>CM068987.1:20670316-21025428 GCA_035357415.1 Ophraella communa
TAAATTTCATCTGACTGCGTTCTTGATTACCTCTAACAGTAATTGTGAGACTTTTAAAAACTATGTTAAATATGGTGTTATAATTATGGTAATGAATGTTCGATTTTCCCATGGATTCTGTGATCATGAAAATGATGATGATGATGATGCTGTGACGATGTTAGACGTACGTTAGTTATAAACTTTTCTATTTGAATAATTTTTGTTAAGATATTGTGTAAGATTTATGTCGGAATTTAAATGTTCATTAACCTCTCTCTTAAACTGGTAGCTGTATGAATACGAAAACTGGATAATTTATAACCTATTAAGTGATTCAAGTAAAGTTAAAAGTGAAAACTTTTTCAGCGGCGGTATTTCCGGGATAATACCCAAAAAAAATGAAATTATTGTATGAGAGTCAATTAGAGAGGGTCTATTTAAATCCGTATACAGAGTGTCACAAAATACATTAAAAAATACTAAAAAAAGTGTGCAAGTGGTTTTATACATACAGGGTGTACCAACTTTACGACAAAGTTCGGTATATGGGTTGATTTGAAAGATATCAAAAAATTATTTATTAACAAAAATATTAGATACCTTTAGGGATCCATATTTTTGAAATTACACTTAAACTATACAGAGTGTTGTATAACTCCGTTAAAAAACCAAACATATGATTTTTTAAATTGGAAACCCTGTATATTATACCGTACTTGTAGTGCTCACATTTTTTTGAAGCTTTTGATATAAGGTTTTGTTCAAACAAAAAATGTATTCCTAAATAAAACAAGTCTCCAAAAATATAATTCTAGCCAAACTAATTTTAAAAAATATGGACCCTAAAGACATCTACTATTTTTGTTAATAACATTTTTTGATATGAAGAATTACAGGGGGAAGAAGATGAATGTCACAAAAAACAGTTTATGAGAAATTCCCGATTTTAAAGATTTGAAGTCTTGTATATCTTACATCTAAAAAATATAAAGAATTGAAATATTTTTTAAAGTTTATACATGCCATGATTACTTATTTCTGTTTATAATGACTATACCAATTGAATTGCCATTGGGGTAGGTAAAAATAATTTATGGGGGCTATGTAATCAAATTGGAGGGAAAAAATCTATAAAATTATACTGTAATTTGGTAACTAATCATATGCTTTATTAATATTGTTATAATTATTATAATTATAAATTAACTTATTAACAACATTTGGGCTGTAAGGTAAGTTTGAAAAATAATGTCTTGCATCTGGATTTTCACAAAATTGAAATGAAGATTCTGGTACTTCAAAAAAGCTAAAGGAAGTCGTTCCTGATATTTTAGATTTGGTAATTCAAATTGACCATCAGGTTATTCAAGATGTTACTTTTGTTTAGGTGGTATTACCTACAGAAGTAGTGAAGGCTCTGTTATAAGATTCACGATACTGCCTCATTCTGGACATTTCATCCAATATTGCGATTTTCACTGATTGGTCTGCTCTCAAATGGACACTTATTAAGAAAGTACTTTGAAAGGTGATCAGTCCAGGATCGAAATATATTCTGATCCTTCTGATCCTATTACACATTGAATGGGTGTGGCTTTGTCCTGGCATTTCGAATATGTTCATTCCAGTCAGATATGGAAGTTCTATGGTGGCTTTCTGGTTAATTGGTCCCATATTTTGACCGATCAGCTGATACTAACATTAATACCTACTCCAAATCGAAAGACGTCTGTTCTATACTATAAATACGTGATCGCCTCCCATCACAGGTGGATATTCTGCTTTTTTTTCTGGCATGGCTGGACATTCATCTTTATTGCTCTGTACACATTTATTTAAATTCGTTGTAGCTTGTGACTCTCTCATTAGTTTTAGCTGGGTCGAAGATTCTGTCCAGATTCTAATGTATTTTAAGAAATGGATTCGCCCATGACTAATATCAAAATGGCGGTTTTTGGACAATCATCTTTTTTCCCCTGTACCCTTCATATATCTTCTAAAACAATCCATATACCGAACTTTGTCGTAAGGTTGGTACACACCCTGTATATAGGGTGAACCAAACAATCACAATTACTAACCAAAATCATAAGGTATCCCATTTTTATTAGAATGATATAAAAAGTGCATAAAATACTAAAAATTTTAAAAATATAATGAGGATTTTCCAAATATAGCATAGAGAGCTGTACTATTGTTTCGTTAATTGCCAAGGATTATGGACAAATTTTCCCAAGGGATAAAATGCAAAAAAATTATATCCAGGATGTCCCAATAATAGCGAATCTTCAGCGCAACTATATTCTATAGAGATTGAAATAATATAAGCTGAACTACTGACCATTTAAGTTGTGCAAATGCTAAATGAATTGTTAACCCCCTCCAAAAAACATTTAGAAAGCTAGATAAAGACGAAAGAATGTATCTACTGTTACAACTCAGGCTCAAATATTGAAGATACTTAAATAAGTTGAATTTCCCTGCAATGAAGATAGCCTTGGCCAGTTCAGGAACAGCTAAACAACAATTTACAGTAGAGTAGAACAAGTAGACTCGAGGAGGATAGTAGACCCGATAGTGAAAATGAACAGAGAAGGTGATTGTTATATTAGTGTTCTGTGAGATAGAGGATCTAGTTCTACTGTTCTATGCTTTACATATGGGGACGTTGCTAATCTTTGTTCTGTGGTGGCGTTATTAACAAAAGCGTCAGTAGTATTAATAAATACAATAAGTATCAATACAAAGGACACTGAAATAAGGAAAGCCTGTGACAATAGTTGTTATGGTATTTTTAAACATCGTTTATTTTAACAATCTGACACAGATTAGGCAACACAAGACAAGACAAAAAGAGTTGTTTATTGTGCTGAACAATCCCTATTTTTTCTAATGGATTGATCAATCATTTAGACAAATCGTTTTCTTGGTTTTGAACGACCAGACACCATCATAGAGAAACCTCTTAATACTGACCGTGTAACGATTTGGTGCGCAGTGTCAGGTAATGGATTATTGGACCCTTACTCCTTGGACACTAAATCGTGCCGATATAGAGAACAAATTTTTGACACAATTTTTAATTGTTCTCAGACAATTTCCTCGTGCCAGAAACATACAGTTGAATACCCAATGGTTCCAACACGGTAGAACTACTTGTCATACCAAGACAGCATCTTTAGATCCTGATTCGAAAAAAATTGCCACGAAGACCGCGTAATTTTCCTTATTATCCTTCTCATTCACCTGATCTAACAACTCTTGATGATTACGTATGGGGTATGCTGAAAAAAGCCATTTTTACAGAAAACCCACCGGCAATCTATTGATGAACTTTGACCTTTTTTCAGAATTGCAGCAGCCTATTTTTAATAACATACTAGGCATTGTGAATGTACTTGGAACGCAATGGCGAGCACTTTGAACACATTTTGTAGCAAAACCATGACTTGAAATTCGCATTATATGAAATGTTGTTATTTAATTTTTATGTTTAATAAAGCTTTGGATTTTCAGTGTCGTTTGTTTTGGCTCATACTGTATTTGATAATAAAAATATTTAAAAAGTATCTAAATGTGTATAAAAATATACATTATTATTATTACATACTAATAAACTTCTTAGGAACAACTATATGTGGATGAAGAAAACCCCCAGTGTATATACACATTAGGTGCACAGGTAAGATTATCTTAATCGATCAATGTCCTGTATATACAGGGTGTCCTACATCGACCTTCAGCTAGACGTTTATGGGGAACGGATAATACTATAGTCTATATAGAAAGGACAAGGAGTAATAAATCATTCATTTAAGAAGATTTCATAGACGTACCAAAATATATTATAAGAGGGTATACCGTAAGGTACATTTTGTATTGAACGAATGAGTTGCAACTATGCTAAAGAATATACGATTTAGGTCAGAGGTAACGGGATGTACTAATTTTAATAGAAAAAAGTGATAGAGGTACATAAATTTTAGTAAGTTTGATAAAGAAAAGGCAACACAGTTTATTCACATAATGGAAAACAAACCAATCTGTAACAATAATTATTTTATATATTTTTGTTCTTTTTGTAAGAAGATTAATTCAAACTTTGAATATTGTCACAAATAAATTACAATGAAATATATTTTTAAAAAAATATTAAAAGTCAAGATAGCAAGATATCGTTACAATTTTTATTAAATTCAAAGAAGCAAAAGGAATATTTTTTTATTTGTATTACCTACTCCTATATATAGTGTTTGAGGAATTTTTCTCAGAAATTTTTAAATGGCAAGTGGCCTACTGCACAATAATCGGCTTAGCCTGATTACACCTATTTACAGATTATTCGATTATTGAGAGGGAATATTATTTAAAAAGAAAGTAGGTACGTTAAATCAGTTCTTAGTATTAGTTCTTTGAGTAAAGTTATATGGTTTTCCATAATATTATGCCAGAAAGCAGTTGGAATATATTTAAAACATTTGTTGAATGTTAATTGTGCAAGTACCAAACAATGTCGATAAGCCAAGGACCATCTAAACGACCAAAAACAGGTCCATTATCTTTAAATGAAAAAACTCTGATATTGAATTGTTATATATCATTGAAAAACAAGGATCCAAGTGCAGAATTGTTGATGATATTGTGGAATTAACGGCTGCTATGCAGCGTGTTGCTAAATCAACAATTTATAGATTACTAAAAAGAAAGCAAGGGAATGGAACTCTTCCAACCCCCTAAAACTCCTTGAGGCCGAAAACCAATTGAGATCGATGAGTGCATTAAAACAAATACTAAGGCGTAAGAGTCCATGGATTTACCACTTACGAAAGGAAATTCCAACACTTGATAAAATTGTATGACATCAATTGAAGATAAGGACTATACAAAATTCTCAAGAATGACGTTAGCGTATGCAAACTTTTGAAAGATGTGGGTTTCAGATATACAAAACATAATAGAAAATCTCTCTTGATATATAGATATAAACCGGAAATAGTTTTTTGGAGAAGAGACTACCTATTTAAGCTTTGAAAATCTTCTACTTAGACAGAAACATGGATAAATGCTGGATATACAGTTTCCAAATCTTGACAAGATGAAAACATTACTAAAGCGGAAGGCAGGCATTCGTGGAAGGTTTGTCGTCTGCAGCCACCATCTGGAAAAGGAAAGGAAAAAAGACTTTATCATTGTCCATGTTGAAAGTTCTGAAGGGTTTGTTATTAATGGTGGGTTATTAACTTTTTATTTCCAAAACGCACGGGGGACTATCACGAAGATATGAATGGGGATGTCTTCGAGGAATGGCTTGTTCAAATGTTGGATCTGATTCCAAAAGGGGCTGTGTATTGTTATGGACAACGCAAGTTCACCATCTCACGATTTACGAGAAGCATTGCCCACAAGTCGTTGGCGTAAAGCAGAGCTTTTGGAGTGGCTTATTTCGGAAAAATATTAAGTTTCCAAAAGATCCACTAAGGAAAGAACTTACAGAACGGTAAAAATGAACAAGAATAAATACAAAATCCTACATTGTAGAAGAAGAAGAAGAAAATGGCTTCTTCTCGTGGTATATCAGTTCTTCGGACTTCCCCTTATCATTGTGGAACTTAATCCCATAGAATTAATATGGAGGCTCAGGTAAAGGGGGAAGTTGGAAAAAAACACTACCTTAAAAATAAAACGATGTTGTGGAAATTGTTTGAGAGTACTGTAAGTCATGTTAGTAAGGAAAATTGGACAAACTGTATCGAGAATGTTATCAGAAGTAGAGGCAAATATATTTTCAATATTAGTCAACAACGATTCTTCCTCTTCCGAGAGTTCGGATATATAGAAATAAAATGTAAGTAATAAATATATTCCAATAATTATTTCTTTTCATTTTTTATTATATTATAACTTTAAAAAAATATTTTTTTCCCCAAAATACACACCACTGCATTGCGTTATTGCTGATCTGCTAATCCTTTAAAAATGAAGAAACCCTCAACTTTGCTACAACTGAAACAAATACGGGGTTGATCTACTGCCTGGCTTTTTAGATTTACGGAAAATTTAAAGTAAGAAATTTATCAAAAATTTCTCAAGATGCTCCCTTGTAAAGGTTTTGCATACTTAATTAGGGTTTATTACTCCTCGTACTTTTTGGTACATACTATACTATAGATGTAATACTAGAAGAATTTTCAAATTTATAGCACTTTTGGTTACACCGGAATTATTGACACACCAACTTCACCTATTTTAAATGGAATACTATAATTTTTTTTCTTTTTTTTTTGGTTAGACGATTAAATTTATAGGACTACTTTATATAAGGTACTAGGTACCTAAAATTTATGATTTAGAGAAATTTAAGTTTTTTGAAAAAAAATTACAAAAAGACGATTAATAAAATGTTAATGATTTCAATTAACTAATTGATAAAATTTAAACCATTACATCGTTTTGCACCTAAGAGCCTAAATTATAATGTTATAGTGTTTAAATAAGAAATTAATTATACAGGGTGGTCACACCGTTGAGTTAAATTTCCCAACCATTTTAAAACAAAAATTATGCGTGCGTAAACGTTACACATTACGATACGCAAATGTCTTGATATGAAAAAGTCCCAAATTTGAAGAGCTTATAACTAATCTAGGAAGATATCACCAAATAATCTGCAATCCCTCGCTTGGTAAATAGATGGTTTTTAAGTATGGGCCAATGGAATTCTTTTGTCCACCTGCTATCCGATACTGGATATAAATAATAAACTTGGTGTTCCAACAAGTCAATAGATAATTTGCAGAACCAAAAAGGAAAAAACAGGTCGTAGGTGAAAGGTGACCTTATTGTTGTGAAAATATTTTTGGAAGAACCAAAACAATTCCTTATCAATATGCGTTATCCCAAATAGGATCCAATCCTGATTTGAAGGTAAAGAAATTTAGAGAAAATATCGAGTTTTACAAATATTTTACCATGTTTAAAAAACTGTTAACCGGAAAGAAAAGATATTACAAGACCTGTTCTACAATTTCCAACTTCTATGATTAGTTGAGGCCAAAAAGAAAAAGCTGATGTTAAATGAACATTCTTAACCCTACAAATATCTAATTTAAAACCAGTGCTTTTAAAGTTATTTTTATTTGTTTTAGCTGATAGAAGATAAATGGTACCTAGAAACCGAGTGTATTTTTTAACCGTAACACTACTGATAAAATTTTCTAAAAAATTATAGTATTATTGCTCTTAGATTTCTTAGATGGTAGATACATCAAAAAAGAAAAAACGGTCGATAACTAATTATACAACGGCTTATATCAATTAGAATAATCCTCTATCTTTACGGACCCATTTACCTTGGGATCATAAATTTTTTCCGTGTTTACTTTTTTCGTTATCTTTGCTCCCTTCATACAGTCTAAAAGCGCATCCATTAAGTGAATATACCTGATCGGTTTCTACGGTGAGTGCTTTACCTTGTAGATGAGATAGCTGATGGTTCTTTTTTTCATCCTTATCGTCAGCCTCGAGCGACCAGCATCGTCCGCCGACAGGGACCGCAGTATACGGATTACCTAGAAGGGACACTAATTTTCGGGATGTTTTTGGAATTGTATCTTAATTTGTGCCGGTCTTCGAGTGTTTTAATGTAATTGGGGGTCGGTCGAGCTGTAATTTTTATGCGAAAATTGGATAATAATACGTTGAGTATAGCATTATTTTAAAATATCCTGAGGGTATTCTTAAAATAAGTCTTCTTTAACCTACTGTCTAGATTTCATTTCACACTTAAGATCTTCCAAAATTGATTCAAAACAAAACTTCTGGACCCCTGTGTGTTTAATTGGTCATTTTCCGAAACCAATTTTCCTAATCATCAAGAAGCATTAATGACGTTTGTTAAACTGACAACAATAGTAGTAAACCTTACCTTACCTTTTACTTGTTTTTTAAAAAATAAAATCCCGTCTTGTCCCTCTATTTTTCCCCTATATGTCTATTTTAACTATAAACTTGTTTACATTTTTACCCCGTAAATTTTTATACTTTTTAATTTTTTTATAATATCTTATACAACCTATATATTTTACTGATGTAATTTCTAATTTTTGTACGAGTGTATTTACTTTTATTCACAATCACATATGTAATGTAACCATTATCGACATTTCAAAAGTTAGAAAGTAAAACTTTTTTATACAGTAGCACTTCCCGACCTGTCATTCTTCTTCTTTTTTATTATTATTTACTAAGCTTCTTAATTTTAACTCGGACAACTCTCTAATTATTCCATTAAACTAATCATATAATTGTTCATTGCTGCAGGTAGTAGACTATGACAATGACGTTTCTCGATTTCTCATTATATTGACAGTAACTTCAGATTAAAAAGAAAACTCATCTACTGATGGGCAAATAAGAATTGCGGAGCTGTTGACATCATGTGAATCTCGGTCATCAGTTTCTGCCTCAGCATCCAGTACTCCCAATCAAGAATTAAATATTACTGCTTCAAAATCTTCAAAACAGTCTCTGGATTATCCCTTGTTATCAACGCTAGGGATAATGCCAATGTTACTATTAATATTAATAATAATTAATTACAAGGTATATCTACCTACCTTAGTCTAAGTTACCTTTTATTTCATTTTGTTAAAATACCTTAATACCAATAAATATTAAATAATAAGAAGAAGACAATTATTGATTATTTAGGACATACGAGAATACTAGGTATTTTAGAAATATACATAGTTTATAAATTGTTATTTTTAAATTATTTTCTGAAACAATTGATTGTGAATAAAATAGTATACAAACCTCAGTAGAAAGTTTCCTACTGTCTCGAGAGTTATCTCATCTCTCGACAGTAATGAAACACTTTCCACCTCGGTGTGTAATATACTATTACATGATAGGTAAGCTTTTCTTTTTTCTTTATTACTTATATGCCTTACTCATTTTACTAAGTATGTTGTCCAGCTTTATATTTATTATTGTTATAGTTTTTGTCCTTACCTTATTGTATCTTTAATTTTTAGCCTGATGATGGTCTAAGACCGAAACTAGTCGCAATTTTATAATTTTACCATTAAATTTGTTGTGGTTTGACTTAATGTTTTATTGATATATTATATTATATTAAAAATACACACATTAGTGTGTTTATTTAACTTAGTTATGAATATCCATCAAGTAACAGCCAATTCAATCAAAAACATTTTATTTTTATCGTGTGGCAGCTGCACTCAACCTCAGTATGGCTACAGTTTTCAGTATTTCAAAAACTGTGAAAGACCATGGAATATTAAAGTCGCCTCCAGAGAAACGTCGGTATGAAAAAACTAAAACCGATGTATTAAATACAAGTGGAATTCAAAATGCAATCTACAATATGTATGAAAAAAGTAATCCTTTTTCCTCTGAACACAGCTATTTAAATTCTTTAATTTTAAGACCAGAAAAAATAATATTTTTTTTTTCAGGAGAGGATGTAACTTTAAATTTTTTACTTGCACTTATTTGAAGGTTCTCGAAGGTCTTTATCAAATTTATTAAAGGAAATTGGTTTCAAATGGAAAAAAGATGAACCAAGACGGGGGCTCATGGAGCTTCCTGATATTGCTGTAAAACGGGTTAGATTTTTAAGGAACTACATTAAAGAAAAAGAAGCAGGTCTATATAAATTTGTTTTTATTGATGAAACATGGATATTTCAAAATGGTAGCATAAACCGTTCATGGCAAAATAATGATAAAAGGAGTGTCAAAACGACTAAAGTTGATGGTAAAAGGTAAACTCTCCGGTTATTTTAGTATAATTAATAGTATATGTCTCTGTGCCTAGTGACATGGTAATTTTAAATGTTTCTGTTCAACAATAAGTTTTATTTTTCGTAGATATATCATACTCCATGCTGGGAATGAAAATGGGTTTATTGATGGTGAAAAAGCAATATTTTCCTCAAAAACCAAATTAAGCGATTACCATGGTGAAATGAATCAGGATAATTTTTTAAAGTGGTTTGAGAACCAGCTGTTAATTAATCTCACAGAACCCAGCATAATTGTTATGGACAATGCTCCATATCACAGTGTTTTACTCCATAAAACACCTAATACAAGTTGGAACAAACCCCAAATTAAAGAATGGTTGACTAGTCAAAACCTTGATTCACAGAAAATATGCTAAAAGTTGAACTTCTGAACATTGTTAATAGGTAAGAAATGAAAGTAATACTATAAATTTTAAGCGTAACTTTGGAGGTTTCTTTGGGATAATAATTTAATTTTAAAAAATAAACCACCAGTCATATATAGCTGACCATTTAGCCGAGCAATATGGACACAAAGTGCTACGTTTACGATATGGGGTACATCAAAACAATATTATAGCAGACACATTGGCAGAGACGGAACCACTGAAACAGACTGTTTAAATATGTGGTCTGAAGCTCTTGAAACGATTACACTAGAAATTTGAAAAAAACTATCCATCATACTGAAGAGGAAATTTTTAAATGGTTTGATAGAGAGATTGTTGGATACACTAGAGATTGCACCTATCTCAATGAAGAAACGGAAACTAGTAGTGATGAATCTAATTATACCGAATAAAAGCAAATATTATTATACTCTTTATTTTATTAAACCCAAAAGGATAAATAATATAAAAATTATGTTGGTACTTTGTTTGATGTCACTTAAAATAAGTTGTTTTGGATTATTTTTATTCGAATCGATCTTTAAGTCAACACTGTCTGTACGTGTCGACGTAAAATTATGATGACGTGTATCAAATTTTGTTTTGCTACTTTTGAAAACTTTTGCCATGATCTTTTATAACTAAAGTATTTGTTTATGAGATAATTCAGTAGTCTGGTAGTCAGTATTATGGAAAAACCCTATCCATGTTACCTCTAAAGTCTCTAAAAACATTAATTGAACCATTATAGTTATTTGAGGTGTTGTGTTTTATTTAATATGTTAAACATTCCCCATTATAATGCTAGTAACAAGTGTTATCTGTATATTTAAAATTAATAACTACAAACAGAGTAATTTATACTAAAATATTCATAAAATAATTCATTAATATTTATTAAATGCAGTATAAATGATTTAGACATGTATGGTCACCTTTAAATTGTATATTTTTTAGTAAATTTAATTAAATCGTTTAGTAAGAGAAACATTCAGCAATAAGTAGACATTATATGATAATAATTTTTTATATGAAAATAATCCAAGTACGGCACTGTCTACGCAACCGACTCGGCAAAATCGGGTTTTGCACTTATATAGAGCTCATTCTGGTTAATTGTTTTCTTCGTCTTCTTTTTGTGTTTGTTCTTTTCTTAATTTTTTTTGTCGGGCAAACTGTAGTCAATGCGGTTTGACATTTTTAAAATACCTGCTCGTCCAATCTGTCGAATTCCATCTACTAATTTATCGAGTTTTGTGTAAAATTTTACCTTTGTATCTTATTTAACTTTCATAACTTGTAATAAGAAAACTAATACGACCCACTCAAAAGAAAATTATTTTCCTTGTGCTAAACGTATACCTTTTATTTGCATTTTGATTTGATAGTTTTCAAGGCGCCAACATTAACAGATCTGAAAATAGCCATTTTTCCAATAACAATAAAGTAGGAGTAACCTACACGATATCGCCAATCGCTTAAGATGATCGTCCACGACGAAGAACTTCAATAAAAACATTTTTACTATTAGCATCTCTTAGTTATTTCTAGTTTGTTTAATACACGAGGCACGGTTTTAAAGTAACTACCGTTTTGATTTAAAAAATCAACAAGTAATATTTATTTACCTGAAAGACCATTCTTTCCTACTTCGTTCCTCATCATGAAAGTGTGTACGGCCATCTTTGAAGGCCCTAACCCGAGGGGGCCGACACGCCCTATTTTGGCGTACATTATTTCAAAGATTTGAAATATATTTCAAAAATTTCAAATATATTTCAATTATTTCAAAAATATTTCAAATATTTCAAAATATTTCAAAATATTTCAAAAATATTTCAAATATTTTAAAAAATATTTCAAAAATATTTCAAATATTTCAAAAATAAATATTAAATTATTCAGAACGGAAACAATATTGAATTGAAGAAGTTCAGAAAGCCAAAAATATGTAGAAAAGGCTAAGATTACAGTTTACACTCTTTGAGCTTTGACTGTAAGCTAATAAGTAGTTGACTTGTATCTTTTGCAAGATTTATAGAGAATTAGTTGAAAACAAATAAAAGTCTTTCATGGGGTGGTAATCAATAGAAAACGCTTTCTAAACATTGGACGCGTTCAGCCAAGCTAGCGTTACACAAGCGTTGAGTAAGCGGAGGGCGAATTTGACCGCTTAGTGACAGCTGTAGCGGTCGCCATTTTTTCCAGCGAACAAACAACAATTATAATAACCATTAAGTTAAGTGAAAATTTCTATATTTGATTTTTATTAGTGTATAAAATTTAAATATCCGAGAATACATATGCAACTGTAGAATTTAATGTTGGGGAAACATAATAAGTAGAAATTAACTTTATATGATGTATGATACAAAGACGTTCAGCCACCTTCAAGCGCCTTCACAGAGCGCCACTGCCAGCGCTAACTTTGTGCTAGAGTGGCTGAACAGTCATTTTCTTTGGAACAAAAGCCTACAATAATTTAAAAAGTAAGAAACACAGACATTTTTTGTAAATTGTGCTTAAGTAAAATATAAAATAAAAAATATTTTTTTCTAAAAAAAAACAATATTACTTAGTAAATCTTTATCGAGATCTTTATAACTTTAACTAATATACTGATAAATAATACTGAAAAAGTAAATCAGGTAATCATAGTAATTATTTTTTCAATGTTTTGTACTTTTTAATTATATTAACTCTATTACACCTTTTCAAATAAAATGGATGTGTACCAATAAGCTGAATTGGCCCATAAAAAATATACTTTCGATCCACCACTTGAATGTCATCATAATATATTGTAAGAATTTTATTTTGATTCCTTCCTTCATGAGTTCATCATTTTGAATAGCTATCATACGCATCCTAAGTACCAGTTCTTCATGTAATAAACGGCATAATATCTTTGATTTTCTATTTTGATGACTGATTCTCGATCATATTCTGAGTTCTCAGAATTGAACTGTTCTGTGTCAGTATCATCCATTAGAGCAATTTTGTTATCGTTTTCCGAGGTCGAATCAGAACCAGAAGTACTAGGAGAGGTAGCAGCAGTGCTGGAAATACTTTCAATTTTTTGAAAAGCATCCGCTGAAATTGTTATCTTTCCATTAAATGTATACAGCACAAATAAAATTCGATATCCAAAAACGTATACTAGATATTAGCCAGTACTAGCTCCGTTTACTCCCTTTTTGTAGCATCCTTACATTCAGAACATTCCTACCGGCAAGCATGGCACAGCTAGACGCTTGTAAAAGTCGCGCGCTGTTGCCAAATTATTTATAAAATAAAAAGTAATACAAGAATATTTCAAATATTTCAACAATATTTCAAAAATATTTCAAATATTTCAAAAATATTTCAAAAATATTTCAAATATTTCAAAAATATTTCAAATATTTCAAAAACATTTCAAATATTTCAAATATTTTGAAATAATTTCAAGTGGGGTGTACATTATTTCAACGTATTTCAACCCGTGTCGGCCCCCTCGCCCTAACCCATTTCTTCACTCATAACGTTTTCACCATAAACTTCACTGATTTGGCGATGGATGTCAGCTCATTCATTTTTGTATTAATTTGCCATTATTTAATTGATTTGGGTGCTATCACATTATTCCAATTCTTATTTAAATTTCATTTGAGCTGTTTAAAAATGCCCAGAGACATGATATCATATTTTAATAGGTCTAGAGTAATTGCTTTGTTACAACAGGGCTTTAGTCAAAGTGATATCGCGAATATTGTTGGTGTTACTCAGGGTGCTGTATCAAAAATTAAAAAAAATCCAAGACACAAATGATGTGAAGGATCGTCCCAGAAGTGGCAGAAGTCGATGTACAACAGCAGCACAAGACCGGCAGATAACATTGATAGCTCGAAGAAATCGACAGGAATCTACAAGTGGCATATCCAGAGAAATTGCTAAACTTGAAGGACTGAATATATCAATAAGGCAAACAATTACACGAAGATTAAATGCGGTAAATTTGTATCGCAGAAGACCTCTACGTGTTCCCAAACTAACCTATCAACAAAAATTGTAAGGTTGCAATGGGCTCAAGAAATGTTACACCATGGTCCTAACTGGAATTACGTGATGTGCTCTCATGAATCAAGAATTGGCTTGGTTTCTGATTCGCAAAGAACGCTAGTTTGGAGGGCCCCAGGACGACAAGCCCGATCAGAAACAGCCCAACCACGTGTTCCATTTGAAGGTGGGAGTATTATGGTTTGGAGTGGTATTATGAGGGGTACACGGACGCCTCTCCTGGTTTTGGAGAGAAGAATCACTGGTGCTGTGTACATCGAGGAAGTGTTAAATCCTGTTGTGCGTCTATTCCGGGGGCGGTAGGTGATGGATTTGTGTTTATGCATGACAATGCACCTCCACATCGAACAGCTGCAGTACAAAATTTTTTGGAAGAAGAAGGAATATCCACATTAAGATGGCAATCAAATTCCCCTGACATGAACGTCATTGAACATACCTGGGACATTCTTAAAACTCGCATTAAGAAGCGAAACTCTAGCCCAATTACTCTACGAGAACTGAAAGATGCTGCTCGTGAAGAATGGGAAAGAATTCCGCAAGCACAGCTCGACCATTTAATCCATACAGTCATGCAGGCCCATGGACGAAATACTGATTATTAATTTTATTTAAAAACCTTTTTTTGCTTATTAATTGTAATACCTTATACATTTTTCACCTCAAAAGGATAAATCATTTTTTTGGATGTTTATCTGACTTCGAGATTTATTTAGTATTGGTTAGAGTTGTAGCAAAATGATGTTTACTTATATCAAAAAAATTAATAAAAAGATGAAATATTCCATTATTCCAAATCCAAACTTTTGGACATATGTGTACTTTAAAAACATGCTTTGTAGATGGCGTAGTATTTTAAAAATTTCATCTTTATCCTAAATTATAGCAATTATGCGTTTGTGTGTAGTTGAAACTGTAGTCAAGCTTATAAAGATCCTCTTAATACGTCGATTGTTTTATGTATTTCATTCTAATCATGTTCGAGTATGTGTCTGTAATGTTCAGTGCATCTACGTGGTATGCATTGAATATCAAATCGTTGTAGTTTGCTTATGGCTCTTTTACATATAAATAAGACAATGTCTGCGGTAAATAAATTTCTAAATTTTTTAAAAATATGACGAATAGACGTAAATTACAATCGTAAAATTTGCTGAACTGAAATTTAAATTCAAATAACACAAAAGTGTAGAATAATTAGGAATTATTTTGATGCCTGATTTTGGACTGTTTTTGGTCTAACAACCTGACTGTTACAATCGCAGGTATTTGTATGTTTCTCTATTCTGTATCTCCATTAGGTAGGGCCACATCTTCAATGGCAATTTTTCCCTTCTCGATGTTTAAGGTTCCGTCCTTATCTAAATCCAATTCCATAGGTACATAACTAGAAAACCCTCGAGAAAACCATTCGGTTAGATCCATTAAAAAATTTACTTTTATCACTTGTAACACAATTTACTTTTACGTAAACTGTAAGTCGACTTAAGAATATAGGCGCATAATTTTAACAGCCAGAGTTGAGATATCTCAATATCTAAAAAAGTATACGAAACTTGTTATGAGCGGTTTAACAAATGGTGTGAAACAAAGTTCATTAAGAACATTACTGAAAACGTTCTCCTAGCATATTTACAACAAAAAACCGGAAAAGCTCCAGCCATCGACTTTATGGTCAGAATATTCAATGTTAAAAGCTACACTTTTAATCAATGAGAATTTGGATATTCGACATTTCCCAAAGCTAAATCCATTCTTGAAGAAAAAGAAGGTAGGATTCCTTCCCACAAAATCAAAAGTTTTTACCCGACAGGAGTTTGATAGATTTTTAACTGAAGCTCCAGATAATAAATATCTAATGATGAAGGTGAGATACAAATTTTAAAAAGTTTAAATAATTTCTAACAATGTAACTGCAAACATTTCGTAGACTTTGGTAACTGCTTTTTTACAGATAGTTGCGTTATTTGGCATTGCGGGTGCATGTCGCAGAGACGAGTTACTAGGTATAGTAGTTTTCACAATAAATGGTATTGACTGAAGGATTATAATAAACCAATTAGACCCTTAAGTTGTAAAATCCGAGATGCACATCATAAATGTAAAAGAACCTGATTCAGGTAATTTTGTTTCTCAGAGAGGGACTGTAGAGGATTACAGCTTACACTTCTTGTTCATTTTAATCTTTGTATTTCATTGGTTCACTTGTGTTACGGCGTGCAATAATTTTATAAGATTTATTTGTTATTACAGACATTAATAGAGTTTATACCCCAACGTACAGAAAAGGCAGTATGTGGAGTCCCTGGATAAAAAGTAATAGTGTTCTTCCAGTGGTTCGTTAAAGAAGAATCACTTATCTTGTGACACGAAAATTCCATGGAATCAAAAAAAAGCGTAAAGATTCCGGTGTCACAAAAAATCTACACTATATACGATGAGCAGCGTGTCCCTACAATCAAAAGACTGAAACAGCGGCTCATCAATGACGAAACCCACATCAACTGTGGCCTCACTACTCTTTGGCGAGCTCTGTCTGCAATGGGCTTTAAATATCGCAAAATTGCAAGTAATAATGGAATCCACACGTTTAATAAACTGGCGTTCTGAATATTTAACGTCAATAAGAAAATACCGGTCTCAAAATCGGCCAATACCTCGACGAGACGTGGTTTGACACGCATTACACCCCTTCCAAAGGATGGTCTGATTCCTCTGATAAGTGTAAAACAAAAGCACACAAATAAAGTCAACATAATCACAATATTACACGCAGGATCAGAAAATGGTTGGATCCCAAACGCTATATGGGTTTCTGCCAAAAATATTAAGGACTCTTGTGTTGATTATCCCGAAGATACGACAACAGAGCTTTTTGAAGATTGGTTTAAAATTTGTCTGTTACCCAACATTCCGCAAACAGCGTTATAGGAATGGACAACGCAAGCTATCATAGTCGACCATTACAAAAAATTCCTGGCTCAAAGAATACGAAATTGGAGATTCAAAACTTCATGGCTGCAAATGACATATATTTTGAGGAAAATTATACAAAAAAGAACTGTTACAAGTGCTGCAGTCATTTTCTTCAAAAAAAACGTATGTTTGTGATACAATTGCTGAAGAATTGGGGCATACAGTGTTACGACTACCTCCCTACTACTGCGTGTTCAATCCCATAGAGCTTATGTGGCACCAACTTAAATCGAGTGAGCGCTGAAAAAATACTTCCCCGACTTTAAGTAGTAGTGTGGTAGAATTAATTAGGAACTGTATGCATGACATTCCTACCGAGAGTTGGAAAAGTTCTGTTAGTCATGTTATAAATGTTGAAAACTTGTACCTTTCTGTAAAATCAATTGCGCCAATTATAATTAACTTATATGAGGATAGCGATAGCGACACTGTACTAAATATAGAATAGAATTATAACATTTAAATAAATTACTTGTATTATGCAAAATTCAAATTTCTTAAGTTCGACCCTGTAGCACATTTGCATCTTTTACCTGATGATTTTCTACACAATGAGATTAAATCGGGTAGTTTATTGCAGTTAATAAGCCAATACCATACTTTTTATAACATGTTTTAGTTTTTTATACATACAATTAAATATTGTAATAATTTGAACGTATTCCTAAAACATAATATACTGCATATTGTATAATCTTTCGTATCAAATAACGCAAAATTTATCGTATTAGACATTAAAAACTATAAACCCAAATTATAATTGCACTGTATATTTTTATATAACCCGTTTCATACATTTTTAAGTATAAAAAAAGCAAATCACACTTATTACTTATTAGACCAGGGCCGAAGCCTTTAAAAATGGTAAAAAATGAAAAAAAATTACAATAGAATGAAACCCATTGGAAAAGGAGGGAAATGTGATCAAAATGAAAGGAAAAAATAAATTACGGTCGATTCGAGTTCGGGAAGTGGGAGGGGTTAGTTTTTAAGGGTATCTTGATTTCCGGCAAAACTACAAGTCCTATGGAAAAGATTTAAATGGCAAAGTTTTAGGCAATAAATTGATCTACAACTTTTTTATTCGCAATTTTTTCACATAACCTCAAAATTTGAATGAAAAATTCAAAAACCAAGTTTTTGGTTTTTTATTTATATCTTTTTCAAAAAAATTTTTTTACGAAATTTGGTGAAAACTGTCCCAAATATACTGTAATTTATTTGATTTAAAATATTTATTTTTTCGCCTTATTTTCACTTCATATCAAAAAAGCACCCTAATTTTCAATCGAAAGTTCTGACGTCAAAATATCAGCTTTTTTCAAAAAGTTTGGGGGCTTTTTGTTCGTTGAAATATCTACTTTCTGATGGTATAAAAAATACACATTACTATAGGAAATGTTCTCAGAAAATGCAAAAAAATTGAGAAAAACCCAAATTCGAAAATTTTTTTGTTATTATTATGTACAATTTTGAGGTATTTATTAAAATTTACACTTTAATTACTCAAAAAACGTAAGATTTCATGTTTTATTGATAAATGAAA
Source organism: Ophraella communa (assembly GCA_035357415.1). Classification (NCBI taxonomy): domain Eukaryota; kingdom Metazoa; phylum Arthropoda; class Insecta; order Coleoptera; family Chrysomelidae; genus Ophraella; species Ophraella communa. The sequence continues at coordinate 20,689,077 of CM068987.1, forward strand.
AAGTTGTAAATTAAAATATACTTCAATAATTAACAAACAAATAAGTTAATAAAGTTAATATTTGATAAGACATCTACAATATTTTGAAAAAGTTGTAGAATCTTATTTAAATAATATTTGTAGATGTATATTTACTGCTGTTTTAAAATATCAATTGGCAAAAATTAAATCATCCTTCATTTTGGCAAACCTCCCACCCACAGAAGGAGCAGCAGAACAGCATTGTTACAGAGCATATTATCAGCTTCAAACTTGGTTGGGTAACGAATTGACAGCAACAGATTGGGGCTGGAAGCAACATCAGCGTGGAATTATGCCCAAATTTACAGAAAAGGATTTAATTCCGGAAGTATTGCTCAAAACTATTTGCTGCAGCTGTGAAACTGGATGTAACAGTTTAAAATGTGGTTGCCGAAAACATGGTTTAAAATGCACAAATTTATGCACTAATTTTTTTCACCCAAATTTTGAGGTTATGTGAAAAAATTGCGAATACAAAAGTTGTAGATCTTGTTATTACCTACAACTTTGCCATTTAACTTTTTCGCATAGGACGTGTAGTTTAGCCGGAAATCGAGATAAACCATTTTTTACCCTTAAAAACTCACCCCCTACCACTTCCCGAACTCGGATCGACCGTAATTTATTTTTCCTTTCATTTTGATCACATTTCCTCCTTTTCCAATGGGTTTCATTCTATTGTAATTTTTTTGGTTTCAAAAATTATCGACCCTGGTCTATTTATTGTGCATTAAAGATTACATTCATTTTTCTCCAACTTTACACCCCTATAACTAATTTAAACAAACAGTTTATGAATGTTTACTGCCTTTCTGCCTTCGGGACTATAGACACCTTTATTTCTGCATTTAAATTTTTTAAAAATAATAAGTGCTCTTTTTAGGATTATAAAAAAGCGATTTTGCGCCTACATCACTCTTAATAGAAAACAACCATCGAATATTTCATTAATTCTATCAAAATTGAGCAGACATTTCACCACCCACGTATTTAACAATTTCCGCTTATTAAATATCTTTCAAAAACGAAAAAAAAAATTCCCATGCATCTCTAACTATCCGGCTCGAAGGTCCAGCAATTTCTTTCTTATTTTTTTTTTATTTTCGAAAACAAAAATAATATAGTCGATATAGACTTAGCAACTCGGAATGAGTAGGTAAGAAATCCGTCGTTGCGGTACAGTACCCTATAATTTCGCTCGGCTGAAAGGTTCTACACTCGATCGTTTGTTCTCGTTATGTGCTATTATGATATACCTGTGCAAGTCGTAACGAGTCGCAGCACACATTGGCGTATCTACGTTAGTTAATTACTTGGATCTCTGAAGAAATCAAAAAATACATACACAAAACCAACAACTTGGTTTTTTGAATTATTCACCCAAATTTTGAGGTTATGTGAAAAAATTGCGAACACAAAAGTTGTAGATCTTTTTATTACCTACAACTTTGCCATTTAACTTTTTCGCATAGGACGTGTAGTTTAGCCAGAAATCCAGATAAACCATTTTTTACGCTTAAAAACTCAACCTCCCCCACTTCCCGAACTCGGATCGACCGTAATTTATTTTTCCTCCTTTTCCAATGGCTTTCATTCTACTGTCATTTTTTTCATTTTTTATCATTTTTAAAGGCTGCGGCCCTGGTCTATTATTAAGTTGCATTTTGTATCTTTATTATTTACTTTTTGTTTCTGTTGAAATAAATTTTTATGCATGTTTATAAATACTAAATAGTCAGCTTTTCATAATCTGCAATGTCCATAATAAAAAAGGGATAACTTTTCTCTCTTAATACGAGTGCTTTTCTCTACCTTCCCATAATTGGCATAATGGAAGAATCTAAGATTTTGACCGGTCAAAATCAGTCAAGTTGTCAATTTACCAGGTCAATTGACCGGTCAAATGCACAACACTAATTTACTAATGTTTTCTCACTTTAAAAATCAACCTACAAGAATTAATTTCCATTTTTTCCTCCTGCGGTACGCCTATGGTTTCCTGTTCTTTTTACAAAAGTAATTAGGGCAACGAAGAAGAACCACATATATATATATAATAATTACTTAATAACAATGTACCACACAGCCTTTGGTATTTGGATGCATGTTTTTTCTTCAATCTTGCAATGTTATTTGAAATTTCTTTAAACAAGGGTTATTATAAAACTTGGAAACGGAAGGATAATTTCTTTGAAAAAATTATAGATCGTCTGGGAGCAACCGAGATCCTCCCCTTGGTCGAAAGTTTGGGTAATCCTTTAATAACTTTCTTGAACTAAGAATGTTAATATGTTTCTTTCAATTGATCAGCATGGAAGTGAAAAATATACTAAGTAAAAAAGGCCAACAAATGTAGATGTTTTATACAGTGTGGAAACCACTAATGGAATAAAATTATTTGGGGGGTTAGTTTAGAAGATTATAAAAAACGCTGGGACCCGTCAATTTTGAAATTCAAATGTGAGATTTTTAAACATAAATTTAAATGTACAGGCTGATACACGCAATACTGACATCGTCCATGATCTATATTTTTAATAAAACACCCTGTACGTTTTTATGATTTTAAAAGCTTCTTAACAATACGATCTCAACCAACTATACCATTGGTGCGTTCGGGTTGTTCACTCGGTGCACTCTGAGTCACTCCATGCGCACTCTTACCGTTTGGGTATGGCAAATTGGTATAAATGGAGTAACTCCGCTTTCGTTCGGGTATACCGAGAAGAGTAAATGGATCTTACTCCAATAGTTCTAGTTCTTTTATTGGAATTTTATGAGTCATGAACTGTCATATGCCAATCTCAATCTCGTCAAAGCCATTTTAAATTTAACGTTAAAAAATCTATGGTGAAAAAGCAAAAAATGTTTTAAGAAATGGATATAGACACATCTAATTTTGATTTTGTTACGGATAAGCATAATAAATGTGTCACAGTAGATGGATTGCTACTGCTGTACAACAAAACTAGTAAGTTTTGTTATATTTCTAAATAAATTACAAATAGGGTAAAGTGCCCTATTACCCACCTGAGCCTATATTCTCAATAAACTGCAAGTTAAGACATTATCTCTGAGAAATATTAAAAAAACAGCGTCCACAACCAGCGACTATCTTTTCTTGAAAAATCTATACTGAGAAGCTGGCAATAAGACAGAAAATATTTGGGTTGGTTTTAATTATTCAACTTTCAGCTTAAAATATACGTTACATTTCAGGCACATCCGCTAAATAAAGAAAAGTTAATAGATACGCTGTTCATTGATCTTTGTTAATAAAAAATTGAACCTTTTTTACTATTTTTTTTTTATATTAGTGTTAAGTCGTTCGAGTATTCATTTCACACTATCTTTACTCCAAGATCACGTGACAAAAATCTACTCTCACTCCACTCCGATTCCGTATCAAATAGCCGAACGCACCTCATGTAGGGTCTGTTATGAATTGTACAGGGTGAAATTTTGAAATTATTTATAATTTTGTTCAAGATAGCAAATACTTAAAATACTTGTCGTAATTGATTTTTTACATTAAAATAAAATCTCAAAATGTTCTCCACCTTGTTGTTGGCAATAACACAGTCTCTTATAAAAGTCATCCCAAACTATGTTTAAAGTTTGAAGTGAAGTGCCCGTATTTCTGTAGTTATCCTTTCTGGTCTGCAATGCTGGTTGCCTGTATTGCATATACTTTGTTCTTGAGATAACCTTACAGATGAAAATCCAAGGGTGTAAGGTCCGGCGATCTAGCTGGCCACTCGATAGTACCTCTTGGTCCAATTAGCGTTCCCAACCGTCCCGGATTGACCGGGATTAACCAGGCATTTAAAGACGTGTCCTGGTGAAAAATAAAACTAGACCAGGACACATAAAATCCCGGAAAACTATTCCATCAACAGTAAACGTCTTTTATCGCTGCAATCTCGAAGGTCTAACATTGAAGTTATTAATATTGAAGTTTTTAATATGTCATTAAATTCTTTTAAAACAGCAGTTAAAGCGCATCCTATAACCAATCTCAATAATATCTTTTTTAGTTTTTACTTTGTATACTTTTGTTAAATATTGTAATGTGCAATTTTTTAGGTTTTTAGCTCGTAAAATTTATTTCTGTAAGATTTTATTATTTATTACGGTTAAGTACTGCTTATATTGTTAGTTATTCTCATATTATAGTTTCTTATTGTTTGTTACTTTCATATTGTAGTGTTTATTCTATTTTTGTTGTATATTTTTTTTCTTTTGTCTTCCAGTTCTCTTCGCTTTGCAACATTTTATTAACTAAATTATCTGGTGTCAGTTCTCCTATTTTGTTTTGAGTTTCAGTCCAAATCTCAAACCATCTTTCACAGTTGAAAACCGTGTGTTCTACGCTATCTTCCAAGTTACAGTCCTGACATTCGTTTGTCTGGCTGAGTTTAAACCGATATAAGTAAACCTGAATCCTCCGTGCCCAGATAAGATCTGGGTTAGGTAAAAATTGACTTCCCCCCACTTTCTATCTGTCCATGGTCTTATATCTTTTATTAGCTGTTGCGTCCAATTGGCTTTTCCATCATTGACTTCCCAAACACGTTGCCATTTTTCCATTATTTGTTTGCGAGCGTAATTTTTTTCCACATTTTCTCTTCGAAGCTTTCTTTTTTCTACCAGTAGGTGTATAGGCGGTGTTCTTGCTAGGACCAGCAGGGCTTTTGTGGATGTTGTCCGGTATGCGCTGACCATTCTTATAGTTGTTCTTCTTTGGACACTTAGAAGTTTATCTCTATATACCTTTTTGTTAAGCATAATGGGGTGTTGCTTCGTCCTGCTGGAACCAGATATTTTCATCCGGTAGGTTCGGATCTATTGCGTTGGGATATAAGTTGGTCAACTCAGAAACAACTTCGTCTCTAATCATGCTTAAATATTTTTCGGCTGTCAAATTTCCATCCATAATCAGAACTAAAAGATGATAATAGAGTGAGCTTTGGTCACAGCACTAAATGTTAAGGCAGTATGAATTGTGTAAGAAGATGCCCATCTAGAGTTAAGGAAAATATCTGAACACCAGTTGTTAGACCAGTTTGATGTATGGAGTGGAGACTCCAGTGAAGAAAGATGATGGAAATGTCACCATGCTGGGATAGATGTGTAGAATTACAAGAACCGATAGGATCAAAAAGAAATTATAAAATAAAAAAAAAATAAAAAAGAACAAAGACTAAAATTATACAAGCATTTGGAAAGAAGGGTCGAATAATATCTTGGTAAATACTCTAGTAGCAGAGGTTGAAATACTTCTGTAAAATAAAATTTGATGATTGATTTGGTATTACTATAAATCTATCACTGCGTGCCGAGCGAAGCGAGGTTCGCAGCACCAAATTAATTATAACTAATTTATAAACAATTAAGAATAATAAAAAACTCTTCCAATGTAACTTCCAAGTTTATTTGAAAAATTAGGTTTTAAATTACAATGACGGCCGTTTTGGTGATTAGCATGTTTTAATCACGTGGTCATAAATTTATAATATTACAGATTTTAAAAATAATAATGATTTTTTAATTAGTTTAGATTGATTTGATTTGAAAATCAAAATGTTCAATTTTATCAAAAAATTGTAATTGCCTTATATTAATTACGGTATCTGTGTTATTCTATACTGTACGAAAATATTATTAAAAATATTTGTTTTTGTATATACGTTGATTTTACCCTCAAATGCAGACCACCGCGTTTTTCGTATATTTTGAAGGGTAATTGCACATCAGACTTGCCGCCTGTAATAATTGTACTTAATGGTAGCTTGGCGCCAGGTCTGTCTACCAGACATACAAATTCTCCCTTCTTCTTTACCAACCACCCGTTTACCGAATCCAGATAGACACACGGTCAGTAGTACGGGGAACAGTTCGTTATTTTTGTGTTTTTGGTTTGGCTCTTCGGCAACATCATCAATACTTAATATAATTTAAAACACAATATAATATAGGTACAGAAGACTCTTTCTAGAAGTCTAAAAAATATATGTACACAATTTTAGAAATATTTTGGAGATTTAGGAAATATGAAGGAAATTTTGAGAATTCATGTCGCGTTGTGGAACTCACATATTTGTGCAACTTTGGCTCCTATCTTTTATAGTTTGTCTATGTGTATAACGAGTGAATAATTTTATGTGGAAACTTTGCTTTGCTAAGAGCGGGAAACAGAACCCTATACCTCTATAAACGACAGTCGAGCAAACCACAAAGCAAACTACAAATTTAAAATCTATTTTATGATTTATTCTTAGATGGAAATTCCTACCGTTGTTTTGGATTGTTTTCTAATCAATATTATAATTATTCGTGGAACTAAATAACGTTGCTGTCACTTGCTGCGACTTATCGCTGTAGAGACAGAGACGGTACCTACCCAGAATTAGCGAGAAACCTCTATAAGAGAGAACAGCTACTCTGCATTAGTGAGAAACATCTATAAGAGAGAAAAGCTACTCTGAATTAGTGAGAAACCTCTATTAGAGAGAAAAGCTACTCTGCATTAGTGAGAAACCTCTATAAGAGAGAAAAGATACTTTGAATTAGTGAGAAACCTCTATTAGAGAGAAAAGCTACTCTGAATTAGTGAGAAACCTCTATTAGAGAGAAAAGCTACTCTGCATTAGTGAGAAACCTCTATAAGAGAGAAAAGCTACTCTGAATTAGTGAGAAACCTCTATTAGAGAGAAAAGCTACTCTGAATTAGTGAGAAACCTCTATTAGAGAGAAAAGCTACTCTGCATTAGTGAGAAACCTCTATAAGAGAGAAAAGATACTCTGAATTAGTGAGAAACCTCTATTAGAGAGAAAAGCTACTCTGCATTAGTGAGAAACCTCTATAAGAGAGAAAAGCTACTCTGCATTAGTGAGAAACCTCTATAAGAGAGAAAAGCTACTCTGCATTAGTGAGAAACCTTTATGAGAGAGAAAAGCTACTCTGCATTAGTGAGAAACCTTTATGAGAGAGAAAAGCTACTCTGCATTAGTGAGAAACCTCTATAAGAGAGAACAGATACTCTGAATTAGTGAGAAACCTCTATAAGAGAGAAAAGATACTCTGAATTAGTGAGAAACCTCTATTAGAGAGAAAAGCTACTCTGCATTAGTGAGAAACCTCTATAAGAGAGAAAAGCTACTCTGAATTAGTGAGAAACCTCTATTAGAGAGAAAAGCTACTCTGAATTAGTGAGAAACCTCTATTAGAGAGAAAAGCTACTCTGCATTAGTGAGAAACCTCTATAAGAGAGAAAAGAATTAGTGAGAAACCTCTATTAGATAGAAAAGCTACTCTGCATTAGTGAGAAACCTCTATAAGAGAGAAAAGCTACTCTGCATTAGTGAGAAACCTCTATAAGAGAGAAAAGCTACTCTGAATTAGTGAGAAACCTCTATTAGAGAGAAAAGCTACTCTGAATTAGTGAGAAACCTCTATTAGAGAGAAAAGCTACTCTGTATTAGTGAGAAAACCTCTATAACAGATAAAAGCTACTGTGAATTAGTTATAAACCTTTATTAGAGATAAACGCTACTCTGCTTTAGTGAGAAACCTCTATAAGAGAGAAAAGCTACTCTGCATTAGTGAGAAACCTCTATAAGAGAGAAAAGCTACTCTGCATTAGTGAGAAACCTCTATAAGAGAGAAAAGCTACTCTGCATTAGTGAGAAACCTTTTATGAGAGAGAAAAGCTACTCTGCATTAGTGAGAAACCTCTATAAGAGAGAAAAGCTACTCTGCATTAGTGAGAAACCTCTATAAGAGAGAAAAGCTACTCTGCATTAGTGAGAAACCTTTATGAGAGAGAAAAGCTACTCTGCATTAGTGAGAAACATTTATGAGAGAGAAAAGCTACTCTGCATTAGTGAGAAACCTCTATAAGAGAGAAAAAGCTACTCTGCATTAGTGAGAAACCTTTATGAGAGGGAAAAGCTATGCCTATTTCAAATTATTATAATCCGGTTACCTCGGCTAATCGGCGATGTTTATGGCCGAATTTGGCATACATAATGAGAATGCCTCAGGTAGCTTAACTGCAGTCACCTATTTTTCTTAAAAAACACTATAAGAATCCAGTATTAAGCAATAACTGATGAATTGAATCTAGATAGATTCGAAATTGTTTTCGTTACCACCTCGGGGATCTCCTAATTTGTAGATTGTTTTTTCGTGTCAGGATTAAATTTTTTGCACATATTCTCACGTAATTCAATAGATATTGCAGAAGTATCAAATGCCAGGTAATGTGGAATTTTGAAAAGCTTACCCTAAGGCTTCCCATACATAATTTTTTCATGTTTTTTTATAGGTTTTTTCACATATTATTTTTTCCACATATTCTCAACTAATTTCATAGATATTGATAAGACACAAATGCCAAGCAATATGAAATTTTAAAAACATTACTTTAAAGATTCCCAAAAGACTTTTCTTGTTTTTAAATTTTTCTTGCCAGGATCTTTTCCAGTCAATTTTTTAATATAATCACCATTAATTAGGAGCAAATGCCAGGAAAAATTAGATATTGAAAAAATAAAAGAGATGCATGTAGAGTTAAATTTTTACAAGAAGAATTAAATGAATTAAGTAATTTGGCCAACATTAATAGAAGAAATCGACATGAAACCGAGCATGAAACACATATTTTATGGCCTAATTAGTCTTATAAAATTAGAAGATGAAGTATATTTAAATTTTTAGTTTATTTACTTTTCAGAATCTGTACGTGAAGACTGATAAATTATAACATTAACATTATTATATTTTATAAAATATATTCTACAACTTCAATAGTTTTTTTTTGTTTATACCAAAACATTATACATATTTTATGTCTTTAAAAAACAGTCGTAGTATAAATGTTCAGATGCAGATATCTCTCTAGAGCTAAGATAGCTTTATCTAAGATGACTTTTAATTTAGCTTTTAACTGATCCCTGACAACTCATTTAGTAGTTGGAGCAACAAAATCCAGTCGCACATATCCATATATCCCTATATTTCTTGGGCTATTATATTCTTTATTAATTACACCAAATTATTTACCAATGTGTACTCATTATAAAAGGATCAATCGCCCTTACTATTTTACCGTGTCTATGGCTTTCAGACGACACTTCCTACTTCTATTGTCAATAGATTTTAGCAGGTAAAAACTGTAGGGAAATTTATATCTGCATACTTTTGTGCCAAATACCCAAAGTCGATGTATAATTAGTAAATAATTTGAAATATTTACCGTAAATAATTTATATGCAAGTCAAAGCATGTTTCCTTATCAATAGATAACTGATTACAACACAGTACAAATAATCTATATATATTGATCTTATATAGGCAAAAGATAAACCTTATAATGTAAAAATCGAATCAAATTGTGCAATTCATAGAAATTCGTTAACCTAAAATGTTTTACCAAGTAAAAATCATACTTTTTACTAGGTTAATAACCTAAATGTCATTAACATTGGAATATTTTTATATATTTAATGGATATGGATATACGAACTATTTTTAAATAAATAAAATTCACCTACCTGTAGAAAAATGCCAAGAGTTCACTATGGGTTTGTTAACACTTACAGTTTCTTCATTAGCAGTAACTAATCCAGTCGAAATTAAAGTGCAATAACAGATTAGAAAAACGCACAATCCTAAAGGCACCATTGTTTTATATTAAAATAATGAAAGTAGAGGAAGAAATATAATAATTAAACTGTCTATAAATACCAGGTGAAAATCTACAGACCCGATGTAAAAATCGCGTTTAATTGATGTATGGAAAATAAAATATCACTTTGACATTTTTTATACGAATTACGAGACACATTCGATGAGTCTAAACGCGACAAACCTTCACCTCTAACAAAGTGAACCCAACTAAATTGTGTCGAGATCGTGAACGTTCGCCTCGTATAGCCAGGCAGTTGATTAGAGATGTCCCCACTCAAACTACTTTCAAGATTACTAGTGTTGCAGTGATGTTGCATAGTTTCTTGAGATTAGTAAAGGTGGCCATATACTATAAGAAATAATGAAAATTTTGCGTACAACATAAAATAGAGTTATACAAGGTGTTCCGAAACTATTGTTTATAAATTAAACGACAGATTCAGAGATCAAACTTAGGTTATATATAGTGTACACAAAAAAAGGTTACGAAGTGCTAAATTTAAAAATTTAAATAGACTTTTAATTCCAGTGGTGTCCATATTTTGTTAAATTATAACTCTAAAAAAGTAGGAGAATGAAAGGATTCCCCTTTGAAAATCCGTAAAATAAAGAAATAATAATTATAGTAGAAGGTAGAAAAGACCAAGAAGCTATTCACAGAAATTTACATATTTTTTATACGAGGGTTGCCTTTTATATTTCGGGATTTGGCAACCCTGGTGTTGCGATATGGCAACTGACAGCTCTATCGTAAAGTTGGACATTTTTGAGGTTATACGTACTCAGAACTTTTGACATAATAGCGCTATTTATGTTGTTTACAGTAACTTAAAAAAATCATCTCGGCCCAAAAATGGAATTAAATCGTGAACATTTTAGTGCGATTATTTTTTAGGCAAAATTCTAGAATATTGCCCCCTAATGAATTTCGACAATTTTTTGCATAGGGCCTTTTTGAGGTATTTTTAATGGAATGACATCAAAATTTCCCCGCGGAAAGGCCGATTTTTGCGGAAAAATTAAAAAAAGATAGTAAAAATTTATAGGTTATGTGCGATATCCGATAGGTTCAAGGTCACTTATTGACACGTACTGAAACTACATAAATGCTATATCACAACGCCAACGACTATATCAATGAATGTAGGCATTTAAAGGAAAAACACATATAATGTGAGGTGTGTTTATTGATAGTAAAGTACGAAAAAAAAGTCATTTAAAAAATAACAGTGATAATTTCAATCGCTGAATTCAAATTTACAGTAATTGTAAAAAATAAAACGGATTATTTAATACACATAAAAACATTCGAAGTAATATGTATAAATAATTTCAGATACATAATAATTTTAAGAAAAAAAGGAGAATAACGTAAATTATAATGATAACAAAATAAAAATTATTCTAACCAAAGAAAATCAAAGTAATTCTAATCAAATTTAAAAAAAAAATAAAATAAAATGGGAACGCATCTAGAAGTCTTCATCATCCCCATCATCGGACCGATCTTCGTTCAAATCTTCTCGACCAACCAAGGGATTATACAACTCGCTCGCCAATCGGAAAAATCAAAATAACTGCTAGAGGTACGCATTTGACCCACAAATTTATGAACCCTAGGATCTGCAGTAGAGGCAGTTTTGACCGCGCAAAAAATGTTCCTGTCCTAAATTCCACCCGCGTCGCGCACTTTTGAGCTTTTTGCTTCCGGACAGATATTTTATGGTTGCATTGCCAAATCCAGCCATCTATTCTAAAATGACAACACAGTAAGCAATCAACAAATATAGTGAATATATATATAAGTCTTACCTATTTTGCATCCTCTGCAAAGTTAAGGAATTGCCACACGCTGGACATTTATAATTCCCTTGCTGGGGTATAAAGCCCCACCGTTGTAAATGCTGTGGCAATTCATCTAGGTTTCCAAAAATTGCAGCTAGCCGCATGACCTAAATACATAAAAAATGAAATAAAACTTGCAATCATTCAACAAATTTCACTTACCGGACTAGAAGGAGCAGATGACGACGATGATGTCGACGCACAATCCATTTTTATGAATTATAATTATAATAAAAAAGTAAAACGTTAATAGGTTAACTGTTCAATAAGGATTTCCAAATCACGTGACATAAAGATGGCGTCTGTGGGCAAACCTTATAACATAACACTGTCAAAGTCACAGACCACATATAATCAAAGTTTCATAAACCATTCTATACGTGGTTGTTGTCAGTCATCCCTGTTTGATCTACTTCCACAACCAACCATAAGGCATGTAATAGGCATTTTTTAACTTATAACGTTAACAAGGCCAAATAATATATAAAATCTATTTTATAAGGTCACAAAAACTATATTTTCTCAACAATAAAAACTTCTACACCAACAAATAAAGAAAGAACTATGACAACAATACAAAACAATACTATTGTTTGCCTACAGCCGCCATGTTGAATAATTTTTGACAGATCGTTGGAAAGCCTAATGAATAAACAAAAAATGGCGTCGTTTCATCAATAGGGTCGGGATTTTCTTTTACGATTCGATTACTAAAAAAATTCGACAGAAAAAAATTCTATTTCACGATCACATCGTGACAACTCGATCAGAAAAATTAATAAAAACTCTTCGTTTTAAACAAGAGCAATCACTTCGCGCATGCGCAGAAGTAGTAGTAAACATGGATGACATCTACTAAAAATAATTATTTAAAAAGAAAAATTATGTAGTGAAAAACGTTTCCGCGGAAAAATTTGCAGGTTTTCCATCATTTCCCCACCCATACATACGCTGTGCAAAAAATTGTCGAAATTCATTTAGGGGCAATATTCTAGAATTTACCCATTTTGGCAACTTTCGACCTGGATTAACTTAGCAACAGTGCATGGATGAATTTAACTCAATTTTTACCGATGAAGCTCCATCAAGAACCAGTGTTTATCGATGGTATGGTGAATTCAATCGTGGTCATAGTTCACTCCAAGACGAATTTCGTGCAGGTCGTCCAACACGAGTTGTTGTTCCAAAAACCATTGATGCTGTGCGCGAACTGATATTGCAAGATCGTCATGAGACTTACCGTGGGATTGAGACAACCTTTGGCATTATTGGGACCAGCATACATTCAATACTGCATAAATATTTGAGGGTGTTTGCTTTTGCTTTGATGATTTGTTAAAGTAATGGGATATGAGATGCTGTGCGAGACAAAATGTTAGTAAGAAAAACAAAAATACAGAGGTAAAATTTGTTCAACAATATAGTGCCTACAATAAAAGGGGACTGATGGTAATAAACCACTTTTATTGCGATCGTCTGTCACGGTTTATTGCTTATGGTCAAAATTTGCACAAAGGTCGGTTCTTGTATTTCTATAATTTGGGTTGAGTATAATCATTTATATAGTGTTCCCGTAGTTAGAGTTAGTCTGGGCTGTTTAATAATTTTTTTGAAAAATGTTTCGTCCTTGGGAAACTGCATCAGCGGCGCTCTGTGTTACTGTTCCTGTTCGACGATGAGTTTTATCCCTTGATACCAAAGAAATCGTCAGACATGTTCATCAGAAGCTGGTCCAAAGGGGTTGGACTTTTACCCCAGCTGTAAGAGAAACCAGCGATTTGAAATGGATACCGAAATCATCAGTGAGGGTTCACATTTCGAGGCCAATTCATCCGAGACGAAAACGAAACGATAGTGGTGTTTCCAGAACGACTGATGACGGTGATAAAGATTTGATAAGAAGAACTATCTACTCTATGTACGAAGACTTGGTGTCTACTATCAGATCATTGCAAACAAAACTAAGAAGCTCCACTGAGATAAGGATATCAATTGGAAACCTATGGACACTTTTATCCAAACTAGGTTTCAAATACTGCAAAATTGACAAAAGGCAAGTTATTATGGAATCCCAACGGATTAGGCAATGGCTTTCTGAATATTTGACTGCCATAAGTGATTAAAGGTCTTTACAAAGACCAATAATATATTTGGATGATACCCACGATACGCCGGCAAAAGGATGGACCGATGGAACAGTGCGATGCCAATCAAAAGCTCCATCGAACAAAGGAAAACGGATCACGATTATTCATGCTGGATCAGAAGATGGTTGGATTCCAAACAGTTTGGGATTTTCGGCGAAGAACATTCAAGATTCATCGTTTTATTACCCCAAGATATTACTGTCGAATTGTTCGAAGATTGGTTCGAAAACACTTTACTGCCAAATATTTCCTCGCATAGTGTCATAGTTATAGACAATGCCAGTTACCATAGTCGCCAATTGAAGAAGGTTCCAGTCTTTTCAAATAAAAAAGCGGAAATCCAGTAATTTATGCTCCAAAACCACATGTACTTTGAAGAAGAATATAAAAAACCCAGCTTTTAGAGGTTCTAAGGACATTTAAAAATACAGAAGACATATGTATGTGACACAACTGCAGCATCCAAAGTTCATCCTCCTTACTACTGCGTATTCAACCCGATTGAGCATATGTGGAGAAAACTTAAGAACAAAGTGCGGACCCAAAATATTATACCTACATTATGTCCTTCTGCAATTGCATTAATCCGGCAAAATATAGATGACCCAGACGCTGATTGTTGGAAAAGAACAATAAACCATGTTATAAAAGTGGAGGATTCATACCGGGCATTTCATACTAACATAGAACCCCTTATAATTAATGTAGACGACGATAGTGATAGTGAAACTGAATTGATATATTAACATATTAACGAATCACGAAGCGATGAGTTTTTTAAAGAACGAGTGTCACAACAGCCATATGAAATAAGTTGTTTACATTTTTTATATTTTGCCATTATTTTAATTAATTTATTATTTTTATGTAATTACGAAAATTTTGATTTTAAAAAGTATGTTGATAGCACTGTGTAATTTATAATATTTGACAAAAATTTGCGTGCGTAAAAGTCACATTACGATACGCAAATGCGTTTTATAATGAGGATTTTTATAGGTGCAAAATATAAAAAAATAGTTTATAGGCAACATCACAGGACAACAAATTCCAGTCGACCAGAAATAGAAATATGAGGTCTATGCATAAAACACTTCACGAAACGTGTGTTACTATAACACCACTTGAATATTTAAAAGATTTTTGTGAGGAAATGTTTGTAGATGTAGTGTATGGACTGCTTTAGTAATTGTATCCAAAAGAGGTCCATCAGGAATGGTAGTTAGTAGATACTTCAAGTGGTATGTTGCGCGATGCGAACGTGAGACCGCTAAGCGCCATGCGCCAGCAATAATAAAAAAAATGTCTTTGAATATACGGTAATAAAACAAAAATAATTATTGTCAACAACCTCCCGGAATATTCTTATTAAAATTCAAATGGATTCTACATTATCATATAGAAACAGCCACTCGGTAGTCCTGTTGATCGACGTCCATGACAAACAAAAACCGATTGTATAGAGTGTTGAGCAAATAAGTTTTATGAAAATTTGCTAGGTCATTGTATGAAATGGATTTTAAATTGTCGGTAAACTTGATAAAAAAAAGGGAACACATAATTTATCATAAGATTACGTTTTTTAATCATAATACAAAAAAATAAAAAAGTTAATGAAGAAACAAAAAGTTAATTTAGTATCATTAATTTTTTAATAAACTTTAGAAGTTGAATTCACTGTTTGTAATTATAGTGCTTTTCTTTTAACAACTGTCTCAACTCAGTTCGAATGAGATGAACATTCACTTTCAGATTGGTTAAATTCGATGGGGAAATACCGCGACATTTGAAGTAATTTAAGCACTACCTCAGTACATACGTTTTGCAAAAGATTTTTAATTAGATTTGGGGGAAACAATGTAATTAGCAGTGATTTTAGATACTGAAAAGAATGGTCATAAATTATACCACAGATTCTGGGGTCAAAAATATGTTCATTGAACCTCACTTACCTATATACAATAGTGCACACAAAAAAGTTACAGGGTGCTAAAGTTAAAAATTTAAATATTTTTTTTAACACTACTCTAAAACGGTTTAACGTTAATGTATGAAAATTTATACGAAATACAGTATCCGCCAAAATAAACAGTACCGAAAATAAAAATAAAAATTTTTAATTTCTGTAATATAAGTGTTCAAAATGTTCACCATTTCGACGCAAACAAGCTTCATATCGATTTTGTAAGTCAATAAACATATTTATAAAAAGTGGTTGATGGAACTGCCGAAAAATATTTTGTATTCTTTCCCGTAGTTTGGCGGATTTTCCGAATGAAATATTTTTTCTTTCATTATACCCCAAATGTATGCGTCAGGTGGCGTCAGATCAGGTGAATGAGAAGGAAATTCGAAGTCTGTTCCTCGAGAAATTATTCTATT
The DNA here is from genome assembly GCA_035357415.1 of Ophraella communa. Classification (NCBI taxonomy): domain Eukaryota; kingdom Metazoa; phylum Arthropoda; class Insecta; order Coleoptera; family Chrysomelidae; genus Ophraella; species Ophraella communa. The sequence goes on from CM068987.1 coordinate 20,705,166, forward strand.
ATCGAAATGCTGACGGAGTAAGTCTAAGGTGCGCACAGCTGTATGGCTTGTTGCACCATCTTGTTGGAACCATTGTGTGCGAAACTGTAGATTTCGTGCACGGCAAAAGTTATTTAGATCTCTCACAAAAGGTATAATAATTTTCTCTCTATAACGTTTATGGTTGACAGTAAGTGGATTCTGATTATCATCTTCAACGAAAGTAGGACCAATCATTCCATTACCAGATACCGCGCACCAAACGGTAACTCGAAGACTGTGCGGAGTGGTTTCTCTACAATGACATCAGAACGTTTAAATCGAAGGAATCTGGTTGTTTGTCGATTAATATAGTCGCTAAGATGAACGTGACTCTCGTCTGAAAACCATGTTTTTCAAAAATTCGGGATCTTCGTAAATTAAACTCAAAATGCGACCACAGTAAATTTCTCTTGCACGTTTTTCCGCAGCATTTAGTCGTTGTCCAACTTGAATACGGTATGGATGACCACCAATTGATTTGAACATGCGACGTAAAGACGTTTCACTAATGTTGAGTTTACATGCAGTTCTTACAAGACTTCTTTGAGGTTATTACACAACTTGGTTAAAAACACGTCCTACATTTTCGTTAGTGCATACTGTTTTTCGACGACCTGAAGAACCTTTACGTTGACACAATACACTACCAGTGCGACGAAATTTTTCAACAACAGCTAACATCACACTTTTACTAGGAGCTGCTTTATTAAATTTTTGTTGATATTTTATTGACACCTGTTCTAAGCTTGGACCATCTTTACGACCTTTTCCGTATGAACGAAAATAATGCTCTACCAAAAACACTTTTTCTTCCGTTGTTAGAACCATTTTTAAATCAAATTTAACTGCAGCGTACTATTAATATATAAACTAATGACAAGTCAAATATGACAAATCCATATTACATAAACAACTCCACAGCACTCTCTGTTTCGATACTGTTTATTTTGGCGGATACCGTACTAGTAGGGAATACTCAATAAATTGGAAACAGTTGTATTCAATTATTTTGATTTATTATGGATTTTCAGAGGGGATCAACACCCCTTTCACCCCCCAGCTTTTTTTAAGGCTATAATTTAACAAAATATGGACCGCCACTGGAATGAAACATCTATTCTTAAACTTTTGTGTCTCTCTGTATTTCTTCGTAAATATTTTATTATGGAAGATACATCAGCCACCCTTTAGAATGCCAATTTCAATATTGAATATTTAAACTACATTTTCACAAATATTAAAAATATATTTCATGTTTCTTTTTATTTAATTTTGAATGTCAATATATTAAAAAAATACAGTTAATTACAGTTCATTTGTTTGAAGTTGGCAGCTAAGAAAAGTCATTAAATCATAAAATGTTGAAAACAAGACCCTAAATCAGTAGCGCATGTACTTATTTATATCGGTATTGAGAAATTTATTTTAAACACCATATTTTAATCTTCTTAGGTAAAGGATAAATACGATATTTAGAATATTTTGTTTTTCGATTTTAACAAGAATAATTGTGGTCGTTAGGGGTGTTAAGGGATTAAGGTAACCCCATGTTATTATTTTACTCCAATAACATTTTCGGTAGTGAAAATGGCGCCAAGTTTGAGTTTTGTTCCAGTACAAGTGGCTCATTTAAAACAAAGTGCGTTTTCTCAGTATCCAGTATCTATCGATTTTTAAGTGAAAGAAAACAGTAGTTATACAAAAATATTTAATTAGTAAAGAAATATTCTGTTCATAAATATAATTTCCTATGTTAGTGCAAAAGAAATGTTTTGTAATCATATCAATAGTTCTTTATTCTAAAACTGGGAAGATATTGTTAGGACTGGTAGTAAGTCAAAGTTAGATACCCTATAGAGTTACAAATAAGTTTCCTAAATCTAACAAAAGTTTTTCGTTTCAACAAAAATTATCGATACAATATAAACCGGCAAGTCAATGTTTTATGTTTGGGTAGTTAATTGTTCTCCCGACTTCTTATGAATCGCCACCCGATTGTTTATTGTTTTTTAACACCCTGATTCCCGTCTCATAACGTAACAGATTCCCTTTTGTTTCATTGAAATCAATTGGCGACATCAATAATCAAAATAACACGTCTTTGGTTCAAGATTTATGGAAACAATATACACATCCTATGGAGTACAGATTGGTAAGATTTCAAGGGCACCGGCAGAAATTTTGACAGGGGGGGGCGACATACCGGGGGTCAGGGGGGACCGGAAAATTTTTGATATTTTTGTATATCAAACTCACGATTTTTTACCTTAAATCTTTCTTGTTGAAGCTAAATTCTGTATTGGCCTACATTTGCAACTGTGTTATTATTTACCAATATTAAAAAATATATATATATCTTTCCTGAACCAGGGGGGGGCAAGGCCCCCCCCTTCCCCTCTCTGCCGGCGCCTATTTAAGATTTGCTGTTATATTTTCTTCAAATTGTTTTTACCATATAAATCCAAACTTTATGTGATACGAATCCTAGTTTTTCATTTTATTTGTACATTAGTATGCTTATCACAAAATATGTTAGTAAATTCTCTAATCAATAAATACCTCTGTTTTAGATTGAAATAGAATACGCTGAACTTATGAGTAAGGCAGATAGATCATCAATACTATCAGAATGGGAAAATTTCTTTTTGAAAGCCACGGAGATATTTTCTAAAAAATTGGATCGAACTTCGAGATTAATGAAGTTGTGTCAAAAGGTAAAATCAAACATTAAAATTTACCTACAAACACACAAAAGAAAGTAGGTATTTAAATGAAATCCAATAAATTTAAAACTTTTGAATATAATTTAAAAAATACGTAGTACTAATTTTATTATTTTTTTAGAAGGCAAAAATGAGTATCTCCTATGGTATCTTCACGCTTATTTGAAGCCTTCTTCCAGAAAGGTTACTAGAGATGCCAGAGGCAAAAAGAGCACTAAGAAATTTTCAATCAGGGATTCCCAGACATCTTTTTTTATGGTAGAGCCTACAGTAGCAGCCCTATTAGCAAAAATTTAAGAAATATTAACAGAATATTTCATATTTTCTTATATTTATAAAAGATGTCATTGATAGTATTACGAGTTCTGTAAAACCTAGGAACCTGTTCCATAAATATACTAAAATATTCTTTACTCTATACAGAAATACCTGCCTTATATACAGAAAATTTCGATAAATCTATAAAAATGTTTTATAAGGAGTACAGAAAATTTTATAATGTTTAAGAAGTTTATTCCTACATTACAAATAGATATTGTATTGACTATTGAACTAAACTATAAAATTACAAATATTTTCTGTATTTGATGCATAATATTCTTTAATTACAATAACAGAAACGCATTATTATATTAAAAGAAAGTTCTGATGGATCTATAACAACAGAAACTTCTGTAATATGTAATGTATTTTTCCTAATATTTACCTAGTTTTTTTTTCTGTGTAACTGTATTACGTTTGCCACCTTATCACTATCAGTTGAACTCTATAGAATTAATATGGGTAGGTAAAAGGTGAGGTGGCAAGAAACAATACAACTTTTAAATTGAATAACGTTTTGAACGACAACTTTTGATAAATTCTTTTGGAAACGTAACTCGGGAAAATTGGACCAATGCCATAAATCATGTGAACACACTCTAACCAAACCCGTCCCTTCCAGAATGCATCCCTCTAGGAGCGGTGCATTCCGGGAAGAACTTCCTCCACCCCCCCATCACTTCCGATGGGGGCCTCAGTCCTCGGGCTGTGCTTTTCCTTCCACTATCTTGGTTCGGAGATGGTTTCCAGGTGTCTTCTGTTTGGTCCGGGATGGTGCTTGGCACCTTTATCCTCCTGTCTTCTTTTTCGGCGTTCAGAGTGTGTGTTTTTCGCTGCCTCTGAAAAGTTAGCCCTTAGTCGACGAACTGCGGCTAAAGGTAACCTTAGAGAGTGGATCCACTTGTTAAAGCTGTCCCTACTCAAGAATCTGCGCATCTCCTTAAGGATGGGCAGAGTCTTTTATAGGTGGTTCCTCTTCTGTCTGCTTCTTGACAGATGTTGTTTCTTTTTAGTTGTCCAGCTGCTTCCTTGGTCTAGGGTGTCTCCTGTAGTCCTCTGCTGTGTAGTTTGTTAGTTCCCTGAGTGCTGTGTTCGGGTGTGTCCTGAGTTCTTCAAATCTTCTTCTGGCTCTGGCTTTCATGATTTCTTCTGTCTTCTCCTGGTCTAGTTCCCTGTATAGTTGTATATTTCTTATATACCATGGGGCGTCTGCTGCTTGTCTAAGGCAAATGTTCTGTTGTGCTTGTATCTTCTTTTTGTAGGTTTTGGCTGTGTGTCCCCAGGCTACGGAGGCGTACAACATGATCGGAATGATGATTGCGTTTATAAGATGTATCTTTGTCTTCAGTGCTAGTTTGGATTTTCTTCCTATGAGCCCGGCTAGTCTTCCTCTTGCTTGTTTTGCCTTCTTTGTGATGTTTTCCACGTGTTCTTTGAAAGTTAGTCCTTTGTCCAGTATCACTCCTAGGTATTTGGCCTCGTTTTTCCATTGGATCTCTTCTCCTCCTATGTTGATGTTTTCTTCTGGTTTTTTTCCTTCTTTTGGTAAAGTAGACTGCTTGGGTTTTCTCTGGGTTTATTTGGATTTTCCATGTTGTACACCATTCGTCTATTTGGTCCATAGCCTGTTGGAGTCTTCTTGTTACCATACTTGGTTGGGTGCTTCTTGTGACGATAGCCGTGTCATCTGCGTAGAGAGCCATCATTGTGTTGTCTGTCTTTGGAATATCTGCCGTGTATATGTTGTAAAGCACTGGTGGGAGGACTGCTCCTTGTGGTACTCCGGCTTCTGTTGTTCCTATTTCGGATTTTTCGTTTCCTATCCTTATCCTGAATCTTCTGTTTTTCAGATAGCTAAGTAGTAATTTCGTCAGTTCTCTGGTGTATCCTGCTTCTTTCATCTTGTATATCAGTCCTTCGTGCCATACTCGGTCGAAGGCTTTGCTGATGTCCAGGAAGATGGCTCCAGTAGATTGATTTCTGTTGTATCCTTCTGTTGTGTATTCTACGATTTTATGTACTTGGTCCGGTGCGCTGTGTTCTTTTCTGAATCCGAATTGTTCTTGTGGCAGTATTCCTATTGCTTCGGTTTCTTCGTTTAGCTTCTTGAGGATGACTCTCTCGGCTATTTTGCTCATCGCTGGTAGTAGACTGATGGGTCTGTAGTTTTGTGGAAACTTGGGATCTTTTCCTGATTTCCTTAGCATCACTATTTCGGCTTCCTTCCATTGGTCCGGGAAGTGTTTTGTTCTTAATATTCCATTTATGATTGCTGTCAGAAATACTATCCCTTTTCTTGGTAAGTGCTTCAGTGCGTTGTTGTTGATGCCGTCGTATCCAGGTGCTTTTCTGGCTTTCCTTCCTTTTATTATATAGGCTACTTCTTCTGGTGTTGTGAATCCCAAGTTTCCGTCTACTATTTCTTCGTCGAAGTCTTCGATTTCGTCTTCTACTTGATCTGTGAAGTCCATGTCTTCGTCTGGGTGCTCATTCAGGGTGAATTGGCGCTCCATAGTTCTCCTGAAGGCTTCGGCTTTTTCTTCGTCCGTGAATACGATTCCGTTGTCTCCGTGGATTGGGGGAATATCCTTTTTGTCTTGCCGTAGTATCTTGGCGAGGTTCCATAATCCTGGTGTATTTGGGTCTAGTCCTTCTAGTCTTCTGTCCCAGTCCTTGGATCTGTGTGCTTTGAGTTGTTCCTTCACTTCCTCATGTAGTCTGTTTGCTTCTCGTTTGTCTTGCTGTAGTCCTGTTCTGTTGGCTCTTCTTCTTGCTCTGTTTTTCACCCTGATGAGCTCTCTTAGGTTGTCACTGATGTTTGAGAACCTATTGTATCCTTCTACGTTTTTGGTTGTTGTGCTTTCTTCTATTGCTTGTCTTAGTGTTTCCGTGAATTGGCTGAGTTGCATTTCTAGTTCTTCGCTGTTTGTTATATGGGGAATTGGTCCTATCAGCTGGCCTGTTCTTGCTCTGAATTTTTCCCAGTTGGTTTTCTTTATTGTTTTTTGTATATTCCTTCTTCCTTCTCCTATTGTGAGGATAACTGGTTCGTGGTCTGTTCCTCCTTCGCTGTTTTCTATTTCCCAGTCTACTGTTATGTCTTTTAGTAGTGCTATGTCCAATACATCTGCTCGTCCTATGTGTGGTGTATGCGTTGGTCCTGGCGGTCCAATGATGAATAGTTCCGGTCTTCTGTCTGCGATGTTTTCTAGTTTCCTTCCTGCTGTATTTGTGCTAATGCTGTTCCAGGTCCTGGACTTGGCATTCAGATCTCCCATCATCACTGCTTGGTTTTGATCTAGTATAAGAACTTCTATATCTTCTTCGTGTAGTTGATCTCGTGGAAATCATGTGAAGAAGGAAGAAGAACGATTGTGGAGTGTTGATATCAATATTGAAGAACTGTTCGAACCCATTGTAATTCCTATCGAACCAGGCAACGAATCTGACTCATCTTCGGATGAATGGAAGCCGACAATTAAAGAAGTAACTGCTTTTTGCATTAATTTATATTTAATTCTTACTTTTTAATATGTAGCTTTAGGTATTTGAATTATGCTTTAAAAAAACTTCGGTTCTACGGTCATGGGATCTATTCAGCTACCTGTTGTGACAATATTATCTAGGGTTTCTGTTATGTTTGGTTTAGTTAATCCCTAATTACAGGCTGGACGCTTTGAAAAATAACAACTATGACTATATTTCAATAGAAATGTATACTACTTTTAGTTTTCATGAACCACCCTTGCTTGGGCTTTGAAGGATTTGCATTTATAATGAATTCACTGTCACTCCCAACTCCAAACAAATATAGTATAAATTAAATTTTCTACCCGTAAGGTGTATTTTAATAAAGATGTTTAGGATAGTTCAAAGAACCCAAAAAACAAAGAAATGATTTTCCATTGCAGAACATGAAACTGACTCTTTAATGCCGAAGTATTTTGAATTAGGGTAAGTATTAAAACATTATTAATATTATTTAAACCAGCGGTCATCGAAGAATAATTAATTATACACCGGGTACGTCCAGATGGGCGGCCAGGTTCCCGTGGAGATCGACTCGCTCGCATTATTACAGCCAGAGTCGGCTTCAGCAGTTTATTCAAACTCGCTTTTCTGTATCATTATCCGAAAGTAGCAAACCCTGGAATTATTTCTGGCCTTGTTTGTACAAATAGCCAACAATAAAAAGTGTTTAAACCAAATATTTAACACTAAACTCCCTAAAACGTTACTCTGAGCACTACACGGTTCTATTCGGAGTCCATTGTTGTTTACAGTTTATGTTATTATGGTAGTCAGTTCCTATTGGTGTATTAGTTATTTATATTGATTATAAAAAATATGTTTAATAAAAAAAATTGTTATACGACTGTTTGTAGAACGATCAGCCACCGTTTCCAACTGCAAATCGCATGCGCATTAGATATTTTCGGCGCCAAACAATCAACGCGCATGCGATTTGCAGTTGGAAACGGTTGCTGATCGTTCTACGAACAAAGCTATTATTTGGCATTCGAAAATATTTAATGCGCATGCAGACAAACATTTCGGAAAAGCCCACGGCTCGAAGCCTTTTAGCTATTAGAGCAAAATCATCTATATAGAAGATGTAGAGTGGCTCGGGGCACAATTACAAACTTTTTTGTTAATTTTTGTAAAAAAATTAAGTTAGATTCCAATATTTTGAAATTAGTTTGGAGTCAATGTGTTAAATATTTTGTTTGTATTTTGAATAACCATTTGTATGGTAATTAAGTTTCTTTATTATAATAATTTTTTTAATTTTTATACATTCTTTTGTACGGTATCCTTTGTATATTATGCAGCCTGTATTGCCAGATAGGTGTTTAATTTTTTTTTAATAAACTTGCACTGATGTCTATTTACAGCTTTTCAGATAAAAGTATCCACCTTTAATAACTTTTGTAATACTGGTATTTAGGAAAAATCCAAAAACACGTCAATTTATGTTGGAAGGTTGGAAGATTAAAGAGTTTGAACTGTTGTACAACCCATTTTATTACAGGCAAATAAGGTGAAAGTAAAATATAAGTAAAATTTGTGCTATTAAAAGAAAAATTGCTTATCTTATAAACTAACCACTTTAACCTACAAGTATTATACATTTTTGAAATCAACTCAAAGAGCAGTATCCAAATTTTACATAAAAAATATGAGAAGTAATTAAAAAAAAAGGATGCTGCCAGGGTGAGGGGGTGGCTTTTCCAGTAAGTTTAAATAAGCCATAATGCTTGCCCCTTCCAACATAAATTGACGTGTTTTTGAATTTTTCCTAAATACCAATATATTACAAAAGTTATTAAAGGTGGATACTTTTATCTGAAAAGCTTTGTATAACTTTTATTGTGAATGCTGTTCTCTTAAAAACCTTGGACAAACTGTTTCTTTTTGGACCAACAAATAAATAAATATTCAACATCTCGGGCAATATTAAACGAATTTTCGTGAAATTAGGTACTACCGGTTTTTTTTTGGATCACTGATTACGATTTTAATGTCAGAAATTTCTGAAACACCCTGTAAACAGTAAAAACTAACCGTTTTAAGTTTTTTTTTAATAATTTTGGCATTCAAACTAAGATTATCAAAAAAATGTAAATATTTGTGCAGGGGGCCCACAATTAATTTTAATGCATATAAAAATTCAATTTACAACAATCACTAATTTACGAAAAATTTTCATAACACTTAGAAATCGAGGGACCTAATGGATTAATTATAAAAATTTCATGGAATTGCTAAAAAAAAGGGATTTTTGGCCATAACTTTTTTTTGGTATGTACCAAACCATTTCGAAGCAAATATCATCGCCGAATTTTCATGTGAAATGCAAAATTTCAATTCGATCAACTGTTTTTTTAAATTTCGCCAGACAAAAAGGAGCAGTCCAAAACATAGGACTTAAAATGACTTTAAATATTTAGGAACAAGTGTTTTGATTTTTCATTAAAGGATTTTTCTTCAAGTACCGAGTCCAGATGGAGCTAAAAAATTGGCATAAATAAATTTGGAAAAAAGTTTATTTTGCTCATAACTTTTTTTCTGATTATTTTAAACTGTTCTGGTTGGTCTCAGATTTTCCCAATTTTGTCATCTTGCAAAATGATGGTGATCATTTTTTTTGTAAAAGTAATATTTATCCAGATATTTATACCAGAACTATACGGTTTCTTAGTTTTTAGTTAAACAGTCATTTTTGCCATTTTAGTTCGCGAAAATCAATGACCACTAGATGGCACTGTCAATTTCCAATATGGCCGCTACGAGGGTGAACAACAAAATATTAGTTCATGCTTTGCATCTATCGTTGTTGCTGTGTACGTTTGAACTTCCTATTTTTTGTGATTTTTCTTGTCTTAATACATTACACTACAAGGTTAATGGCACACTGATGTGTTGTTAACCCTCATTTGACCTTCTATGTTATTCCAATAGATGTCGCCCACTTTGAAGTTTTCGCGAATATCAATCGTACAAAAATAAAAAAATAGCTTTATTCGTTAACTAAAATAGGTACTTCATAAAATTATTAATATGTAATTCTTTTGTAATACTATCAGATTTTCAGTAAAATTAAAAAAAACTTAAAAAATTTAGCAAAAATCACACTTTTCCTTTGCACTATTACTTGAAAGGGGTTATCTTTTATTGAAAAATTGTATTTCATGTTTTTATGATAAAAACGATAATTTATCGATTGGTTGATTTTTTTTCGCCCCGCTCCCCTTGAAGTTCCACCCTCCCCGTCTCCAAACCCTTTCCGCCAGTATCGGAAGTTGTTTACTCGGATACCGAGCACCTTTCTTAGCAAAATTCAAGTTACTCCAATTATCCGCTATTTGCCTGCATCGAAATTTTACCTCCTTTCCTATATTAAATTAGAGACATAACTCTACACCCTTTCTTAGGAACTTTAGCACTTATTTTCTCCGCGTTTCATTAGGTAGATATTTTTCCAATACTTTCGGTACAGCAGAGAAACAAAATCATAAAAACAAAATAATTACCAGGGGCCGTCCCTGTCCAACGGTTTGTTTGCCCAAGTTCGAGCCTAGACCCCATCTCTTGGTACAAGTGCTCAGCATGAGGTCTCTTATAACCAAACACAACATTATTTTAGTTCTTTCTTTTTTAAAATTCTTTTGTTTTATTGCCTTCTCCTAAACGATGCTTTCTTGATGAGAACGAAAAGTTGACTAACATACGTTTTAATGTTAGTTAAAACTGCTCGCTATCGGCTACTTATTTTTGTTTTATTTTCGATTTTAATGAGACGATTTATTTCATGCCATAAAACTTTCGACATCTACAACAACAAAAACGGTATCCCAAATCGGATTTGTTTAACAGTTTTGTCGCAGTTTGAACACCGTTAGAAATTTTAGATTTTATTAAGTATTTTGTTTTCCAATTTCATTAATTATAGGTACAGGTTTTCTCATTATATTTTGTACCCCACTTATTTTCATTAAATTTCGAATATTATTTTATCTGTAAAGACCAAAAATGTAGTAACGGACCTCATATTACATTGATTTACATGAACATCCATTTGATTCACCAAGAATAAAAGTTATTTCATTCATTAGGCGTTGAGCGTCAATTTGTGATATGATTTAAATGTTGAGAGTGAATTTATAAAAATATTTATTTAACTTTTAATAAATAACAATATACCAAAAAAAATGTAATTTACAATAAAACAACTATTAATCTTAATTTCGTCTTTAATTAGTTGTAAAAGATATTTCAATAATTAACAAAAATTATGATAGTTAAATAATTCGGTTAGGGGTGAGTAAGTTCATTAGCTCTGACTATAGTATAATATTTGTTTCTCTAAGAAATAATAAGGGCGCCACTGAAATCTTTTTATTTTTGATGATACTGCTAAGGAAACTTGTTTTAAGCTGAGTTATTTAAATAATTATCATAAGATGTTAGAAAAAACTGTCTATGAAAAAAATTAAATAAAAATGTACCAACCGATAAAAGATAAATAGATTTCCTTGGTGCTAATATGAATGAAGTTGATAATAAATTACAAAAAAAAATAATCCGCAAACAGTTCTTTAAAATGACTTATTCTAATACAGTTGACGATATAGATAGATATAAATTGAGATAAAAAAGAAAAATATGTGAGCAGTAAACTTCATATATAACTAAATTTATTGTGCTAACTCTTACTTTTTGGAAGTCCATCTTATTAAGAATAATAAAAAACTCTTCGTTTTAACAAAACTTCCAAGTTTATTTGAAAAATTTTAAATCACAATGACGGCCGTTTCGCTAAGAAGCATCGTCAGATTGACATTTAAGTTACATTTTGTTTGTTTGTAGCTATTAGATGAAAGAAATATCCATTCAGGTATAATATCAGATATAATTGACCTATTTAATGTATGCATTAGTCAAAATTATTTTACTTTTGATAACAAAGTATATATTCAAAATGAGGATTTTCCAATGGGAAGTCCTATTTCTCCAATTTTAGCAAATATTTTTATGGAAAACATAATCTTCAATTCTAGTTATAAAAACAATATTATGTTAGCAGGATTTGTAGGTAGCGAACGACAGCTAGATATATTTTTTAATTATATAAATACCTTGCATCCTAAAATTAATTTTACTTTAGAAGTTGAAGAAAATAATTCAATTAATTTTCTAGATTTAAGAATTGAAAAAGTTAATAATTCATTAAATTATTCAATATAGAGAAAACCTACACAAACAGATGTAACCATACCATATAATTAAAATCATCCTATAACGCATAAATTAGCAGCTTATAATTCTATGATACATAGAGCATTCTCAATTCCAATAGACAAAATTAACTTTGATAAAGAAATTTGCATCATAAAACAAATAGCTACGTCTATTGGCTAACCAATTCATTTATTAAATAAATTAATTAATAAGAAAAATGAAAGTGTCACTACAACTAATATTTCCTAAACAAACTAAAGAAATTAAAAAGTTATAAAAAATATTACATATTGTGGAAATATATCTAATATCATAAATATATAAATAATATCTTCGACAACATCAGCATTAATATCATTTAATACACAAAATAATGTTGGTACAAAATTGTTAAATGTAAAAACAAAATTACCCAAATTAAAAAATCTGGTGTTTACAAAATTAATTGTCCAGAATGTAATGCTGTATATATAGGTCAAACAAAGAAATTTTGAAGTAAGATTTAACGAACACTTAAGAGCATATAGATTAAAACAACCAGTTAAGTCAAATTATGCAAAACACCTACTTGAACATCCAACCTCACTATTACACACCAATGACATCCAAATACTACACACTTGTGATAAAAAACAAAATTTAGATTTCCTTGAAGAACTTGAAATAAAAAGACATCTAGCAGATCCACAATTTAAATTTGTTAATGAACAAATAAATCTTGGAAGTTCTCCACTATTAAACTGCTTACTTTGATTGAGTTTACATTTTATACGTAGATAAGACATAATTGTAAAACACAAATATATTAAGTTATTGTAAAGATCAGCCTGATATAGTTTTTTCCTGGTTTTTCTATATCATTGCACAGTTATACTGATCTTAGAGGGAATTACATCCAGGATAATCCCTTAGGGCTATTAACATCTAGGCTTTAATATTGTTATGTCTTATTACTTCCATACTTGGTCTAACCTTAATACTACCTAAACATCAGGTACCTAGCTACAAACAAACAAAATGTAACTTAAATGTCAATCTGACGATGCTTCTTAGCGAAACGGCCGTCATTGTGATTTAAAATTTTTCAAATAAACTTGAAAGTTACGTTGAAACGAAGAGTTTTTTTATTATTCTTCATATATTAACAATACAACTTAGCTTTTATTACCAATTGACGGGAGATCCTTCGCCGTACCTTGGAGTCGCTACGGCACTGTCTCGGTGGTTTAAAATGTCTAAGGATGATCACGAGTTGAGGGATGATCAATTCTTAGGGATGATCAAGTTGTTCAGGTTTAATTACTGCCCAAGTTGTAGAGATGATCCAGATAAAAATGGTCATGATTAAGAGATCTTCAAGTTTATGAGCTGTTCAAGTTTACAAGATGCCTCAAGTTTAGAAATGTTCGAGTTTACTGTATTATATTCCAACTTTCTGTACATGACAGTAAACCAATAGAAGAAAATGAGACTGAAGATAATAATTAAAACCCTTGAACCCGATAATGGCAACTCATTAGTACACCTCGTAGCGTAACTACTTTGAACTTCCAATTATAATTATAGAGACCGTATTCATTATTTTATTATTAAGAATTCTTTCGGAAAGATGGAGCTCGCGGTACTAATTTAATTTAATATTTAGGACACCAGGTGCTTAAAATGTTAACATATACTGTTACACAGTTCAGAGGCATCATTGTTCTTGATTATTTGGGTACCTGAAGAATGACAAGCTTTTTATTGGGAGAAGTAGAAGACAAAGTCATGGAGATCATTTTCGATTTCTTAGGCATCAAAAGAATAGCTTTTTAAGAAGACAATTTCTAACTCTTGTAACATCCTATTCCTATCCATCCTATTAAAATAATTATCTAAATTAATTACATTAATACCGCTAGCACCATCTATAGTAGAGAGTTAATAACAACAGGTTATAATTAATAATTTCTACAGTTAGTTCAACATTCAAACTCGACCATGGTGGCGTTTATTATGTACGGACAAAAATAAAACATGAATTATACTAATTTTTGAAATTCTTTATTTTTTTTTAATTGTTATTAATTTCCAACAATAGTTTTATAGGCATTCTATTTTAAATTTTTAATTAGTTTCAACTAAAAATAAATAAGTTCCTCACTACACATTACATTATATTTATAAGCTTACAGGTAAAAAAGGATAAGTTTGTTTTATTCAGCTATACTACAGGGTATATATCATAAGTTTCCAGTCTGACTAAAGTTTTTTTGAAACCTCATCGTGAAATTTAAAATAAGAACCAAAATGAAATTAAAAATATTGAGTGTAAATTGTGCCATTTTTAACAATCACTGTAACATCTGGCAGTGAGTAAACGAAGCGATTTTTTTTAAATTATAATTTAGTAGGGATTTGTTAATAACTGAAATTTTTTAAATATTTTATTATCAAATTTTACAATGATTGTTAAAATCTATCATAAACTTCACAGACAAAATTAAATTAACAATTAAAATAAGATTTTAATACATATTACTACTAAAGTTTGGATTATGGTAAAATCGCAATCGGTGCGGGTAATAATACTGTCGGAACAAGTCATTTCAGAGGTGGGCACTTATTATTATTTTTGAGATATATAAACATTCGGATTCCTGAAATATTTATTACGAATATTACTGAATGCCTATATTATTTGATGTATTTGGTTTTATTTTTTTTATCAACATATAAACGACAGACATAACTTACAATTAGTACCTAAAGTACATTTCACAATAATTCGTTGACTCGGTACCTGACCTAAGGGGATTAGTAATGAAAGGTTATAAATTTCTCACTGTACAGTAAACATTAACAGATCCGTAATCCGGTTTTCAAAATAGATTTAAATAAAACTCAGTAACATTTACTAAAACTTAAATTTATTTTGTAAAAAAAATCACGAAATTTTTTAAAAACAAATTTTAACTTTATTTATTAATTGCGATTAAACAAATGAACTAATTCTACATTATTTACAACTATTTAATCTAAATGTAGTTCAGTATCACTATCATCTTCATTTAAATTAATAACTAAGGGTGCTACATTAACATTTCGATATGTACCTTCAACCTTAATAACATGCTGAATCGAATTTTTTCCATCTATCAATTGGAATATTACTTCTCACATTTCTGATTAACTCTATAACACTTGAGTTTAAATGTGGGTGAAACGTTTTCCGATCTAACTTTGGATTTTAGCTGATGCCACATGTGTTCTATAGGATTGAACATGCAA
Organism: Ophraella communa; assembly: GCA_035357415.1. NCBI lineage: Eukaryota > Metazoa > Arthropoda > Insecta > Coleoptera > Chrysomelidae > Ophraella > Ophraella communa. The sequence goes on from CM068987.1 coordinate 20,720,243, forward strand.
TAATATGGGGGAAGCCGTAACACTGTGTGGCCCATATTTTTAGCAATAGTATCACAAACGTATTCTTTTTCAATACCGAACGCTGCTATAACTTGTAAGAGATCACGTTTTGTGTACGATTCTTCAAAATAAAGGTCATTTTTTAACAAATACTCTTGAATTTCCCATTTATTGTTGTTGTTATTTGGTACTTTATTTAATTGACGGCTATGATAAGTTGCATTGTCTATTACAATTATACTTTTTCCGGTATATTCGGCAATAAAAAATTCTCAAACAAATCTTCAAAAAGTTCTGCTGTCGTATCTTCGTGATAATCTAAACTTGAATCTTTAATATTCTTTGCTGATAACAATAAAGCGTTTGGAACCCAACCTGTTTCTGATCCGGCATGTATTATTGTAATTCTTTGTCCTCTATTTGATGGAGCCTTTGTTTTGCAATTTCCCGATGAATCAACAAAACCCTTCGTTGGAGTATCATGGTTGTCATACCATGTCACGTCGAGGTAGATAATTGAAAGGTTTTAACTTCTATATTATTGAATAGCTTGTAAGTAATGACAACGCCACATTCGTAAACGATATGACTCCATTATCACTTGTCTTTTATTAATGGTACAATATTTAAATCCCATTTGAGAAATAATTCTCCACAAACTTGTACGGCTACAAATAATTCCCGTGTCGTCTTTAAGTAACCGTTTTTTTTATACAATCTAGGGTTGGTATCATTTGTTCTTGGTATAGGACATAAATCGTTCGTCGGATTATATCTTTCTGTATTTCATCAACACATTTGGTATTATTAACGTCACTTCGTTTTTTTCGTTTACTTATTGGCTTATTGATAATATCTTTTACTGTGGATATTGGGGTTTTGGTTAGCTTACATGTTTTTTCTGCTGCATCGGTTACACTATAACCTCGATTATTCAATGTTTCAAACACATTTTTCACAATTTGTTTCGCATCCGGCGATAAATGCACTTTTTTTGCCCAAGGACGCCACATACTTAGTTATAAACACAAGATTACTTTCAGAGTATAATGTTTAGTACAAACTAAAATTCTAGGAGAGAATTTTAAAAACAAATTACCCCGAAACTCCCACTTTCTCTTCCAAGATGATTAAGAAAATCAAAAATCATTTACTAATGATTTACTATTGATGGTCAGTAATAATAGTTTAAAATTTTACCTGAAAAATAAAAAATCCAAAATATATCTTCCTGGACAAAAAAAAAATACCTTTCTGTAAATAGTTCACCGGTTTACGGCCAAAGTTCGAAGAAATATTAACCACCTTTTACTAGTAATCCCTTAAGAGCAGTTAAGAGCAGGTACCAAGTCAACGAATTATTGTGAAACGTACTTTATCATATAACATCGTATTATTTAGAATGCGAGCCAAAACTTAACGGTCAACATTTTAAACCACACTTTCGGTTAAAATTACATTTTATTTTGTTTGGTCCACTTGTGCTGAGTAAGTCCCATAAACTTTTGATTTACTAGTGTCCGCACCGATCGTGATTTTACTATAGTTAATATTTTATTTATACAGAAAACAAAATTTTTGTTTTTCTACTTTCTTTAGACTTAATTCTAATTTGCTTCTTTTTAAGATTCTCTGCTTGTACAATATTAATATTTATCCTAACTGTGACTGTCATTACAACAAAGATCGTCTTTTATTAAATTGAAACATTCTTGTTTTATTTGAGTTTTAATGTTTTTACACAATTTATATTTCTCATAAAAATTTGGAATATTTTTAAGTACTTATATGAATCACTGCATTAAATTTTGGAGTAGGTTTCTTTAAATAGCTAATTTGTTCTTTATCAAAGTCTTTTTAGAAAATTTGTAACTCAATATTACTAAATGAATCATTTGAATGTATCATAATACTTGAACTTTTTGACAATTGTACCGTTTCTGAACCCTAAAACCTAAGTAACCGGCAACTAAAGCGTTACTGCATGTCTCGAGATTTATTTCTATTGAAGTTGAATCAAAAATTTCCTGGTCAACGAATACATCCTCTGCTGGCTCATCTTCCATTAATACTCTGTTATCTTCATTTGAATCTCTGGTATGATCAATTGAATCCACATATTTTGGTTGAGCATCAATTGGAAGATGATCTATCTCTTCATCTAATTCACAATTTGTGTCACCACTTTCATTTTGTAATCTGATAAACATAAAGTTAAACTAGGTTTAAGGATAACCTTTATTTTGTACAACATAATATTCTCTTAAAGCAAGGTTTATTTAAATTCAATTTATTTTTTTTTTAAATTGCGTCTGTTTTGATTCACACTTGGATATATTTTTTATTGCACCTAACCGTTTATTAGGGACTTAAAGCAATTCTAAAAATTTATCACGTATCCTTATCCGTATACGTAACTAAGTAAAAAGAAGCATAAAGCAAATGCGTTTGTAACGTAACGTAACCATTCATGTGTTTTAATTTTTAACGTAAAAAATAAGCCCCGATATCTATCTTAACAAAATAATGTCGTCATTGCCACTGTAAAATAATCTTTTTCTTTTTAAATCCATTATCGCATGTCACAGAAATGTTTTTTATGATTGATGAACAGAAAATAAGGTTAAGATTTTTGAGCATACATCACTTTTATCGCTAAATTATTGAAAAACGCGATCACGGAACACAATAATGTGATACGTTACATACGTGTGACGGATTGATACGTTTCACGTAACGTAACGAAACCCACGTATCGCTTCTGCACATGCGCATTGCGATACGTATACGGATACGTAGTGATTTTTAGAACTGCTTAAGTCCCTTTTGAGTTGTCAGTCAACAACCTAAAATTACAACTATAACCTAGACCCAAAAGGTCTACTCAAATCGAATTATTGTTACCGAAATGAAAACAAAATTAAACTTAAAAATAAAATTAAATAATAACAAAATGCTTACCTAATACATATGGCACAGAAAGTGCATATTTATGCATCTGTTTTCGTTTTTTTCGCTGACCACAATAAATCACTAGTGGTAAAATGTTTTTCACAATTTTTTTTTAATTCTTCAGGGGAGTTATAAGGTTTGTTTTCACATCAAATCCCAAACTTGTTTCTTACAATTTTCAAACCATTCTTGTGCGCAAGTCTCGTTTGAAATAAATCCCGATCTGATCTGTGATTAATGTGAAAACAGTAGACAAAATGTGTATGAGTTAATAATCCGTATGATATTACCTAAAAAGAAGATTAAAAAGAAAGAGGTTATTGTTATTGTTTACAAAGCTATGAAAATTGTAAACATGTGTATGAGTAAATTATCCTTAAAGTATTCTTCCAACATAATTTCTAAATCTGAATCGTCAGTGTCGGATGACATTAAATAATCAGATTCATCAGAATACATGTCTTTTTAGTTTAAATAGGTTTATAATGATATTAAAAAAAACAGGAGAAAATAACAACAAAAAATATAGAAACTAATTGACATAAGGTTTAATACGCGCATGTGCCAACAATCTGCTGGAAATTAATTCTCAAACTGCTTGGACTGTCACCAAACTGTCAGGAAACCATGTGAAAACATCCGACTAGTGATTGGAAATTAGTTTCAAACTAATGCGCGAACACAAAATATCGATTGCGCACACTCCAAACGTTAGAAACAAGTTTGAAACCAATGTGAAAACAAACCTATTATCTAATTTGATATTTCCAGAGCGCTTTACTCATTCTTTTAATCAGTTACTATCTTTTATAGGGTATTTAAAAAATGACATAGATTCCTAAGTTTCTTTCTTTTTCTTTACATTTAATATAACTTTATTTGACCGAATATTTTCCGGACATTATTCTAATAAAGTTCAATGAATGATAGGTAAATGTCAATAAGTAAACAAAATAAAATACGAATCGTCAGTGAAAAACTAGAAAGTAGTCTTTGAACGAATAAAAATACCCACTCAATTAACAGTAACAAGCACAATGGTATACACAAAAGCACAAAGAATCAAAAGCGAAGTAACACGACTGACAAAAATAAGAGGGATTTTACATAGGTAATCAACAACGCCATCCCATTATAAGAGGGATTTTCGGCTACAAATAGTTCCATAAGGTCGCGCTTCTTTCTATTTATTCATTCAATGCTAAAACCTAAAGAATTTAAAAATCGGAGTAGAATAAAAAAGATTTCAGTGGCGTCCAAATACTAATTTCCTAAAGAAAACAATTTTGTACAATTCTTTAAAGCTATTCAAATTAATGACGCCACCCGCCGACGTATTTCTTTTAATAATATCTGTATTCCTATCTAATAATAAAAACAAATGAATTTTCTTCAAAATTTGTATGTTTTACTATATTTGACAGATTTTTAATGGGAAAATGAAATAAAATAAAGACAAAAAATCAATAAACATTTATTCAAAATTTATAAGGCACCACATTATTTTTGCACTAAATATAATAGAAATATAATAAACATATTTCTAATATTGAAAGATAATATAAAATAATTATGATAGATCAAACCAATGCTAATAATCCAATAACAAATATATCAACTAAATAATATGTAAATTGAGAAAACCGATTTAACAAAAATCTAAACACTCTTTGTTGTTGAATGTTCATCTCAACATAACATAAATATAAGAATAAACTAGCAAGGAATTTTTAAATATCAAAAAATATTTTTAAAAAATTCACTTTGATTTGATACATATACCACTTAACAACTGCCTTAACAAATTAATAACAATTATAAATGTGGGAGGTAATCATAAAATATAAAAGCAACCATTTTGAACTTATTTTTTTTTCCTCGACGCAGTTTTACCAACCTGTTTGGTATCTACTGTCATACTAGAGCAATATTTGTGGTATATTTTACTTAATCACCAAAAATCCATCATACCAACTGTGTAACTTTCTTTATTCAGTTTGTACTGATTTCTTTGACTAAACCACCAATACGATACCAACTGGTTCGAGGTGTACAAAAATATAGAAAACTCTTAAATACGTAGTTAATAACACAAATAGAACAAGCTATTTACCTACCACTTTAATATATTTTAGACAGTATAATTGTCAAGGGTAATCAAAACTTTGCTAGTTAAAAAAAAATAAAAAAACACTCACTTTTCGTGATACGACTTACTTGATTCCAAGCTTTGAAGATCTGCTATAGAGATAATTTCAAGAAAAACGTAAACATATTCCAAATATCGAAACACGTTTTTCAAAACCCTCATTATTTTGTGTAAGATTATTTTGCCATAATAAATTTTACAGTAACTATAAATAAAAATATTTCTTTAAAATAAATGTCGATGTACAAGTTCCATACTAACCTAGGAAATCCAACTTCGACACAAAATACATTTAAACAATCTAAAATTATAGATAGATCATAAAGAAATATTATATTAAGTTTTTTTCAAAATATAACCTGTAAAAATATTACGAAAGTTTTTCAATCGACCTATTTTAAGGGAGAAAAATTATCGTTCAAACACTTACCAAAAATTCCAGATCTTCAGTGTAGCTGGCGGCGTTTACTTAAAATTTATAGTCACGAAAATTCGATCACATTATTTAACAATGAATACAGTTTATTTAAACACATTAAAAAATTATTCCCGACGAGTTTTCGTGTTATTAAAAAAAATATGCAAAATTTAAATTCGTTGAAAGTCAAACTACTGTCAGTGTCAGATTTCTTCTTCTTTTTTCGCAAAAGGAATGAATGGATTAAGGTAGATTTCGTAATACTTCTTAGATGAAAATTACGCAATCTAATTATTTAAAACATCGGAAAAAAGAAGCAGAAAATTGAGTCTGACTAACATAACCTAACAAAAATCGTATACATTGGAATGTTTAAATAATTGTAGTTTTTTTAAAAAGAAAATGATTTAGAGATAATAAAATTGATTAAACTTTATCCGAACATCGTAATTGTGTTAAATAAGAGGTAAGAAAATTAAAATTCTCGTTTCTGAACCTCCAATCGACTTAAAAAAATACCTGTCGTTTGATTTAAACTACTAACTCGTTGGGATAAACAAAATTAACAACTAATGATTAAAATTACGAAACAAAAACTTTTTTATCCAAATTAATCTGAAGATTCGCTACTAGAAGAGGAATCAGATTCAGAACTGGATTTTTTCTTTTTATCCTTTTTGGAAACATTTTTCTCGACTTCTTTTACGTTGTTAGGGTTTACTTTACCCTTTTTGCCACGCGTTCTTTTATTGACTCCCCCTTTATTCCGATTATCTCTGAATTTACCACCTAAACAACAAAAAAAAAATCTAATCATTATACAAGATACTTTTTAAAATATAATAATTTACCGTGTTCGCTATTTCTGAAACCGTGATGATTTCCAGAACCGTTCTGCCAGTTAACGCCGTGTCGTTGATCGTGGTGGCGAGGAAAGGGCATATTTTGTGCGAAACGGGGGTCGAAAAAGTTAGAGGGAGCGTCAAGTAAACTCGGTATCGGATGCTGTTGGTTGGGGAATTGCGAATTCGGATTCATTTGGTTGGGGAATTGCGAATTCGGATGCATTTGGTTGGGGAATTGCGAATTCGGATTCATTTGGTTGGGGAATTGCGAATTCGGATTCATTTGGTTGGGGAATTGTGAATTCGGATTCATTTGGTTGGTATTCAGGGAAAAATCAAAAGGAGATGGTAGAGTAACGTTTATTTCGTATCCTGATTGTTTTTGTTGGTGTTGATTAGGCATATTTCCTTAAAACGAAAAAAAAATTAGGTAATCAAGTGTATCTAACATTAAATTAATGGTAGTTTAAAAAAACTAACCGAGCTTAAAATAGAAAATAATTTTTAATTTTTTTTTAGTTTGATGATCTTTTTGTGGACGTATGGTATTTCTTATGAATAATTTTGCAATATCATCATTTATATTTAAAATTTCACTTAACCCTTAATCTAAAACTTAAAAAAAATATTCCTAAACTTTTTATTTTCCTCCCTCTATACTGCATATACTGATATGGGCCGTCGAAGATGCGCACTCGTCGACCCCACTATCAAACTAAATACAAACTCAGGGTGGACTCAGTTGAAGGTTACCTAAAACAAATTGAATATACAAAATTCACTATTATTTATCTTCTTCTTGAGTTTATTGGAATGCTTCTGTACTAGCGGTCGCTTCCTTCTATCTTCACTTTATTTCCTTCCTTTGGGAATTCTTTTGTACTTGGCTTGGACTACTGTCTCCTCTCTGGTATTTAATTTAGAATTTCTAATGGGTTTTCTAATTTGTTGTCGCCAAACAGAATTTTAATTTCGGAATTACCCTATGAAATATTTTCCTGTATTTACTTTTAAAACTTCTAGAATTATTTATATTTTTCTCTTGTTATTAACTATTACTTTTCTTTCTTTGAGAAATAATGCTCCTTACTCCATATCATAAATATTTAATTAATTATTTAAACTTTTTAATAACAATCTGACAAATATTAATAATCTGACATTTTTATCATATATTGACAATCAACCTTTTTTTTTAAATCCTGGTCACCTGAATTAGTTGATCTTAGGGCCGACAATTGGCGATCGCAGGGCGTCACCAGAGGGCGCCACAAAAATCCAAGATGGATGTTATAGCGGTGAACAACAAAAGTGTTTAGTGTGGTTTTAAGCTTGTGGCAGTGAATTTTTGTTAAATTTCTAGAGATAATTTACCAAAAAACAACTGTGAAATACGAATTTATTTTAAAGTGACTCTTTTTTAATACAATGGCAAACGTGGAAGTGACCATCACCGATATATTAGAATATATTGGCGAAAGAAGTAGACCTGTCAAGGAAGGTGAAGCTGTTTTTAGAGCTGGTCATATAATATTATGTGGTTTAGAAGAAGGGTCTTCCAACATAAGGTGTTTATGTTTGCAGACATCAAGCTTGACATCTTCCCCCATGAAATAACAATAAGTTTGCATAAAGATGTTAAGCAGTGGAAGTGCCTTTGTTCATGCAAAGCAGGCATGTCAGGTTTTTGCAAACATATTGTAGCCACACTGATTTATATAAACAAGTAGGTCACTTAATTTTACAATCTTATTTTGTTAAATATGCATTTTTACAATCCTTATAGATGCTTTTATTAAAAAAAAACTAAATATGCTTGTCACTTTTTGTTTAACACACTTTTTTTAATAATGTAAGTTTAAATACTCTATTAAAGGAGTACGTAAAGGTTTTGTTGTTCACCGCTATGCGCGTTCTCAAATTCACCAATAGATGTCGCACCCTTTGTCAACTTTCGCGAATTGCGATCTATCTCAATACATTTTAACCCACCCTGTATGCTTTATTTTCCACATTTACTTTTCCAAGAACCTCAAAATTCCACTTAAACCTTTCAATGACAAAATGAAATATTCCTAAGCTTTTAATTCTTCCCCTTATATTGCATATACCCTGTATCTTTATTTTCTACTTTTTATGTCCCGAGAACCGTAAAATTCCACTTAAACCTTCCTAAAACTAAAAAAGCCATTCCTAAAATTTTTATTCTCCTCCCGTATACTTAAATTTTTTTGACAGACTCTGTATTTTTATTTTCTATTTATTAGCTCGGTTAGAAATAAAAGCGTCTTTTTTCAATTTTTCTAAACTGAAATATATTAAAAATTTATTAATCCTGGAGGTTCTCACAAACAGTAACATTAAAACAAAAAGCATTGTACGTCATACATTTCAATGTCGCCATCAGTGCTAACAACACAATATTTAAAAAATCAAAATATTTCTCATTCAAAATTTAGGCTATGTTCCGTTTCCAAAGCTAGTGAACCGATCGGTTCACAAAAATGGCGGGCTGATAAATTAGTGGTTGACAGATATGCCGGTTTATATACGAAAGGCAGATCAATCGTTACTTGTCAAAGACAACATTTTGAAAAATATTCAGTTTTTCAAGTTTATTTATTTTCGTAGAATGGAAGAGTTTTTTGTAAGATTTTATTCACTTCGTCTTCTGATACCTCTTCGGATGATGATATAGTAGCTCGGGGACCTATGGGTTTGTACTAGTGGGGTTCCTGGATTCAATAGCTTCATTTCCTGAACAAACAGCAGTATCAGCATGTGTGCATCCCGGAACAACCAGCACTATCATTTGAAGTCCGTAAAACTGAACAAATAGAACTACTACTGAGTCATTTATGTCATTCACCATTATTTTTTTTTTGTTCGTAGATTTTCCTTGTTTCCATTAAAATTTTGATGTTTTCAAAACTGACGAACATTTGTGTTTCGCTGTTAATTCTTTTTTCCTACGACCAAAAACGAAAGTACTAGTTTTCACACTTATTTGTACTTAAGAAAGTAGCTAATATCAATACACGTATTGAAAAGTAAATATTAATACACGTATTGAAAAGTAAAAAATTATAGTTCTATGATCTGTGACATTTACGTCAAATTTATCAATAGTAAACACATGAATGACAAAGCAAGGACCATTTAATTTTTTTTAAATCTTCCTTGTGTCAAATATTGTATTGTAATTGCCAATACAAATTTTTCTGTATAAAGTAAGAATAAAGAATAAAGTTTCTTATAGAGTTTTAAATTTAAAAAAAATAAACATATTTTTATTCAGTATTATTATTTTTATAAAAACACTTTTAGAAAGAAGAACAGTTTATTCTTCTTTTTTATATTGGGTTATGTTCCGTGCATGTGTCGAATGTGGATTTTTGAAGTTATGTTTGTGTTTCTGTTTACAATTATCTTGGCGTCTATTATTATTACATTACTTTTCAATTAATTTCACCAACTGACCATTTTAATTTTTATAGAGTCCACAAAAAAATTAAAATGTCATTTATCTAATCAAGAATTTTGATGTGAATTCCTGAGAAAGGTGGTTATTTGATTTTAATTAACTATATTTCCATGCAATATATAAACTCGTTTAAATCCTAATTTTTAACATGACTAACAATTAAAATAAATTTTATAAATAAATTTAAAATATTTATTATAATAAGAAATATTGGGGTCGTAGGAAAAATCGAGCACACAACGCGTTGGAAAGTATATTTCTTGCACTCGTTACTTAGCTTAAAACAACTTTCTTCAGTAGTATCATAAAAAATAAAAAGATTTCAGTGGCGCCCTTATAATTTCTTAAAGAAACAAATATTGTACTATAGTCAGAGCCACCCCTAGCCGAGGTATTTAACTATCATAATGTTTGCTGTGATAAACATTTATAAATTTTGTTAATTATTGAAATATCTTTTACGACTAATTAAAGACGAAATTAAGATTAATGGTTGTTTTATTGTAAATTACATTTTTTTTGGTATATTGTTATTTATTAAAAGTTAACTAAATATTTTTATAAATTCACTCTCAACATGTAAATCATATCACAAATTTACGCCCAACGTCATCATATGGTTACAGGTGACAATTGAGTAACCTTTTTTCCAGGAATCGTATTCCGTAATTATCCAGTTTTCAGTCGGTAAAGTAGGTGACCAGTATATGCGGTACGGCAAACCGAAACCAACTTTGGAAACGGAACATATAGTCTTATAGCGTTTTCCATTCGTCGCACTGGGGCAGAATTCGCGCCAGCTTTGTGTTCCATTCGTTGAACTTTTTTCATTTGTATGTGTTCCATGTGTTTTTATGTGTACCATTCATGTGTCCATGCATCTGACAGCACTGGCCTTGAATTCTCTAAAAACCCAGTGCTGCCCGAGTGCGACGAATGGAAAACGCTATTAGTTATTTTGGAGCGGTATTGAAACAAAAAAATATCGAAATAAAACATTGGATATACCTACTGTTCTCTTCGTCTTCTCCAAATATTAAACAAAGAAAACTATTAGTATCAGAAATTTATGATTAAAATAAATACTTTTGCACTTCCAAGACAAACTTCTATTTTCGAAGTAATCTTCAAAATATTAGCTCTTAAAATGTTTTATAATTATTGATAAAATTAGTCAGCTAGTATTTATTCATAGGACATTGTCGAATTCATGTTTTAAAGTCTTTTTTATTTTTAACTGGATTAAAAATAAACAAAATAATTAAGCAAGAATAATAAAAAACTCTTCGTTTGAACGCAACTTTTAAGTTTATTTGAAAAATTATGTTTTAAATTACAATTACAGCTGTTTCGCTAGAATTACCATCGTCAGATTGACATATTGAAATTACAATTTGTTTGTTTGTAACTAGGTACCTGATGTTGATAAGTAATTAAGGAAGAAATGCAGTTAGAGGTAGGTTACTGTTTTTATTTGTGTGATTAGTTTAAAGCTGCAAAGTTAGATGTCTTAATAATACCATAACAATAATTTTAACATTGTATGATCATGTATTTTGTTTTAGGTGCCCACAATTGCAAAAAAAATCACTCTAGTGCCTGGAACGTCAAAAACTGGCAACACTAATGCATGTATAATATAATGGATATAATTTATCTGCTTATTTGTATATATTTGCAAAAATAGGAAAAAAAACATAACCCACTTCTAACCAGAAGATTGAAAAATATTCAATAATAAACACAATCTTAAACAATAATTTGCTAGTAACTTTTCTTGAAACAACCTTTGCAAAAGTGGGGGTTTCTTGACATTTATCAATAGTGTTTGCCTATGATTGTCAAATTATTAAAATGTACTATTTTTGTAGGTTGTTATACACAACAAATCTGTTACCACATCTAGAGAAAGGAAATTGATGAAAATATTTTTTTTTAAAGAGTTATATATATTATATTTGTTATTGACGAAATAAATTGTTTATAGTATCTTACTTTTTTATTGACCATTATCACTATATTTACTGAGAACATACAACTTGTTTGTGTCTTATCAGTACAATATTTTCTAACGGTTGTAAAACAAGTATGTAAATGTGCACAGTAAATATTGTGAAAATTCGATTTGTATTTATTTCCATTTGAGTATTTTAAATCTTCCGCTCAAATTTGGTGCCAAAATCCTAAATGTTTTATTGGACATACCAAGACCAGTTAGTGTTAGAAGAAGACGACGATACTAGCGACATCTACGTTGCCTTCCCACACAGAGGACAGTTAAGTTGTAAAAATAAACAAAAAATTAACATTAAGTTAGCCGTCTCGTTGGTTGTATCTGCCTATAGTCCGTTCATAAATTGTCGATAGTACAAAATGTGCGTCCAAGTCATAAAACGGTCGTAAAAGTCGTAGAATATTAATATATTTATTTATTTAAAGTAACTAATGTTTTATTCATATACTCTACGACACTGGTCAGTCATTTCCACTCAAAATACATACATAATCGGACTAAAAGTTCTATAGCTGTATTGTACTTCTTCAGATACAAGGTGGGTTAGTCGAAAACATCTTAAACTGCCAGTTTTAGGTTGGTTTTTGTTATTATATCATATTACCTGTCCTCTCTGTGTTTCAGTTCTCAAATGAGAGTCAAACTTGCAGTGAACTATCAACAAATTGTGTACGGAGTATAGATGTTAATAGGTTTTTAAAATGACACTAGACAACTGATTGAACTGATAATTATTAAACTTGAAATTTTCTTACTAGTTTTGACATATCGCAACACAATTATTATGACGTACAACGCTTTTTGTTTTAATATCATTTTATTTACAACCTAAACTAATATAAAAGTATGTTAAAAAAAATGGTCATTTTTACCTGCAAAATTTTGTTGGGGGAAATTTTGTTGTGGGAAAACTTGTTGCGGCATCGGACCCATATTCGAGGGATATCCACCACTTCCTGAAGCCGGAAACATATTAGGATGTTCTTGAGAATGTGGAAAACCGCTTTGATTGAAATTCTTATTTTCTCGATAAAACTTTCTGTTCGGCGTTTGATGTCTGTTATGTCTTGGATTATTATGTATGTCTTGATAACTCGGTGGCGGAGACCTACTTCTTTGGTTTTCTATCAATAAATATGAATGTTGTCACCGTTCAGACCGGAAGATTTGCACAATATAACCTAACCTAACCTAACCTAACCTAACTCACCTTTACTTTGTGGTTTGCGTCTATCGTTATCGCTCTTTTCCTGTTGGTCATCGTTTTTTCTTTCTTTATCTTTCTTTTCCGTGGATTTTTTATCTTTCTTTTCAGTGGATTTTTTGTCTTTCTTTTCAGTGGATTTTTTGTCATCTTTCTCTTTCTTTTTCTTTTTACCTGTTTCTTTTTCTTCTTTCGGCTGTGAATACGAGAGTATTTAATACAATAAATGTTACGAGCCAAAATTAAAATCGAGTTTTAATGGTATGTAGGCAACTCGCAGTACAATCTACAATTCACCATATAAGAATGTTGAATATTAGCACAATTACAATATTATACATTCTATATTATATTCTTAACTATAAAATTTTTTCATGCTAAACACTGTATAAAAATGTGTATCTATGTTTTTAGTTGTATGAGTCAGTGTTTCTACTGATATCATATACCTATAAAATATTTTTCACTGAATCAGTAATATTTATAATTAAATTAAAACGATTAGGAAGTATTTTTATTTATAAATGTACCCTGCCCTAAGTTAACAAAGAAGACCTAATTTATTACAGAAGGGGGGACGGGGGGTCGCAGTTGCGCTCCCATCAGTAATTTGTAACACAATTATAATTTCATAAATAAACCTTATGAAAACTTTTGAGAAACTTGGCTTTTGTATTCACAGATTTATTTTTTTAAGATAACGTACTAATACCAAAGTAATTTATTTTTATTAAAAAAAACTAATCAAACTACTACGAGGGTTGTCTGTAAAGTTTCTGACCTAACAAAGATACTAGACATTTTTTCTTCAAATTAATTTTTATTTTTCTACATAGTCTCCTTGTAAGTCTATACACTTCTCCCAGCGATGCTCTTCAATCCGTCTAAATAGTACTCGGCGTCTTTCTCTGCAAAATAGTTGTTTACAAAGATGATGGCATCCTCATTCGACGAAAATCTCTGTCCTCCGAGCGCAACTTTTAGTTTAGGGAACAAAAAAAGTCACTTGGGGCTAGATCTGGTGAATAAGGAGGGTGGTCAAGCAGCTCAAACCGTAATTCGTGGATTTTCACCATAGCAACCGCTGAGGTGTGAGACGGCGCATTGTCTTGGTGAAACAAAATTCTTTTTTTCTGCAAATGTGGCCGTTTTTCCGCAATTTCTGCCTTCAGATTATCAAGTAATGATGCGTAGTATGCTCATGTAATGGCTTTTCCTTTTTGAAGACAATCGATTAAGGTAACTCCATGACTATATCAGAAAACAGTTGCCATCACTTTCCCAGCCAAAGGAACAACCTTTGCTTTTTTTAGAGCCGATTCCCCCTTCGCAGTCCATTGTTTTGACTGTGTTTTTGTTTCTGTAGTATAATGGTGTATCCAAGTTTCATCTACAGTAATTAATCGGCGCCAAAACTTTGATTTATTGCGCCTAAACTGCGCCAACAGGGAGTTGGAAATGTTCATTTGAACAAGTTTTGGTCCAAATTGAGCTAACGCGGCACCCAACGAGCGGACAGCTTTCTCATGCCTAAATCTTGATTCAATATGTGACAAACACGTTCTTTGGACGTTTATAGCCTCTGCTATCTCTCTAATTTTAATTCGACAGTTGTCTAGCACCATTTGGCGAACTTGAGCGATATTATCGTCAGTGGTTGCAGTTTTTGGACGTCCCGAACGTTCATCGTCACCCAAACTAGTACGGCCAAAATTTCACGGTAGTAAGTGATGGTGCAGAGTCCCCGTACACAGCGTCCAACTCGTCTTTGATTTGCGTAGGCGTATTGCCTTTCAAAAACAAATATTTAATGACGGCTCGATACTAGATTTTTTCCACTCGGCTCACTCAAATGATTGTCAAACAACAACTGCACGTCCAAAATGGCTGAAATTTTAGCGGGTACCTTTCAAAGCATGCGCAAACACATTCCCCAACTTTTGCTTACGAGTGCTGCCATCTTCATGTTGAGGTCGGAAACTTTTCAGACAACCCTCGTATATTTGAATTATTAAGTTACAGGGACCTGAGTTGGTCTTGATCATAAGACAGGACGAAGTGGAGAAGTGGCTAATAAGCAATATTTTAATCCCTAAGGGGAACGATACGACTTGTAAGTTTCACCCATATTAGCCCCATTATAATGAGACTGCTTCTTACATTCTTAATATTCGTCATCGGCAACCAATTTTTCCACGATTTATTGTGCAAGCCCTTCACCTTTTTTTTTGCGATTATTTATAAAGTCAATAAAATATTCTTTAATACTGCGTTTTCCCCACGTTGGGCGCCAAATTTGCGAGCCTTGTACAATAGTTATGCACATCGCTTTGTTTGCATCGATTGTTTTTCTTATTTTCATTCGAAAAATAGTTGTTTGATTAGGTAGTTGAAGAAAGTTACAATAAAAAAAGTCAAAAGGTCAATAAATCTTTAATGGCGAATATTATTGCCCTCACCGTTACCAGACTTTCAAATAATATATATTCAACTGCAGGGAAAACTGCAGTAGTATAAAGGGGTTACTAAAGATGGCAATAGAATGCAACAGCCAAAGTATTTGGCTATCTACATGGATCTTAGAAAAGCATTTGACAGTGTCGATAATTATAGGTTGTTACATAAAATACATGAATTGGGTATGTCGATTAATTTCATTTTTTTATTAAAAATGTATCTAAAGAATATATCAAAAATAGTGAAGGCTCGGCGAAATTTGAAGCCAACTCGGGAGTGCCTCAACGTTCTAATTTAGGCCCGCTCTTTTCTTAATGATTTACCTTCGGTTATAGACTATTCAGAAAGCCTCGGGTTTACAGATGATTTCAAAATGTTAAAAACAATTTGTAATGTTAGGGATTGTGTACAACATCAAAAAGATCTGAATACAATTTATAACAGGGTGTTTAACTAATTAACTATCAGAGACAAATAACTATAGGCCAATATAATTTTCCTATTCATAACACTGTAAATTACCTAGGCCTATATCTGGACAGAAAACTGCTATGGAAGGATTGTATACACCAAATTATAAAAAAAGCAAACAATGCTATAAACGTTCTAAGATCCTTCTGTAAAGTGAGATGGGGAGCAGATCCAAATACCGCATTACTGTTTTACAAAACAATGGTTCGTTCAATACTAGATTATGGAAGTCATTTGTACGGAACTGCGACAAACACTCATCTAAATAAAATTGAAGTCATACAAAACAAATGCCTAAGAATATGTTTAGGTCACCTTAAATCTACACCTATAAATATTTTACAAGTTGAATCTGTACATCCCCCTCTTAAACTAAGAAGACAATTATTGAGCAGAAAATTCATGATAAAAACCATCTCGAAGAAAACATCATACCTAACTAGAATTCAATCACTAACAGTACAAGTACTGACTCACAGGTATTGGCACTATAAGAAAACTCCTCTGATTGTAGAAAGTTTCTCGGAAATAGCCAATTTTACAGACGTCCTTTACTCTAATCAACTTCCTCCGATCTTAACTTATCCCTTAGAAAATATTTTTTCACAACAGATTTGTACCTATTTTATTAATAATGAACACGATAAATGGCAAATCAATCAAATGAGGTTCAATGAAACAAAAAACAAATACTGGGCAAACTATGAATGCATTTTTTCTGATGGATCCAAAGCAGAAGAATATACAAGTTGCGCTTTTTTTCACTTGGAGAAAAATTACCACAACAAATATATCTTACCCAAAGAAGCTTCCGTTTATACTGCAGAAATAACAGCCATCATGCAAGCAATGAAATACATATTAAGCTCAAACTATGAAAAATTCTTAATATGTACAGATAGTAAAAGCGCGCTAGACAAACTTAAAAATGTGAAAGTGAAAACATCAATTAATCACATTGAGGCCCAAATCCTTGATCTTTTCTATAAGATCCACACAAAAAATAAAGTTGTTACTTACTTATGGGTAAAAGGACATTCAGGCATAACAGGCAATGAAATAGTAGACAGACTGGCAAAAGAAGCCTCATCTACAGGAGAAGAACTAAATATTAAACTACCTCCCTCGGACCTATTCATAAAACAAAAACAGGAAATGAAGGACATTTGGCAAGTCCTACACAATGAAACTGTTTCAGGGTTAAATTTTGCAAAATACCATAGTAAAATTCTCAAACATCCTTGGTTCCATAAAATCTCAAATAGAAACTTTGTAACCACTATAAATCGAATACGTTGTAACCATGCATTAACACCCTATTATAAACATAAGATGAAAATGATAGACAACCCCTTGTGCAGCTGTGGTAAAACGGGAACGCTGGTACATGTTCTACTTGAGTGTCCTATAAATAATGCAAATATTAATAAATTCTACAAAAACTTAATAGATTATAAAATAACTCTTCCCATAGATCTTAATTGTATTATTTTTTCGGAAAATACTAATCTTTATCATGTACTATATTTACATATTATTATAAACTGTAAACTCAAATTGTAATATACTAACCAGAGATTTTGTAAGCAATTTTGCGAAATGTAATTTGTAAAGCATATAAAAAAAAAAAAAAATATGCTAAAATATTACTAACAAATACTAATGTACATTAAGTAAACTCACATACCATACAAAGCCTGGCTAATTGGTACTGACCAAAGCCATTAACCCCACAAAAAAAAAAAAAACTAATTTTTAGATTCTGTTTAAAACCTCAAAAATACTTAGTACTATATGAACAAACAACGGCACACTAGTTTATTTTTTATTTTAATGGGGTGTTAAACTTAACAAAAATATGATGGTTTCTCAATGTTAATAGTTAGGGGTGTACAAAATCATACTAGGAAATCAATTAATTTTATTGTATTTATTAGCACACGGTTTTTATGTGGATTTAAAAATTCAACTTTTGGATGATTTAAATAGACCGCCATTCGTTCTGTGACGTAGATAACCCAAAAGTAAAGTTAGCTACATAAGGGTCGACATAGAACCGCAATTCTGTCGTCTTCTTTTTTAAAATTTTGATCTTCAAACCACAATTTTACTGCAGGTACGGTTACAAATTTTTTATGAGGAGTTCCAACTGTTGTGTTCGTGCAGACAATGCTTATATTTTATTGAAACGTCAAGCTTCAATAAACTGTAGACAAATGTAAGATACAGAACACTCATATACTTTGAAAGTTCTTCAAACTTCAAATTATATTGGCCTTTTTGTCAGTGGCTATTAGCTATAAGTTCATAAAACATCTAAATCAGAAAGTGGCTTACTTTATAATATGAGTTAGTGACGTATCTGTAGTGAAAGTTGCAAATATTTAGGAATTCTCAATTTCCAGTTTTCTCCCAAAATATTTGATTCAAAAATTTTTTAAATATATTTTTGCAAAGTAGTGCTAATGTACTTTAATAAAATACCAGAAACCGGATATCGGTTTAACACCCCATTGCAATCATAATTTTTATGAGCAAAAATAAAAATTTTATTTTGTACTTTTTGAATATTGCGCCATTTCGAAAATTTCGTCACAGATGCTCGAAGCGAAGTTAGGTACAAGTTTAATGTCAAAATTGTCAAGTGTATGTCATAGGTTCCACCCAAGAACGATAAACATTTACCAGGATTGCTTAATCCCATAAGACGTACATTCGCCAAAAAATCGATCGCACGTGGTGGCCTGTGACGTCACTGCAGTCCTCGGCCGTATTTTTCCTATCTTGACAGTGCATTTTAGGTCGTTTTCAATCGTCGTTTTTAGATTTATTATAAAAATATTCAAAATTTTGACTGGTAGATATTGTGGATACATTAGTGTACGTTGCATTTTTGTGTAAAATTTTTAAAAAACTGTTCTTTTAAACTCCAGTTCGGACTTTTAAATTTCATGTGTTACACTGCTTGGCTGGACATTGCTTGGTTAGTATCGTTGAGTGTCAACGTTAATATTCAATAGTGAATACATTTTTTATTTCACGTTTTTAGTGAGATACTTACTATTTTTTTAATATGTAGTATTTTTTGTGAATTTTAAATTTGTAATTAAAAATTCTTTATAGAATACATATTTATGTCGCTCCATAAAAGATTCACGGATTGTATTAGTAATATATGCTGCAAATTGTTTATTGTTTCTTTGTTTGTCAAAAAACACTAGTTTTAGGCATGATTTTGTGTAATAATAAATTTATTTGAATGTATTTTTTAAAATAAAAATAGAACTAAATAGTGTTTTCTTTACTCTACCTATTTCCCAAATAATATTCAATAAATTAATTAAATATAAGTATTAAAACGATTTTATGGGATTATTTATTATAAATTATAAGTGTTTAATCTTCAAAATCCAAATAGTCGTACGTTAGTATTTCAGAAATCATAAAAATACTGTCTAATTCCTATTATTTCCATGCATTTATATGGTAAACGTTATAATGAAGGACTGCAATGACGTCACACAGCTGGCGGACAAATCAGGCCGATTAGGCAATCCTGGTAAATGTTTATCGTTCTTGGGTTCCACCCAAAATATTGTTTTCAATGTGGCGTCAAAAAGAAAGAGTGTGTGGCGTCAAAAAGAAAGAGTGTGTGGCGTGGTGTTGTTTTAAAGCTTTGTTTGGATTATAAATTAAATTACTTTTTTATATTTTGCACTTATAAAAATCTTCATTATAAAACGCATTTGCGTATCGTAATGTAACTTTTACGCACGCAAATTTTTGTTTTAAATGGTTGGCGACATGAGTGAAGTATCTAAAGGCAAGAGACTATTGACAATGACATTTGTGGCTAATAGCAATTTATTAATTTTATATTGTTCTTTAAGAAAGTATCTGTGAATATGAATATAATATTTTACTTATATAATATATTATTGGTAAATTATTCATTTAAAATATTGTAAAACATTAACATTTGATAATTTAAATGTCACAACTGTCAAATTTTATAAATTACACAGTGCTGCCGACATACTTTTTAAAATAAAAATTTTCGTAATTACAAAAAATTAATTTAAAAAATGGTAAAAAGGGCAAAATATAAAAAATATTATAAACAACTTATTTCATATGGCTGTTGTGACACTCGTTCTTTAAAAAACTCATCGCTTCGCGATTCGTTTTTTAAACTTGAACTCGTGTCATAACAGAATTCCATATGAAATGCGTTGTTTAATATACTATAATAGACTTCTATCTACTCATAATTTTTTATAGTGATTATAAATATTTGGACTGGATTTTCTACTTTTTAGTTAGTGTTTTATTTGTTTAGATAGTAAAATGTTAGTTTAGTTAATTATTAATAAGCATGGCAGTAATTCTTCTCTTTTTAGTCAATTGTTATTATTTTTCTTCTTATGCGGCGTGCTTCTTTTTTATGTTGGCCTTTTATCGTAAGGGAAATCAGCCCAGCATCAGTGACGTATCTGTATTGCAGATTGCATAAAATCGTAAAAATTTTCTTGTTAATTTTTTGTCAAATTAAGCAAATAAAAAATAAAAATCATGCAATGGACTAGTTTAGTGATTTTTTTTATATTTGCATCTTATAAAATAGGTTTTTAGTGGTTCAACTGTACAAATAAAATTTTTATAAAATTAATCCTCTAGCCATAATCGGCTTTTGAAATTTAAATTTAATGGTTACATACGTCATAAGTGGTAAGTGACGTATTTCAGTTTAATTTGTTGTTTGGTTGTGTTTGGTTTATGTAAGAAATTACTTCTATACTATTTTTGGCTCGAAAATAAAAATCCCTAACACCTTCTCTTGGTGTTATAGCGGTTCCTTCAAAAATAACCAATAGAAGTATTTGTTCTCTCGAGGAGCAACCCTTCTATCGGTACAGTGAGAGAACGAATTTCAAGAATACGGTTTTGGCATTTTTTGCCCACTTTCTATTGGCTGTTCTATTCTATCACCGTCAAGAATAGGGGTCTTGTTTGTTTATTACAGATAAACACGATTTTCTCTCCTGTCATATATCTTGTCAACTGGTACAATCAGTTAGTCACAGAACACGGTGTTTTGTGCCGCCCGTTCTTTGAGAATACTTGAAACGAACGTAGCTAAACTGTGACAACGTTGACTTTTAAACACACTTCATTATTGGTTATTAGTTGGCGCTACGTTTAAAACTAACTAATTATTTATTGCTAAATTTTACGAAATGAGAAAAATTAATTGCAAAATGAATACCAATATAAGTAAGTAGGTATTTTATCCTAAATATATATTGCTATCATTTTGATTAATATGATCCTACTAAACTAGTGCATTATATGGAAAACAATCAAGTAAGTCTAATTAGAAACATAAAACAAATAGGTTCAAATTTGGAGTTAAACACCCTATTGGAGGTTATGTTTGAATGCCAACAAATGTTATTCCATAACAACAAAGAGGTGATAGAGGAGTATTTACATTTGTAGACTCCCCGGCAAAAATGCCTTGCGATTTTACTTTTACTGCAATACGACTGGAAAATGGAGAGAAAATGAAGTGTAAAAACGGCTAAAAAATAATCAAATCCGCTCACCTTGCTGGAAACTTTATGAACGTATTCGGTGGTTTGAAACTCGTTGTTTCTCGCCTTCTTCTGGCAATTGTACAACTCGCGGATCTTGCGACCGTTGTGTTTCAGATTGTATAAAATTTGGACGCTTTCGCTGATTTCTTTGGAGTTGATGTACTCTTCGCGTCCTAGCGTCTTGGTGATACGTAGAGCCTCGTCGAAATTTTTTTTAATTTCTAAATACTGCAACAATAGTTGATTGAGATGTTGTATGGTTTGCATATCGGCGGCTCCACCCAAGGATTTTTCTCTACGATTTACAATTCAACAAAATCGGTTATTCGGAAACTGTTTTACTCAGGGGGCTGGGGCTTTTCACTCTAGGTATTAAGTGTACACTTTTTGGGTATTAAAGGTAATATTAGGTATTATTAGGTATTAGTTGGTGATATTAGGTATTATCTGGGTAATATTAGGTATTATTTGGGTAATATTGGGTATTAGTTGCTGTTATTAGGTACTATTTGAGATAGATGCTTACGCGTGTGCCCTGTCCGCATTGAGTTTCAACTTGTTTTTCCTTCAAAGCAAGTGTTGTGTACGGTTTTAGCGAGGATTCGAGCGAGGGTTTTACTGATTTTTATTATCTTTGTGAATAAAGAAATACCTAATACCTTTTCATCATATTAGTACTAAAATTATTACTCTATTACCTATATTATTACCTAATTACCTAGATTATTACTTCATTACCTAAAATATTACCTCAATACCTAAATTATTACTTATGTATTTTGAATAACTTATTTAATACCAAACGAAGTAAACCATCCATATCTCAAATGTGACTAATGGGAAACCAAATGAAAAACCCAAAGTCTATGTCACAGAATTTTATTATTGATGTAAAAACAGTATTTGCGACTAGTTTCGGCCTAACATTGAGGCCATCATCAGGCTATAAAAAAAGGTAATTATAGTGTAACAAATGAAGAAAGAAAACAATAAGCCTACCTTAGTGTAAACATTAATAAATAAAAATAAGTATAAGGACCACAATTAAAACATAAAAATAAAATATAAAATTACAAACATTTACAAACGAACTAACAGATAAAAAATAAACAATAAATATAAGAACATATAAGATGAAGTATATAAATTTATGGTATAAAATTAACTTTTTATATGTTTAAAAAAGATGGGGGGGCGCGTTCAACATAGACATATAGATTGAGGAAGTGTAACTGTAGTCCGACAAAACAGAGGACAAGAAGAATAAGTCACAAGAAGAAGATTTGTGAGGTTATGTTGACAATAACAATTAAGATCAATTTAAAATTTAATACCCTTTACTTTTAAGTTAGTGCATTCGTGAATTATCACAAAACGAAAATCAATGCTAGGAAGAGACAAATTTCAACTGAAGGAAAAGTAAAACAACAGAAAAGAAAAAAGATAAATAATAAGGAAAAACAACAAAATGAAGATGATGAATTCAGCGGATCTACATCTGATTCAAGCAACGAATCTTTTTTGACAGACACAGAAAATGTGTTGGCAGAGTAGAGTGGCGAACTTTAAGTGGCGAAAATAAATATCAACTTTAAGTAACGTTTATTCACACGTTAACATATAATATTACTATGACACTGATTAATAAATATAAAAAACTGAACATCGCATAAATATGTATATTAAAGGTGCGTTCAAAGCACTTCCAACACCCCCACTTTATGTGAGGTTCAGACCCATTTTCTTGGAGTCTTCTTTTAATTTGTCTCTAGGTAGTCCTTTCGTCAACGCATCTGCTATCATTTCTTTTGTTCCTATGTTCTTGACCTTAATCTCACCGAGTTCTTGTTTTTCTCTGACATCTATATGTTTACTTCTAGGGCGGTAGGCAGCATTTTTACTGAGGTCGACTGCTCCTTTGTTATCACAATAAATCTGGACAAATCCCATCTGATTTGGGATTATTTCATTGATTAAGTTCTTCAAGAATATTGCTTCTTGAGCTGCCAAGCTTAAAGCCATATATTCGGCTTCTGTCGTTGACAATGCGACTGTATTTTGTTTCTTTGAAGTCCAGCTGACAGCGCCTTCAGATAGTAAAAATATGTATCCTGTTGTGGACTTTCTATCGTTTGTGTCACTGGCAAAATCGGAGTCACAATAGCCACATAAATCCTCGTCTGATTGTTTAAAAACTAACTTCCTTTTTGCGGTAGATTTTAAATATCGAAGTACGCGCTTGACTGCTGTCCAGTGGATCTTTCCGGGATTCTGATTGAATCTAGATAACACCCCCACTGCATATGCAATGTCTGGTCTAGTGCACTGAGCCGCATACATTATACTTCCTATTGCTTCTTGGAATGGTACTTTTAGCATGTCTTCTTCTGTTTTAGGTTCTTCTGCATTCGTAAGTATCTGATGTATGTCCAGGGGAGTATCTATACCATTGCAATTTGTCATTCCAAACCGTTCTAGAACATCTTGTATATAATTCTCTTGATCTAGACTGATTGTTTTCTGGTTTCTGGTTATTCTCATTCCTAGGCAAAAATGTGCTTCACCTAAATCTTTCATCTTAAATCTTTTCATCAAATCATTTTTTACAGTTTCCTTCTGATGTTCATCGTCTGAGAAGAGTAAAATGTCATCTACATAGATGGCCAAAACAATTATCTTATTCTTGTGATATCTACAATAAACGCACGGATCATATTTTGACTGCATAAAACCCATATTTTTGATTACTGTATCTAGTTCTTTGTTCCACATACGACTAGATTGTTTTAAACCATACAATGTTTTTAATAATCGACAAATTTTACCATCAGGTAATTCCATATAAATTTCTTCGTCCAAATTCGGGTGTAGAAACGCCGTAACAACATCCATTTGATTTATTTCCCAGTCATACTTCGCTGCTAGTGCCAACAATAATCGTATAGAACTGTATCTGACTACGGGGGAAAACGTTTCTTGGTAATCAATGCCTTGTTGTTGCGAAAAACCCTTTGCAACCAAGCGGGCTTTGTAGCGTTCTACTTCACCAGTAACCGTAAGTTTGGTTTTAAATGTCCACTTGCTCTTGACTGACTTTTTATTAGGAGGAAGATCACAAATCATCCAAGTTTTATTTTTATTGTGTGCTTCAAGTTCCTCTTCCATAGCCTTTTTCCATAGGTGGGCATTAGGACCTGATAAAGCTTCTTTAACTGTTCTTGGATCTGGAGAAACGTCAAGGGCGGCTTGACATATAAAATCAGAGTTAAATACAGCTTTGTTAGGTTTTGGAATTCTTGTGGATCTTCTGCGTTGATAACATTCTTCTTTATTCTCTTCATCAGTTTCACTTTCTTCAATCACTTCTAACTCTTGATCTTCCATGCCTTGAATGTTTATTTCAGGTTCTTCGGATATTCTTGACAACGAACTTTCATTTTCCCCCACTTCAACTACATTTTCGGTGATTAGAAATTGTTGTTGATTGGTGTTTTTGTCTTCAATATTAGAATCTGAAATTGACTTTTCATATTTTTCTTTGGGCATCTCCGTTACAATAATTTGGTTTTCAAAAAATTCGGCATCTCGTGAAATTATTAATTTTTTGGTAACTGGGTGTATGAATCTAAAACCTTTTGATGTTTGGCTGTAACCGACAAAGATTAATTCTTCTGCTTTCATATCTAATTTTCTCCTTTTCTCTTTGGGAATGTGTACCAGAGCCTTGCAGCCAAAAATGCGGAGATGTGACAAATCAGGTTTTTTATTTGTCCATAATTCTTCAGGTACGCAATTTTTGAGAGCTTTTGTGGGACATCTGTTTTTTAAATATACTGCGGTCGATATAGCTTCTGCCCAAAAAGAATTGTTAAGGTTCGCGTCGATTAGCATACTTCTTGCAGTTTCCATCAAGGTTCGATTTAATCTTTCAGCTACACCGTTTTGCTGGGGTGTGTACGCCACCGTTTTTTCGTGTCGTATTCCATATGTCTTTAGAATATTGATCAGCGACTGATTGACATATTCAGTGCCATTGTCGGTACGTAAACATTTAATTTTCATATTTGTTTGATTTTCTACCAGAGCTCTATATTCTTCAAATTTTTCGGGAACTTCTGATTTTGACTTAAGGAAATAAACTGTCGTTTTTCTGGTAAAATCATCTGTAAGCGTCAAAAAGTACCTGGCTCCACCAATGGATACACTTTGTAACGGACCTGCAACGTCAGAGTGAACTAGTTCAAGTTTTCCAGTAGCTCTTTTAATTCCTGTCTTAACGAATGGTTTTCGGTGCATTTTTCCCTTTAAGCAGGTTTCACACTGTGTATAACTGTCATTAGTGTAGTCGATTCCAGTTGCTAATTTGCCTTTTAAAAGGTTCATTGACGGGTTGTTTAAATGGCCTAGACGACGATGCCATAGTTCTTGAGCGTTTAATAACCTTACCGGGCTTGCTGAAAATTCGAATTCATCCAATTTGTACATACCATAGGTTTCAGTAGCAGTGCAAATAATTTCTTCCTTTTTCAGGTTTACTTTCCTATTTGTAATTCGACATCCAAACTCTGAGTCAAATATAACGGTTCTGCCATTTTTAGTAATTTTGCTTACCGAGAGTAAATTCATTGCCAAGTCCGGTGCATGAATTACATTTGCGATCGTTATCTTATCTTCGGTTTTCAGCAGAATTTCAACTTGACCTTGACCAGTACCTTGCAATTTAGTTCCATTAGCGACTCCTATTTCTTGATGTGAGAGCTCTTGATAATCTCTCAATCGACTTTTTGCACGGGGTAAAATGTGATGTGGCTCCTGAATCTATAAACCAATCAGAACTGTGAGGTTTCTCAGTAGATTTACAACAATTTAAGGCGTGCTGTTTGTTTTTGTATCTGTTTTCATTTTTTGGAACAGATTTCTTTGGCTTGGGACATTCATTTGCTTTATGGTTATATTGATTACAGTTGAAGCATCTTGGACCTGATTTTCGGAATTTTGAGTAATTTTTATTTTCACTGAATAAAGCTGCTTCAGAGACCGAATTTTTGTGGCTGATATTTTTAATATTCTCCTGCAGTAAAAGATTCTTAACAAACTCTGTACTTGTAGTTTGATTTGATCCCTGAATACCCAAAATTAAAGGCTTATATTCGTCTGGAAGTCCACCAAGAATAATACCACCAACGACGTTGTCTTTGAATGGTTCGCCAATGTTTTCGAGTTGTTCAGCAATACTAATAATTCTGTCTATATATTCTTGAATTGAAGAACAAGATTCGAATCTAGTTTTAAATAGGCTTGAATACAGACCAACAAGACGTACAATTCCAGTATTTTCATAGGCTTTCTTAAGATTATTCCAGGCTTCCAAGGCTGTTTTTGCCTTTTTAGTTTCCGCTGCAGCACAAGGTTTTAAAGATAAATTGATTTTGGCAAGTGTTCGCTGATCTAGTTCTGGATCTATAGTTTCCTCATTTTTAGGCTCAACACAATGCCACAAACCTGCATCAATTAGGTAGTTCTTCATCCAAAATTTCCAATCACTATAATTGGATCCGTCCAAGTGCTTGCTTTCACTAAGGCCACCAATGGCGTTTGAAATAATAGTTGTAGACCTTTTTTTGTCATGCAACTCCTTTCTGAGGGCTTCAATTTGAGCCTCCATAGCTTCCAAATTCATGTTTTTGAAGTGTGTCGGTAAACGTCAAAAAAAATATATATATATATATATATATATATTTTTTATATTCGAGTTTTCCACTTACGGGTTCTTTCCTACTACTTAAGGATATGTTTTTTCTGGGCCCATAACCTGTTGGCAGAGTAGAGTGGCGAACTTTAAGTGGCGAAAATAAATATCAACTTTAAGTAACGTTTATTCACACGTTAACATATAATATTACTATGACACTGATTAATAAATATAAAAAACTGAACATCGCATAAATATGTATATTAAAGGTGCGTTCAAAGCACTTCCAACAAAATGAGATGGAACTCAGCTCCGAAGAAGACCACAGTGAAGGCGAAATCTCACAGAGTATAAATATAGAAGTTGAGAAATATTATGCTATTTAATCGTAGTAATAAAACTCAAAGTCTATCCACAACGTTTAATAGTAAGGTTCAAAAATTAGTGCAACATGTTTCGGTCTTCAGACCATCATCAGGCTGTATGTGCAGAACGTAGGAATTGTAAATAATTTAAGTTTAAAACTTAAACATCCATGAATAAGTGAAGAATAATGGATGAATAAGAGAGTTATTATATAAAAAAGAAAAGAAGAGGACAAAGGAACTTCAGAAGTTATAACGATAGAGAAAAATGGATCAATGGGTGTGTTGGTTAAATAAAAGTGGATAGAAAAGTGGGATCAAATTCATGCTAAGAATGTTGTATCCCAGAGGAAAATTCTAGTTAACAAGTTTTACATTACTTAAAGAAACAAGAAGGAAGAAACATGTGAGGAGGACAAGAGGAATAATTGTAAAAAACAATCAAAAAGGAGAGAGCCATAACAGAGGTTCGATCTCCTAGCCCTAGCATGGATGTTTAAGTTTTAAATTTAAATTATTTACAATTCCTACGTTCTGCACATACAGCCTGATGATGGTCTGAAGACCGAAACATGTTGCACTAATTTTTGAACCTTACTATTAAACGTTGTGGATAGACTTTGAGTTTTATTACTACGATTAAATAGCATAATATTTCATATGTCTCAGTGTCGATAAAGATACGTGCCAAATGAATTTTTTCAAACAAAATCTGGAAACATTCACTTGGCCTAAGAAAGACGAAATACTTTTTTACGGCCCCGTTGACCTCATTGGGTCGTTACCATTTTCAATTAGAAGGTTTGACAGAAATAAAATCAACAGTAATTTCAAACAGCTAAAATCTAGGTTGAAGTATGAATGAAATATGAATTGTTGAAAATAGAATAAAATGAAGTTATTTTTTTAATGTAAATTTTATTTAATGTACATCTTACAATCTCTCAACTTTTTCATTTCTCTCCACTCGACGGGTAAATTTGTCTTTAAATCTGTGTACAAATTTAATTGGATTTTTTTTGGAATTCTCGCGATTTTCAAAAACTTTCTGTGGCAATTTACTGAAATTCTTGAATCCTATCAACACAATTTTTCAGACATGTTGCCCCTCGCCATAAATTGATTTTTATGAAAAAATTTTAAGTCGATAGATTTTTTTTGTTTTTAGGATATGGTGGCTTGGTGACCTCAGACAGAAGTAGATACATTAGGAGAGTACCACTATATAGATAGGGAAATCAATGTTTTAGAGAGAGACAGATAGGAAAATCAATGCGTATGAGAGAGAAAGATAATATGCCCCGCCCCTTTTCAAAATGTCCGCCGGAAGCTTGAGGCATGGACAACAAAATGTCCTATGGTTTTGTCGTACGTCCTCCATCAACGTTCCATGCCCGTCCTGTCACACATCATGTGTCATCTACCAATTTGACATACGTCATACTGTCATCTGTCATACTGTAATCTGTCATCTGTCATGCGCTACAGAACAACAAAGTGTTCTATGGCCACATCATCAATCATACTGCCACCTGTCATACTGTAATCTGTCATTGTCATGCGCTACAGAACAAAAAAGTGTTCTACAGTCACATCATCAATCATACTGCCATCCTCATATTGTAATCTGTCATTGTCATGCGCCACGAAACAACAAAGTGTTCTATGGTCACGTCATCAATCATACTGCCATCTGTCAATGGTTCTGTCAACGTTCAAGATCCGACATGTCAACTTTCTATGTAGTTTAGTCAAATGTCATTTGCGTCAAGCAAACGCAAGCTGTAGAAATCAGTTTACGTCAACGTCGAGAAGCCAACAACGAAAGTCACAAAAAAAGTTACTTGCCAAAGGATACATCCTTTAAAATATATTTCGTAAAAGTTGTTAAAACCAAATTTGGGGAAGCGATCCTCCTTGAGTTAGAAGATAAAGCGGTCTTTCTACCCAGAAGAGTAACAGAAATTTATTTACCCTACGTTGACAAAAATTATCCCATTTGGGCTCGACTTTGGGCTACTTTAACGCACGCAATAAAAATGGTCATGTGATATATCAATCGAAAGCCCTCGAGGAGCTGAATCGATTGACACCTGTCTCGGTTGGCGCATGCACAGAACAAAAAAAAGTTACGAATTATTTAATTTCCCATTATATGTATATGGGGATCAAACATTATATATAAGGTCAAAAAAACAATAGTAAATTGAGCTGCAGACAATAGCTCAGTGGTTATATTCCTCCCACTTCGTCTGCGACGGTCCGAGTTCGAATCTCGGATAAGGAGAAAATTAAAAAAAAATTCCTTGTGTAGCCACGAGCTACTCTAATTCTCTCATATATCATCTCTTACGGTTTGGATCTGAATTTAAGGTTAGGTTGGATAGGTTTAGTAGGGTTAGGTTAGGTTGGGTTGGGTTGGGATGGGTTAGGTTGGGTTAGGTTAGGTTGGGTTAAGTTAGGTTGGGTTAGGTTAGGTTGGGTTAGATTTAGTTAGGTTTAGGTTTGGTAGGGTTAGGTTGGATTAGTTTAGGTTGTTAGGTTAGGTTAGGTTCGGAGGTCATGACAGGCAGTGCAGAGAATTGGGAGTTAATTACAGATTATTGGAGAAAGGTTATGAAAGAAAAAGAGAGGAAGGAAGGTGAAGAATATTTAAGAAACTAAGAAAAAAGCTAGAGGTAGAAAAAAAAAGTAAGACAGCCCTGAATTCGAAGTAATGTGCACACGGCTCCGAAAGAAGGGTGAAGCAGAAGGAGAGGTGTTTTTTAGTGGGTAGTAGGAGCCTGAGCCCCACACTACCCGGCTCAGAACAACAGAGCTGGGTGTACGTAAATGTATTTTTCCATCTCTTCTTTTCCAAAAAAAAAAATTAGGTTAGGTTAGGTTTGATTTGATTGTTTCTGCTGGGATTAGTGAATATACATTTAACGGATATTTAATTAAACGTTAGGGTCGTTATTGAGTATTTTTCGCATTCTCCGTAGACTTATAATGGGAAATTAAAAAATTCATAAATTTTTTTATTCTGCGTATGCGCCAACTATGAGGGGTGTCGATCGACTCAGCTCGTAGAGTACTATCGATTGGCATGTCCCATGACCATATCTATCGCGTGCGTTAAAGTAAAGCCCTACCCTTATTTGTTCTGAAAAACACGAATAATCAAGAATTTTTCGATATTTCAATTTTTAAGCATTTATAATTTTTTTTTTTTAAATATTTATTTTGAATTTTCTGTATAGATAATAATGATAATATAACAAAGTAAGCAATAAAATAGAAATACACTAACTTAAAAGTAAAGGGGATTAAAAAAGGTATTCAAAAATACATAAGTAACAATTTAGGTAATGAAGTAATAATTTTAATACAAATATGATAAAAAGGTATTAGGTGTACATTTTTTTAGGAGTGAAAAGCCCCCTGGTTTTACTAGATCAGTGTAATGTACGTACCTGTCGATCAAGTATTCGATGTAGTCTTTGTAAGAATCGCTGAACGGAGTTAGGGCGTTATTTTGTAGGAAATGTGCGAACTTGGCGCTAGTTTCCACGATGGTTTTGTGTTCTTGTTCCAATTCAGTTTGTTTGGTTTCTATCTCCTTAATCAGTTTGTGTTTGTTTTGCATCAATTCGGACGTGTTGGTGATTTTCATCTGCATATTTTTGTCGAGTTCTTTCTTTTCGACTTTCTTCGTCTCGGAGTATATGTGCATGTGTACCTCAAAGTTGCAATTACATTTCACACACATGGTAGTACCTTGCATCGCGGCACAACCCCTCAAATTCGGATCGCCTATTATCTCCTTACCAACATTGGTCAAATAACAAGGATTGTGGCATTTCTGTTTGTAGTTCCAACTATTTTTTCCAGCTACCTGCGATATATAAAAAGTATTAAGATAACTTCATATTTTTATAGTAATAAAATACTTACGTTGACTACTTCTGCGCATTTCCTGCTGGTGCACACAGTTACAGGCTTGTCCAATTGAGTCACTTCCAATGTTATCACCGGCATGTACAATTTTGATTTCATTTCCTCCACTGACGCAGTGTCGTATTGCAACAAAATTTTATGTCTACAAAAAAAACAGAAGTTTTAGTTCGATCCAACTATTTAGACGCTCAAACATAATTTTCTCTTTAATTATTTATATTTCATCACTTTTCTTGTAGAATCCTGGTTCTAGATTTTCAAAGCATGTCTATCAGACAGGAAAGTCAACAAGATAAATCATTCCAAAGCTTGTGAGCCTTTATGAACATCTATTAACAATTTTTTTCTTGAATTTCTCATTTTACATCACATTTCTTGGAGAATCCTGCTTCTAAATGACCAATCTGTTTCCTACTCTACTGCAAAAGGAACCAAACAACCTGCTACCCATCCTGACTTAGTTAATTAGAGAAAACTTCGTCTACAGCAAATATAGTATCTTCTTAGCAGCCACCAGCATGTCTATCAAGCATGAAAACCAACAGAAACCGTTTTTATTCAACTTGATCCTAACCACCATAAGAGAGAATTTTAACATGGTAGCAGAACATGGTTAGATAACAGAGGTCCTTGGTTAGATAGAAAGAGGTCCGTGGTTAGATAGAAAGCTGTTGATAGGAGGGATAGTTCTGGAAGAAAAATGGCTAAGAATGAAATTTCAATACCTAATTTTGATGGTGAAGAATATGGCATGTGGAAGAAAAGAATCATTATGTATTTAAAGATGAAAAAGAGTTATTATGTACTGGAATCCGAAAGAAATGGGTCATCATGGGACGAAGACAACTGACAACTTGAAGGCGGTAAATTATATATACAGTGCTATCTCAAATAAACAGTTGGAGTTTGTATATGACAAAACTACTGCGTCGAGAAATTTGACAATATCTATCTGAAAGAATCAACGGCTCTACAAATTGTGTATAGAAATAAACTTGAAAAATTAAGATTAAAAGATTATAATAACTAGGCAACTTTTTTCAGTGATTTTGAAAAAGCAGTAAACGATTTGAAAAATGCAGGTGCTAGTGTGACTGAAAAGGAGAAATTAAATTATATGCTAGATACTTTGCCAGATACGTACAGTTACATTGGAGATTTGATAGATACGCTGAGTACAGAAGATCAAACAGAAGACTATATTAAGAATAAGATTAAAATGAGCGAATTAAAAACTAAAAATGAAGATGGCCTAAGAAAAACAAAAAGAGTAAACAAGGATCCGAGAGAAAATGTGATTAATGTGGTGACAGGACATTTTCAAAGGAATTATTCACAAAATAGCAGAAATGGAAATAGAATTAGGGGAACTTGGAGGTCAATAAGAGGACGAAATTAGGTTAAAGAATATATGGGAGTAAAAATAGAATATGAAATTGGTAAAAATTGAAAATGAGTCAAACGACATAAATTGAGATATTAATTAAAAGGTATAACTTAGAAAATAGTAAATTGTATCATACACTGATGGAGGTAAATTTAAAATTAGGAGTCTGAATTTTGTAAACAAAATTTAAAGTATAGAAATTTAATTGGTGCCCTGTTATACATTAGTTCTGCAACTAGACCAGATATTAGTTTTTGCGTTAATTATTTAAGTAGATTTCAAAATTCCTATAAAAATAGTCATTATAAGTATGCATTGAGAATATTAAAATACTTATATGTTACAAAGGATTTAGAGTTAACTTATATAAGGAGTAATAATTGGAATATCTTGGATTGCTATGTAGATGCTGACTGAGCCGGAGATATTACGGACCGAAAATCTACTACTGGTTTTATTATAAAACTTTTTGGTAATGTAATTTATTGGAAGTCAAAGAAACAAAAAACTGTCACTAAAGCTTCTACATTTGCTGAGTATGTAGCACTTTCTGAGGCAGTAACTGAGTTAAAATTTGTAATAGAATTATTAAAAACATTTAATATTAATTTAAATAAACCAGTAAAAATTTATGAAGATAATAAAAGTGCAATTGATATAGCTTATAATGGAAATGGAAAAATTCAAAACATATTGAGATTCATTATCATTATATACATGAAAGTGTTAAAGATAAAATAATAGATATTGTTAAAGTAGATATTTTGACTAAGGCTCTAGGAAAAGAGAAATTTGAATTTTTTAGAAGTAAATTAAATTTTTTGTAAACAATACAAATGTAAGGAGGCGTGTTAATAGTTATTGCCTTTTGTTTCACTAATGTATAGTTGTTAAGGAAACGTGTTTTTTAGAATGTAATAAGAATGTCATGAAAGGTTGTCAGTAAAACATATTTCTACTGAGAAAACGTATTTTTATTCAACTTTATCCTAACCACCATAAGAGAGAATTTTAACAAACAGAACTGTATGAAGTCAACAAGATCAATAATTTGAAAGCTCATGATCATTTAACAATGCACTAATTTTTTCTCCAATCCCCATCTTACATCACATTTCATGGAGAATCCTGCTTCCAGATGATCAACCTGTTTCCATCTCCACTGTAAAAGGAACCAGACATCCTGACTATGTTATTTAGAGTAAAATTGGTACACAGTCAAGATAGTATCCCACCAGCATGGATATCAGGCAGGAAAATCAACAGAAACAACACTTTATAAAGTTGTCAACAAGATAAATTGGATGTCCTTTGGATATTTTTAAGAATGTGTAGGAATTTTTGGGAAATGAGGTCCAAACAAATGTATTAACTATATTTGATTACATAGGTGGGCTAAAAGTCTATCAGTGAGAAACCAAACAAGTGTTACTACTTCCACTGCTGTTGTTGGTATGTTATTAGATCTGTCTCAACTTTATATTTGGTAAGAAAGGGACATGAGAAAGATAAAAATATTTACCTGTCTAAAACTGACATGTTGTGATGGATGAGTTGCATTATTTCAGCTAAAGGTTGTGCCAAATGATTAATCATCCTTCTAGCTTCATTGATGGCATTGGTACTTTTAACAAAATGCGGTTTTAGTGGTTTATTATCTTTATCTCCGACGATATACTTTATTAATCTAGAAGGAAATATTGATGTTTTATAGATATCAAGCTAAACTGAAATGTTTTATTAATGAAACTAAAATTAATATCTTACTTACTTCCAACACTGTTCAGCTGATTTTTCCCAGCTTTCTTTGTTTTTCTGTTTAATATCTGAACTTATTTCAATGCCATTCTTTATAGCTGCTAAGTACCTAAAAGGTTCATTATCGAAACAGAAAATGTTTTTACCGTAAGGGATTTTAGCGTGAGGAGGTCGACTGCCAATGTCTTCCACAGTCTTCTTTAATATTCCAGCTGTTTCGCCTGGGCTGTAGTCCGTCCTGCGAGAAAGATTGTAAGAGAAAAACATTTGTTTTAATTACAGCAACCTTTTACTTACCCTCTTGTATTGGTGAAACAAAAAATTATGTTGTTACTAGCTGTCTTATCTAAGCGGGAAAATATTTGGTCAATGCAATATTTGAAAAACACAGTGTGTCTAGATTCATTGGGTTTAAGTAAGAAACAGATGGCATGCAACTCATGAAGATTGCTTATGTAGTTTAGGATGTTATCTGAGTTAGCATCATCCTAGAGAATAATAAAATAAGTTCACTTGTAACTGAATCACACAACATTTTACTTAATTTCAGCAATTTAATGATAAAATAATATCTGCAAGTAATCTACTTACTTGGGCAATTCCTCTAGTGTCTCCCATACCAGGAGTATCAATTAATCTGATCTTAATTTGTCCATTCCAAATTGGAAAGACATAGGTCTTCACATCTTGTGTAGCAGATTCCCCAATTTGTAAATATTCATTATCGTCTGTATCTCCAGTAGTAATTGTATGATATTCACCATATTTATCCAAAACATTTAGCTGGTTAGGTATAAGTACCATCAACTTATCTTTTTTGGCACTTTTTAAATCTCCATATGTTAAATAATTAGCAAATGAGTTAATCAGTGTGGATTTTCCAACACCAGTAGAACCCAAAAGTAAAATATTAATATCAGTCTTTTGATTGAGGTTTAAATTTTTCAAATTGGATTCTATATTTGGTTCAGACTCTGCCATTTTAAATAAAACTAAAACAATAAAGATTATCTTTGACTATAAGTATATTTTTTTGTTCTAATCTATCTCTATGATTAATTTTATTAAAATAATGCATTTCTTATCAAATAATAGTTATAGCATAATGTAATTTTTTTGCCTCAATTGTGCCTCAAGATAACAATTTTTGAAACATAAGCAATATTATATATGATTTTTACACTTTATTTGTAATGATTACATAGTTCATACTAATTATATTTAACAAATCAGCAAATTGACGTTAATATTATTGTCAATAATTTAGATATTCGATAATCGATCTTAAATAAATTGTCCAATAGTTTTAAGCATAAACAAACAAACAAAAATATCAGAATACAAGTACACAAAATTAGATTAGTCAACGCCCTAATTCTTTTGTTGCCGAATTATTAAAATATCTTATTTACAATAACGATATGGTACATATAAATAAATAGCTTACTTTCTTTGTGAATAAATTGATTGAAGTTTTTATTTTCTCACAATATATCACTGATATTCTGCTTTATACAGTTGTCTTATCTCCTTGATACTCCACGTCAACCGGCTAAGAGTATCCTGTGCGATTTGTTATCTCAAGTGAAGTTGTCTCGTTTATAAACCTTACAAATAGGGGAATCACAGATCTATCTCTGTACTTAACAAAAGTTTTATTTGAAAATAGATTTTATCGGAATTAAATAGGATAAAGCACATTTGACAACGTTGCCAAGTATTAAATAATGATACCAAATTATATCGAAATAATAATACACTTTGTGCCGGGTGATTTAGGTACCAAAATGAGGTTAATTATTTGCTATTTTTATATGCATGTTAATTATATAATTTTAATTTTTAGAATTTAAAAAGTATACTTACATTTATTATTTCTTTATTTTTCCTAATGACAGATGACACTTTCATCCACTGTTAGTGTTAGTACCAACCTGCACGATTGAAAAACCCTGGCAGTTAGTAGTAGGTTGTTTTTCACATAAAACACAGGTAGAAATTTAAACTTTAATTTTGAGAATGTTTTTTAATTTTTTAAAAATTTACTTAATTTTATATTATATATGACACGACTAGTAATCATTAATTTGCTAAAAATGAATATGGAACTTAAAATTATTAATGTTAGACTAAAATTACTGTGTTTCAATTACATGGGATTTCCGAATCGAATTGCTTTCATTATTGTCACGTATATGTACTTAATAGGAGCGATTAGATTAAATAGTTTCTAAGAATTCACATCAATGTAAACAGCGTTAATGTACTTTAGGATAAAAAATAATCACCTACTTATTTAAGCACAATAACAAACTGCAACGCTGGAAACATCTAATAATAAATTGACTGCAGAATCGATTTTTAAGATCTCGATTTCTATAATATGCTCAAACTGAACAATGTATTCTGAAAATTCTGGTTTAAATTAATTGTTCAAGGTTAACTGGTCCAAACAGTAATAAAAACTTGTAAAATAATAAACAGATACCTAGGACGGACACATCAATTTCCTGTTTGTTTTTTAAACAGTAACAATAATTATATCGAATTTCTTACAGGGGATGTACAAAAAGTCTATCGAATGATATAGGCTGTGTTCGGGGAGCACGCTATTTGCGCCATTTGGCGCTATCTAGTACTATTCCTCGTTTGCGTTATATGGCTCTTGGCGCTGCATAGCTCGAAAGCGTGCTCCCCGAACACACCCATAATGAATTTCCAATCGTCGATTATTTTATCTTTTTAGTTACAGTTTCAAATATTGCAGATAAATAAAAAAAAACTATTGGTTTTCCAACTTTTATTAACAACGAAATAATCAAAATACAACAATAATTGTTTCAAAAAAAAATATAAAAACTCGTTAACAAATTATAGAATTTAAAGATAACAAGATAAATTAATATATTGAATGATAAGTAAAACTTAATATTTTGACACATCTGATTCATTATTCAGTATTGACTATGTGAATCCGTCCCTTTTTTTTATTTGTTCGTGTGATCTCTGAAATAAACGGCAAAATATAAATAAGAAGAACTGTCAAAGGCAACAAACAGACGCAGCCACAGATATAGATTTTCATAGATAGGAAATGCTCGTTGTACGAAATCCTATAAATTGGGAAAGTAGTAACCATGTTTTTCGAACTGCAAAACCAAATCACTGCAAACAACTTTTGTTGATGGTGTGTCAATAGTCGTTGCACTGTCATCTTTAAATTTTGTAAAAATTGCAGGTTTTTATAACAAGTTTTGCAAAAAACGGTATTCTAATCGCTAGTTTTAAGCAATATGATCTGGGCACCACTTTAGGATTTAGGGCAACGCCCCCCCCCGGTGGAGAAGGCGGATGAATGGATAGCTTAAGAGTAGAGGAACATATTGGTAGGAGTCTTACCGCGCGGAAGCGCCCCCTAGAGGAGATATAAAGGAAAATTAGATAACACAATTACCCATTGAAAATACATTATAAAACAGGTTATCTGAATCTAACCTATCCTAATCTAAGGTAATAAATAGGGATATTTTTTAGGGGGGCCACGTAGCTTAGGAACACTTCCGTAAGAAATGGGAGGTCAAAAAAATTTTTATGCGAAATATTTTTCATCGATAGCTCTTTAACTGATATTTTGATGGACTGTCCCTAAATAAAATATATAGAAAATAAGGAGTTTTCTATCATCACAGGACAGTGACCCAGCGGTTAGGGCTCTGGCTTGTGGTGCCTGTGGTCGCAAATCCTGGTTGTGACTCACATTTGCGACCATTAATTGCAATGAATGAGTGATGATATGAGTACTAATGAGTGTGTTCTGCTTACAGATGGAGTACAATCTGATTAGGTTAGGTTGCGAGGTTCAGATAATGTATTTTCAATGGGTAAAAGTCTTATCCGATTTTCTCCTATATCTCCGCTAGGGGGCGTTTCCGCGCGGTGGGACCCCTACCACTATGTTTATCTCTTCATAAGCTATCCACCCATATGCACCCCGTCTGGGGGGCGTTGCCCTAAATCCTAAAGTGCAGCCATGATCTATCAGTTATTAATAGATCTTGCTACAAAGCTGGCTATCTCAGCAAGGTACTATAACAAGGTGATAAAATTGTGAAATTGACGTTTCCATTATTTTTTCAAGTCGATTTTAATATGAGTATGATAATATAGCAAACAGATATTTAGTTTTTTTAAATGTATTTTATTTTTAGAAACGTTTTAAGATTAGAGTTTAGACATATAAGAGACACCTGTAACCCTTTTGAACTGCCTGAATATTGATTTACAAAGCTTTTCCGATTAAAAAAAATAGCATGTCTTGACTTACAAGAGTTATCTCAATTTATGGAAGAGGCAACAAGAAAGGACACCAGTCCTTTTCATTTACAAAAGTTGCATGCTACATGCTACATGTTACTGCAGGTTACATTACCACTTCCTGTTCAGTTTTACATAATATTTGCAGTAAATATCATTAGGAAGCTTTAGATTTAGATAATGACCCACTTTAAGTAAACTAGCTATTTCATTTGACCTCTGGTTATATAATTCTGCTTTTGTGTTTAAATAAGAGAAAAAAATTCTAACAAAATGATTTGTTCTACCCCTGTAAGATTTTTTGGGTGCATTTTGCCTGTAGTAAAAAACTGCAATTTTTTTCTAAACAGTTAACTTATAACTCCATTTGTTTTTTAGAAGTTTTTTTAAATTTTTTGTTTGAATGTTAGCAAATATTGCTATTACGGTCCAAACGGAATACGAATTTAAACTATCATATTGTTATTATTTAAAAGATTTAACAATATAGTTACGATAACAACACAAACAGAATCGACCCAAGTTATCAAATTTCTTGTTACTTTTTCAAGGCAACAATAAAATATTGTTAATGATTTACTCTTAATTTTAGAAACTTAACCCTTGAAGCACGAATATTTCAAGTTAACGAAAAGTTTAGGTTCCTGATACATAAAAAAAAGATTTTACTAACATCGCCAAAATTTTCGAACCCCCTTATGTTTTTAAGAACAATAAACAACTAAATATTTGAAGGAAACTTCACGTTTATTTAAAAGAATAGTTTTTTAATTGAGTGACAGCTGTTTCGCTAAATCTAGCATCGTTTATTGTCCTAGGTAAGATGGACTTCCACAGAGTAAGGATTAGCACAATAAATTTCCCTTATGTTTGTCAAAATGAGAAAAGATAGAAAAATACAGAGACTACTTCATTTGAACTAAATCTCAATCTATTTGAAAGAATGTGAGGTAAAATGATGCAAAGCCAAAATGAAATAGTATATTAAACAACGCATTTCATATGGAATTCTGTTATGACACGAGTTCAAGTTTAAAAAACGAATCGCGAAGCGATGAGTTTTTTAAAGAACGAGTGCCACAACAGCCATATGAAATAAGTTTGTTGTTTATAATATTTTTTATATTTTTCCATTTTATCATTGTTTAAATTAATTTATTATTTTTATGTAATTACGAAAATTTTGATTTTAAAAAGTATGTCGGTAGCACTGTTTAATTTATAACATTTGACAGTTTTGACATTTTAATTATGAAATGTTAATGTTTTAAAATATTTTAAAATGACTAATACACCACTAATAATATATTATATAAGTAAAAAATGATATTCATATTCACAAATACTTTCTTAAAGAACAATATAAAATTAATAAATTGCTATTAGCCACAAAATGTCATTGTCAATAGTCTTGTCATTAGATACTTCACTTATGTCGCCAACCATTTAAAACAAAAATTTGCGTGCGTAAATAGTATATTAAACAACGCATTTCATATGGAATTCTGTTATGACACGAGTTCAAGTTTAAAAAACGAATCGCGAAGCGATGAGTTTTTTAAAGAACGAGTGCCACAACAGCCATATGAAATAAGTTTGTTGTTTATAATATTTTTTATATTTT
The DNA here is from genome assembly GCA_035357415.1 of Ophraella communa. Classification (NCBI taxonomy): domain Eukaryota; kingdom Metazoa; phylum Arthropoda; class Insecta; order Coleoptera; family Chrysomelidae; genus Ophraella; species Ophraella communa. Next base: position 20,760,913 of record CM068987.1, read on the forward strand.
TCCATTTTATCATTGTTTAAATTAATTTATTATTTTTATGTAATTACGAAAATTTTGATTTTAAAAAGTATGTCGGTAGCACTGTTTAATTTATAACATTTGACAGTTTTGACATTTTAATTATGAAATGTTAATGTTTTAAAATATTTTAAAATGACTAATACACCACTAATAATATATTATATAAGTAAAAAATGATATTCATATTCACAAATACTTTCTTAAAGAACAATATAAAATTAATAAATTGCTATTAGCCACAAAATGTCATTGTCAATAGTCTTGTCATTAGATACTTCACTTATGTCGCCAACCATTTAAAACAAAAATTTGCGTGCGTAAATAGTATATTAAACAACGCATTTCATATGGAATTCTGTTATGACACGAGTTCAAGTTTAAAAAACGAATCGCGAAGCGATGAGTTTTTTAAAGAACGAGTGTCACAACAGCCATATGAAATAAGTTGTTTATAATATTTTTTATATTTTGCCCTTTTTACCATTTTTTAAATTAATTTTTTATTTTTATGTAATTACGAAAATTTTTATTTAAAAAAGTATGTCGGCAGCACTGTGTAATTTATAAAATTTGACAGTTGTGACATTTAGATTATCAAATGTTAATGTTTTAAAATATTTTAAAATGAATAATATACCAATAATAATATATTATATAAGTAAAATATTATATTCATATTCACAGATACTTTCTTAAAGAACAATATAAAATTAATAAATTGCTATTAGCCACAAATGTCATTGTCAATAGTCTTGCCTTTAGAAACTTCACTCATGTCGCCAACCATTTAAAACAAAAATTTGCGTGCGTAAAAGTTACATTACGATACGCAAATGCGTTTTATAATGAAGATTTTTATAAGTGCAAAATATAAAAAAGTATTTTTTATAACTCTCGTATACAAAATTTACTTATTATATATAATTCGCGTTTACAATAGACTTCATTGTAACACTCAACGGAGTGTGGAAATGAAATGTCTTTCCATATTCGTCTAGTTATTTTTTGTGTCACAGTTGGTAATTGTGTGGATTTTATTAGACAATTTTTATTTTCTATTTCACGCAATCCACGCAAGATTTTTCCATTTTCCTTTAAATTGGTTATATTTATATCTTATATTATATTTTCTTAAATTATTTATCACTCCAATTTAATATTCAAATGAAATTTAAATTTCATATATCTGACATGTCATTTTAGTAAGTACCAACATAATTTAACGGACACAATAAGTACTAATTGTTGAATAATTTTATTTAAAACAAATAAATACGAATTATAAAAAATATTGTGTAAAACGAATGCTAAAATGAACATGTGTAGCGCTACTTTGTGACAACGACCAATGAGAACTAACTTTAACTGTAAATTTTTAACTAATGCAACTAGATATATCTAAAATCACTGCTAATGACATTTTTTCCCCCAAATTGAATTAAAAATCTTTATTTTGCAAAAATATCTACTGGGGAAGTGCTTAAATTACTTAAAATGTAAAAATATAGTTATTTTAAATCACACAAGTGAACAAAACGACCTAGAAAACCTTAGAACATAAAATAGTAAGGAAGGAGTTTGTGTTATATCTACAATGTTAAAATCTGGCGACGGAAGTCGGCCATATTGGATAACCATTTATGACTGATACTTTGTTTACAAGTTATAAAAATTTAGTTTTCTGTTAAAAATTTGGATTAATTATTTATTGGTAAGTAGCTATTATTATAATAAATATAAATTATATAATATATGTAAACTATATTTTTATGTTTAAATTAAATTAATACTTTGTATTGATCCCTAACCTATCTACTTAAATTGACATAGGCGTATCAATAATGCAAAGAGGATATTTTATTTTATTTATCATTAATTTACAGATTTTTAGCTGTATATGTCAATTATTTTTGTCTATGGAGTATTCTAAAACAACGTTGTACAATAAATGTATTTATGTATTAATTAACACATTATTACATTCACAGTTTCTCATGGGATGAAAATATTAGACGGAAATGGTTAAATATTAAGGATAAAGATAACTGGAGTCCAGGCAAGAATAGCTTTTTAGGCTCACAACATTTTACAGAACAAGCATTTGATAGAATTTCTTCAGTAATTGTTTTACTAGTACCAAATGCTATACCTACAATTAAAATCGCAAGAATGAAATATGTAAGTAATTATTACATCCACAAATTGCTTTAATAACATTGACCAAATCTATATTTTTTCTCAAATCTATTTACAGATATTTTACTTAAACATATATTTCACTAATATATACCTTTTCTATGCAGGTTAGGACTAATTACCCTTATGCTGAAGAGATAATAACTACTAGCAGTGAAACTATTTCAGCAGTTCCTGTTCCTGAAACTCTACCATCTACTTCTAAAAGTCCTCGTAGGAAACAACTTATAAAAAGCATCTGTGAAGTATATTTAAAAACAAGAATTTATTATATATGTAAAAGTAAAATAAATAATGTAGAAAAAATTAGACATGTTTACACAAAATTCAATTTAGGGGCCAATAGTGGTAGAATGAAAAATTTGAATAAAAATTGTGTAGTATATAACTGGTTTTATTTCCTTAAATCTAGTACCCCCATTTTAGGCAATGTTGTACTATTTTTTTCCTCTACTTTCCTTATTAAAATGGTTATTTTAATATATAATGATTAGTGTCCATACTGAATAATAATAGGTATGTTTCAATAAGGACATTATTTTTCTACATAAAAAATATAGGACGCCACTGTTAAAAATTAACTTCCGGTAGCCATCTTGGATAACCATCCCGGTCACCTGTCCTTGAACGAGCAATACTTCCTTACTATTTTATGTTCTAAGTAGAAAACAGACCCCACATTTTTGTAGTGGTAGTGCTAGCGGACTCCCTCATTGTTCGCATTTAATCAAATCGACATTTCCTATCTAGTACGTTTATATCTGTGGACGCGGCACTTAAGTTCCATAAACTACACACAGGGGGCGCTCTTACTCAAATCAGCTGTCAAAAATAGTACTTACCCAAAATATCGTACCGCTTTCATTTTAAAAGCCGTGGAATTTTCTTTACATTTATAAGCCAACACTTGCTTTATCCTACTTATTTCTATCATCGGGAATCTGTTCGCTACATACGCTATAAATATAGAGAAACAAAAAAAAACAACGTAATACGGTAGACGAATCGAAATTTAATCTGTTACGTACATATGATCGCTTGTACTTTGGCACGATCTAGAGCCGGTTTAACTGGACGTTCTCCGTTTCCGGCTCGACTCCATCTTTGTCCTGTTACCGAACATGTCGCCAATTCGGCCGGACTAAAAAGGATCGTCGCCAAACCTCTCGTTAACTTCCTATAGTCACTCCATTTTACGCTGCGCAACTGATCTTCGTAGATCTCTATACCTTCCCCGATCTTTATCTACAAAAACGCATTATCTCAAAATATTGTTACAAACACCCGTAGATGCATCGATTAAAATGTCAATTCATTCAGAATATTGGCATTTCGAGAGAAGCGGTACGCACTCTATTGGCTTAAATGTAAATTAGTGTCTTCTAACCACACTTTCATATTATTGAACGTTTCTTTAAAACGTTTTTATTTGATCGATATAATTTAGTTGTTAATGACTTCTATATGGAAGAAAAAGCAAAACATTCCAATAATATGTGTCGTAAATTTTTTTAACATAACCACAGAATACACAAACGTCACTTGTCAATGATCAAGGTCATAAATGTTGGAAGCAAAACGATCAAAGGATCCGTACCTGTTAACATTTTAAGCACCTGGTATCCTAAATATTAAATTCAATTAGTACCGCTAGCTCCATCTATCCTAAAACATTTTTAATAATAAAATAATGATTACGGTCTCTATAATTATAATTGGAAGTTCAAAGTAGCTACGCTACGAGGTGTACTAATGAGTTGGCATTATCGAGTTCAAGAGGTTTTAATAATTATTCCCAGTCTCATTTCTTCTATTGATTTACTGTCATATACAGGTATGTTTTTTTCCAATTTTATAATTCCTTTTTGTTAAGATATTTATAAAATATCGAAAGTTATATTATATTTTATTATATCAGATGAGAATTTCAACATATTTCATTCATTCATTTCATTATTCAAAGAATCTTTTTATGGTAATTAAAAGTATTAATGATAATTTTTTATAAAAGGCTGGTAAAAGTACATTTCTGGAATTTTGATTAGTGTGTAAGATTATTAAAAAGTAAATTTAATGTAAAAATGTATCTTTTGTAATCTATTAAAATACGTTAGCATCTAACTGTAGATTTCGGACTATGCTGATTTGTACTTTTTGTGCCAGAAAAGTAAATGTAAAACGTGTTTGACACTGGTAATTTTCAGAAAGTTGGAATATAATACAGTAAACTAGAGGCAACTCTTTCATTGAAGATTCTGTAAACCAGAAGCATCTCTTGAATTTGGAGATTCCGTAAACTTGAACAGCTTGTAAACTTTAAGCTCTCGTATGTACATTCTTAACTGGATTATCTCTACAACTGGGGCAGATCATCCCTCCACTAGTGATCTTCCATAATCATTTGGAACCAGCTAGACAGTGCCGTAGCGACCCCAAGGTGCGGCGAAGGATCGTCCACTATTGTAACAGATAAGTTTATTGTGATCTATCAAGTTTACTGTTCCCATATTTTTTCTCTTTTATTTCCGTGTATATCTATCTATATCGTCAACTGTATTAGAATAAGTATTTTTAAAGAACTGTTTGCGGAATATTTTGTTGTAACGTATTCTCTACCTCATTAATTTCAGCACCAAGGAAATCTTTTTATCTTTTATCTGTTTGTACATTTTCAAATCATTTTTTATCTTCATAGACAGTTTTTTCTGACATCTTTCTGTCATCTTATGATACTTATTTAAATAACAGCTTAAAACAACTTTCTTCAGTAGTATCATAAAAAATAAAAAGATTTCAGTGGCGCCCTTATAATTTCTTAAAGAAACAAATATTGTACAATAGTCAGAGCTAATGAACTTACTCTCCCCTAGCCGAGGTATTTAACGATCATAATTTTTGTGTGATAAACATTTATAAATTCTGTTAATTATTGAAGTATCTTTTACAACTAATTAAAGACGAAATTAAGCTTAATGTTTGTTTTATTGTAAATTACATTTTTTCTTTTGGTATATTGTTATTTTTTTCAAAAAAGTTAACTAAACATTTTTATAAATTCACTATCAACAGGTAACTCATATTACAAATTGTCGCCCAACGCACAAATAATATTACAAGCTTTCACCACAAAATACTCAAATCATACAGAGGCGAAAGCTTTGTCGGTTCCTTTGAGCTTTTTGATTCTAATTTTTATGACCTTGATCATTGGCAAATGGCATTAAACCTTGTAGTAATTTAATTTAGTAGAGGCAACCACTGTTGTTTTATTTCCTTCCTTCAACCCTTCACCAGTTGTGGTGAAGGGTTGTGTGCATATCCAAAACAGTAGAATCTTTTTCTGGATAACCTATAAAGCAAATGATCCACAAATTCCTTCACCACTGGAAATTGTGCCTTTCTCGTAGTAGAAACCTTTCCTGAAAATTGTGTCTTTCTAAAATAACTATAGGTTCATGTTTTTGCTTACAATTTGACTTACAAATGAATCTCTTTAAACCCTGGGTATTGTAGATTTTTGTAGTACTTAGTAAAGGTAACCACTTCTGGTTTATTTCCTTCCTTCAACCTTTTACCAGTTGTACGACTCTTACAAAGCCCCTAAAACCACAGATTGTCTGCATATCTAAGACAGTACAATATTTTTCTGGATTACCTCTTAAACAAACTGTCAACATATTTGCTCACATCACTGGAGATGGTGCTTTCTATCAGTAGAAACTTTTGTGGATAATCTTATAAGCAGATCATCCACATATTTCCTCACATATCTGGACAATCTCCTTCTAACTTTGCTTTAAAAGTAGACCAGCAAGAACCTTCGGCACCAACATTGCTCTGTTTATATTCCCAATCTGCTGGGTTTCTATCCACCATACATGAACCACAGGTCATTTTTGGTCAAACGATTCTAGTGTATAACTAAAGATTCATGTTTTCGCTTACAATTTGACTTACAAACGAATCTCTTTATACCCTGGGTATTGTAGATTTTGTAGTAGTTAGAGAAAGCAACCACTTCTGTTGTACTTCCTTCCTTCAATCTTACACCAGTTGTCCGACTCTTAAAAAGCCCCTAAAACCACAGATTGCCTGCATATCCAAGACAATAGAATATTTTTCTGGATTACCTCTTAAGCAAACTGTCAACATATTTGCTCACATCAGTGGAGATTGTGCTTTCTCTCAATAGAAACTTTCCTGGATAATCTTTTAAGCAGACCGTCCACATATTTCTTCACATAACTAGACAATCCCCTTCTAACTTTGCTTTGAAACTAAACCATCAAGATCATTCAGTACCAACATTGCCCTGTTTATATCCCAAATCAGCTAGGTTTCTATCCACCATACATGAACCACAGGTCATCTTTGGTCAAATGATTCCAGTGTATAAGGTTCATGTTTTTGCTTACAAATTGACTTACAAACGAATCTCTTTCCCTTTAAACTCTGTGTTGTAGACCTTGCCGTGCTTTAACCTAGTGAAGGCAATTACTGCTATCTTTCTGCATTCATCTTTTCACCACCTCCTTCCAAACCACTGAAACACCAGTTCATCTTTCCAGAACCTTTCCATTGATAACCTCTTTCTTGATTAGTTTACTATGCTTGAGATAATTTAGCATTGGCCTAGCTTAGAGTCGACTACTGCTGCTTTTCTGCCTTTATCCATTCACTGCCTCCTTCAAAACCACTGACACTCTGGAACATGTTTCCTGAACCTTTCCATACCCTTTCCTAGATAGCCTTCCTGATTAATTTACTATGCTTGAGATAATTTAGCACTGGCCTAGCTTAGAGTCGACCACTACTGCTTTTCTGCCTTCATCCTTTCACTGCCTCCTACAAAACCACTGACACTCTGGAACATGTTTCCTGAACCTTTCCATACCCTTTCCTAGATAGCCTTCCTGATTAATTTACTATGCTTGAGATAATTTAGCACTGGCCTAGCTTAGAGTCGACCACTACTGCTTTTCTGCCTTCATCCTTTCACTGCCTCCTTCAAAACCACTGACACTCTGGAACATGTTTCCTGAACCTTTCCATACCCTTTCCTGGATAGCCTTCCTGATTAGTTTACTATGCTTGAGATAATTTAGCATTGGCCTAGCTTAGAGTCGACCACTACTGCTCTTCTGCCTTCATCTTTTCACTGCCTCCTACAAAACCACTGACACTCTGGAACATGTTTCCTGAACCTTTCCATACCCTTTTCTGGATAGCCTTCCTGATTAGTTTACTATGCTTGAGATAATTTAGCATTGGCCTAACTTAGAGTCGACCACTGCTGCTTTTCTGCCTTCATCCTTTCACTGCCTTCTTCAAAACCACTGACACTCTGGAACATGTTTCCTGAACCTTTCCAGACCTTTTCCTGGATAGCCTCTTTCCTGATTAGTTTACTATGCTTGAGATAATTTAGCATTGGCCTAGCTTAGAGTCGACCACTGCTGCTTTTCTGCCTTCATCCTTCCAGCCTCCTTCAAAACCACTTACACTCTGACCACTGACACTCTATTTGAACGTAATTGATTAGTTTTGCACTTTAGTTTGGTTTAGGTCTGTTGTGTAAAATTATGGACTTACCAGTCTATTGTTTCTGTGATTTTTTGGTCTGTCATTTAGGATGGTCGGTAATTCGGTGGAATCTTCTAATGAATTTATCTGTTGATCGTTATTGTTTGAATACCAGCTCTCCATGGATTTTCTCCTTCTAAATCTCAAACCTGACAGAAAAAATGTAAACTCTTACTAACAAAAAATCAATTTTTTTTTCTTTTAGTATATAGTATATTAATTTGTATTGTCTACAAACAAAAAATTCATAAAAAAATCACAATTTGACTAGATAATAATATTTTACAAGAGATTATATATATAAAATTTCTGATTTAGACAAACATAATCAAAACATTATTAATTTGGAGTCTTGTAGTTGATCGTTTTGAAGCGATCGCCACTATTAACGTCGAGATACTTTTCATTTTGACAGCTATTTTTGTAAAATCCTACGTTAATGTTGTTGTGGGCGCTGATGACGTGTCTTCGGAGATAGAGATCCGTCTTGAATTGTTTCTGACAATAGACGCATTGCACGTAAGTTGGATAATGTATTAGTCTCATGTGTTGGCGTAAATTTGATAGATTACTATAAACTTTTCCGCATTCTTCGCACGGTCTCGGATCCAACGAATGCAGTTTTCTCGAGTCGTTGCCTGCAACAAACCAATTTGCTCTCAATCAAAATATAATTCGTTGCAAACAAGACTAAAATTCATCCACAATTTTGTAAATTGCTGTATCTAATAAGTTATAAAAATAAAACTACATCCTTTGTTTTCTTTTATTTAACAACATTGTGAATAAATTAATTGGAGCCAAGCCGTTTTAATTAAGTAGTGTCTTTTCAAAACAATCAACTACAAGTTAAATAAACCAAAAAAAAGGGGTGAAAATATTACACTCACCTTGTTCCAAGTGTTCCTGTTTATCTTTCTCAAGAAACCCAGAAGATTGTGGAATAATTTCCATACCACTAGACATTTCTCTTATATTCATTGATGGATACACACCTACAAGTCTTTCATTATCACCTCTATCGTCATCATCTTCAGCTTCGTCACTTAAATAATCCGGTAATTCAATCTTTGGTTGCAATTCTTTATTTTTGTTCTCTTTTAAGCTAAAAACATCCACAGCCACATTTTCTTTTCTCAATGATTCTGATTCAGACTTACAAATTTTTTTTACTGCAAGAAAAACGTGAATTTTATCAATTGTAATAAGAATATTTTATTTACTTACTAGGTGGACTATTAGAAGGTTGTAATCTCAGTTCTGGTACATCTTGACTAGAAGTTAAGGTGCTGTTATTATTCAGATTAGGACATTTGTTTAATTTGTGTTTGAAGCTCTGTTGAGACAGAACTGTATCTTCTGTGTCATCCTCTTTGTTTATATCTGAGGAAGTGTCTGTTAGTCCTCGAATTTTAAGAGACTCTGCTGTTCTAAGAAATGTAGATAGATGTGTTTGAGCAATGTTTACTTCTCCAGCATACATGAATTCCATTAAAGCTGTGATATGTTTAGCTTCTACATCTCTCATGAATATTATTGGATGTGGACAAGGATTACTCTACAATACCTTTGTTATGAATACCTTACTTAATCAATGGAATGTATTTACCTTGAACAGTTCTTTAAAAAATGGACTGCAAGCAGATAATACCACTTTATGGGCTTGCAATCTCTGTCCGTCACATGCAATGGTAACATCAGTGAAATCTTCATCATATCGCAGTGTCTCAAATTGTGACGTTATATTTGCTTGAAAATTATTCCATTTTAGACAAAATTGTTGATCGTCAGCAGTTGCCATTGTTTTACTCCTAAACTATCTGGAAAATTAATGGAATTTAGGAGTTTGTACTAAACTAACCGCATATCGAGATGCCACTTCAGGACAGACATTTAAAAATAAACTATAATGTCTTGCCTTTTAATTTTAATCAATATCGGTTTTTCTTTTGACCAACCAAGAAAAAGAGCTATTCCCTGTAGTGTCTGGGAAATTCGGATCGGTTTCTTTACATTGTTAACAACTTCATATCATTTTATATTTACATGATAGCTGAAAAGATATATTTGTGACGTTCCATAATAATAAAAACTTAGTAAATTTCGGTTTTACTGCCTAATGAGTAAATATGTAACTCGTAAATTTTTCTCATAATTACTTATTCTTCATAATACTACTCCTGTATTAGTGTAAAAATATTCTAAAAATGAAATTATTTTCTATTCAATATTTTATAAGATAAATTTTAAATTTAATTTAAATTTGAATTGTTATTGCAGGAACTAAAATAGGCATTTATGTTGGTAACATGTATTTTAAATTGAGCCATGCATCTACTGATTCTGCAACCAGTAATACACATGTCAAAGATACAATTTTTCTTGTTATAGAAAATATTACATGATAATTTGCAATTCAGTTTTTTTATTGTTGTATTGTTTTTACAACATGTAAATATGTAAATAATTACGTTATAAGTTATAAGGTATGATGTGTTGCCTATTTGTTAGGAGTGTACTTATGCAACCAGTAATTCCCGTTTGAAATACTTTCGTTCAGATTTTGTCGTTTATTTGACACTTTACGTATTTAATATACAAAGATATGGAACTTCATGTTAAAAAATCTATAGGTAGGTAATTATGTGTTCTCTTAAGTTAAATTATTTCAATGATGTCTTGTAGACTCGAACATTAAGAAAAAAAGAATTAAAAGCGAAACCACAAGCCTAGCGGATAACGCTTTTCTGGAAATAGATATACGAGACTTTTGTCCAAAGAAAATATTCGATATAATATTAATAAACGGTACTGACGCAGATTCGACAGATAAATTAAATGATATCATAAAAGTAGCCAAAGATTACGAAGAAACGGCATGTATTACATTTATCACATACGACGAGGTGTTAGATACTCTGAATCAATTCGATTATGACATCCTTCCCGATAGTTCTATCAAGAGTTCCATAAATATTGTTCTAGATGAAATTAAGAAAACTTTTAGTTATTTAAAACCGGACAGTTATCCAGCAGCTAGGTTAGTTCCTTAAAAAAAGCGCAAAAAAATATCGTAGTTTATTGTTTTCTCTTTAGATTAGCAATGTTGATGAAAATCAAGTTGATAGAAGTGATGTGTCGACATCGTAAGAGAGAAATGGAGAAAATCGAAAAGAGATCCGTGTTGTTCCGTGCTTTAGATACTTTAACGAAGGAATGCCGCAAAGTAAAGAAAGAAGGCAAAGCGCAAAAGGATAAAAATACGGCTAAGGATCCGGCGAAAGTTTACATGGATACAGACAGCGAAATTATCTTTGACGACGATATCTTTAATCACGTCTGGTATTATGTTTTTGAAGGTTTCTTCAATGTCAAAGTATGTAAATACATTTTAACATTTATATATAAAAGAATATAGGATAATCTTCCAGTTTACCCATCCGCCTGAATCAGCCTAATGCGCAGGCGGCAATTTGAATTTTCAAGGATAATTTTTTTGGTCGATAAGAGTGGCAAGCTATAAATCTCAAGCTACGTTGCCACATTTGTATGAAAAAAATAAACTGAGTGAATAGACATTATTTAACAGATTGCGTAACTTAAGTTATGTAATCGAGTTACTAGATCTATGAAAAAATGCATTTATCGTAATACCGGGTGTCCCAGAAGTTTCTGGCCCATTTTAACTCCAAATATATCAGAACTTAAAAACCATAGAGAGGTGCGGTTTTCGAGGAACAATTTCTTTTTATATAAAATTTTTTTCAGTATACATGTTTAATTAGTAAAAAAAGGTGTTTTTTAAATGCAAATATCGTCGATTTTTTTAATGAAACACCCTACATATTTTTATTCTATCTGAAATACGAACTCTTTTCCTTTGAGAAAATGTATAATTTGTTAAAGTTTTGAAGAAAAATGAATGAGTTATTTGATTTTTTAAGATAGGTTGTTTCAGTGGCGGATTTAGATAGGGGGCGCGGGGGGCGCGCGCCCCCCCCTCGGCTGTTTCCAACATAGACGGAAATAAGTAACGACTATTTACTACATTATTTCAATATCAGTAGTACTAATACCAATACACATTAAAAACTTTCCCTCCAGGAATTTGCCTTCCATCTGGCAACAGTGTTACAGTAGCATCCCTACCCGCTATACGTTGATTTTAGTTTCAGTCGTGCGCCGAAGCTAATACGTGGCTGAAGGAGTGCAGTCCAGGCTAGCTGAGACAGTCAGTGACGGTGATCTCAGGGTCTAACAAGTTTCAGCTTGTTTTGATAGTTGCGTTCTTTTTGACTGAGATCTCAGCTCACTTCAATTGAAGTGATCTGATATAAAGTGATGTGAGTAAGCACCAAAAAGAACGACAAACGCGCGACCTACGATTTCTTGCTCCCCACCACTTTATTTCCGACTCAATTCTAACTGATACCCCCGCATAGCACATTCAGCATCGGTAAAGGGGGAGGAAAAATCTCAGCTCACTTCGAAGTGATTGAATCGATGTGAGCTGAGATTAACTGAGATCTCAGTCAAAAAGAACGCACCTATTATATCATTGTGATAATACTCAACATATTTAGAAACTCTACTCCATATATAGATCATGTCTAATAAAAGAAATGTACCTGGAAACAGTCTATATAATTATTTTAAAAAAAGCAAAACTGATGTGGAGGTTGCTGTTGCGAAGAAAAATGAATCCGAGATGGAGACAAGTTCCACTATTCAATGGAAAGAATTGAATAAAGAAAACAATAACGAAGTTGCAAAATTAACTAAACCAAGTACAAGTACAAATGGTAAGAGTAGCACAGTTTTTAATTTTGATATCGGTTTGTACTTGTCGTCTATCAAGGATATTGATGAAATAACACGATATAACCTTCTAAAAAATCACTGGTTTCCCGAAAAATATTTTGATTTTCCCTGTTCCCTACACAAAAAACGAGGACGTGAAGAGCGCCGTAGAGCCAACCATAGCCATCTAGAAAAACACGAGTGGTTAGTTTTCTCGAAAGAAAAAATGGGGCTGTTTTGTAAATATTGTGCAATTTTTGTATCTGAAAGTTTGGTTGGCGGACACCAGACAGTTATTCCACAAAAAATGGTCAAAATTCCCTTAACTAACTTTGCTAAATTAACTGGACAAGATGGGGATCTTATTAAACATGAAAAAACCAACTACCACGTTAAAAGTGTTACAAAAGGTAAACTTATTTATTTAGTAAAACAATTTTTTTTACATATTACCTAATAATTTCAGCAAAACAGTTTCTTGCTACGTATGAACATCCAGAGTTGGATATTAGAAATCGACTGGATGAAGAGCGACAGAGGCAAGTTCTAGAAAATCGTCAAAGGTTGGTACCAATTTTAAAAACTATTATTTTGCATGGTCAGCAGAATATTCCCCTACGAGGCCATCATGATGACGGGCCGCTTCTTAATAAGGATGGCGATTTGAACTTGGTGGGTTACAATGATGGGTGTTTTCGAGCACTTTTACGATTCCGTATTGATGCAGGAGATACTCAGTTAAAAGAGCATTTACAAAATACTGGAGCCCGAGCAACTTATATTAGCAAAAATATTGCTAATGAATTAATTGAGTGCACTGGTCAAGAAATTTTATTAAAAATTGTATCTCAAATTCATGAATCTGAATTTTACTCAATTATATTTGATGAGACGACGGACCTTTCAAAAAATTCTCAATTAAGTTTATCAGCAAGGTTTGTGTATAACAATAAAATAGAAGAACGCTTTATAGGATTTGTTGATATTCATAAATTTAATTATAAAATATCAGAATCAGACAATACTAGTAACACAGTTGAACCAAAAATAACAGGAACGATCTTGGGTCAGTCAGTAATAAAACAAATGAAATCCTTAGGATTGCATTTGGAAAAATGTGTAGGTATCGGATGTGATAACTGTTCAGTTAACATGTCAGAGGTAAAAGGTGCAGCACAAGAAATACAAAAAGAAGCTACAAATTCCAAAATTTGTCCTTGTTTTAACCATGGCCTTAACTTGGTGATATCTCACTCACTTAAAGTACAGTCAGTTAGAAATGCAACCGGTACTATACAGGAAATTGTGACGTTTTTCCAGCTTTCGGTAAAAAGAAACTTTGTACTCGAGAAGCATTTAAAATTTAAATTAAAAAGTCCTTGTCAGACACGATGGATAGAAAGACATGATTCTATATTGCAGTTTGCTACCGATTTGTCTCTTATTTCCGAAGCACTGAAAGAAATTTCAGAATGGGACGATAACTTATCATCTAGTAAAGCTAATATATTACTAAAAGCTATATGTGATTGTGAGTTTATACTTACTATATTTTGTTTATCAGATGTCTTAGGTGTAACATTGCCTTTAAGTAAATATTTACAGGGTTGCAATATTGAATTAGAATCCGCCACGTTGAAAGTAATTGAACTATTTCAAGTTTTGGAACAAAAAAGGTTAAATGCTGATAATATTTTTACATCGATAATTTTAAACCAGGCTCAAAAAATACTCACAGAACTTGAAGTAGAACTTAAAATTCATCGTCTTTGTGCTAGACAAAATAAGAGACAAAATTTTCCCGATTATAAAAATGTGTCACCTGCCGATTATTGGAAAAGGGTAATATATTGTAATGTTTAGATATTCTATAATGATTAAAATATCAACAGAAGTTGTTTAATTTAACTAAATCCAATAATTTTAATCATATTGTATTATTTTATTGTATATTTTGTGTATTTGTAAGAAAATTTTAAGTTGGAAATTATTTTATTATATAATGTATCGATATTATATCTAGTACAGATAATGTGTAAAAAGGAGACAGATATATTTTACTATATTTTATTCTGGAATTATCGATGATAGACAAAGCGAGTATGTCTAGTCATAAATATGAAAGAAAGAGATACACATACTTTTTCCCAGAAATGACTAAGCTCTAGAACAAAAAACGAATAATCTAGAAGTTTGAAACCTATAAAAGACTGAACAGAGGTCGTTAAAAGGGTAGTAGTATATAATTGGTAGTCGAACATTGAAGATCTGAGTGTGAATAGTCAATTTGAACAAACAGTTTTTTAAAAAGGGAGTTTATTATTGGAAGTCAAACAGTGAAGATCTGAGTGTGAACAATCAATTTGAACAAACAGTTTTTAAAGTAGTTATCATAATTAAAGTGTTAAATAGTGACGTTAAGAATAAAGTAAAACAATCAAAAAGTAAAATAAAGTGACAAAAAGTGACATTACTAAGATTGAATCCAAAAGTGAAATTAAAACGTTTTTGGTCGATAAAAAAGAAGAATCTAAGTGTACTTACCATTATTAATACAATAAAACGAACAGTAATCCAACAAACACTAAACTGTATCAAATTTGAGGAACAAACAAAACACAATAATATTACACGAGAGTCCAAACGTCTAATAAGGCGACATTTTGCCAAGGTCGGAGGTTCCAAGTATCGCTTCGTTCGTCTCCGTTTTTCATAGATCAACTACAGATTTTTCCACCAATCAGGAAGCAGGACTTTATTTCAAGGTCAGATAAAATTGTAAACTTTTAAAAATTTTTGTAGTAGTTAGTTGAATTTTATAATTTAAAAAAACAAAGGAATTTACTTGATATTTAATAATTAGTGTATTTGATAATCTTATTTGCCATTACATAAACAACATTGGTTAATTTAACTTAATTCACATCAAGTAAGTTCTTTTATAATTACTAAAAGGCCTTTCTTTTTCCTTATTAAACTTCAATATTACTGTTTTAATTTAACTATTTTGTAATAAATTTATAATTATAATTGAATCAAATTTTTCATTCACATACCTAATAATCCAACTGGAAACTGGCGTAACCAAACACCCCAGAGGAAAAGATCTTGTTGCTAATAATAATATCAAATATTAATCAGTCAAATTCATAAATAAATAAATCAATAAATTATCTTTAGAATCATAATATACTTTACAATATATTCCTATTTTGGATTATATAATAGCCGACCTGAAATCTCGTTTTGATAAAAAATATATGTCCACGTTTCGGTTAAATATATTAATTCCAAGTAATCTTAAACATATAACAAATGACGAATCTTTGATAAATAATTTAACCGCAATAATTAGCGAGTTTGGAGGATTGTTGGGAAATCCTTCTGTGCCAGAATTAATGGGCGAAGTCCAGTTATATAAGCAAAGGTCTTATACAATAGATAATGCCCTTGAAGCCTTACAAAATTGTGATGCTCAATATTTCCCTAATATTTATAAAGTTTTCAAACTGCTATGTACCTTTACAATTTCTGTGGCAACAGCTGAAAGGAGCTTTTCAACTCTTAGGCTACTGAAAACGTACCTTAGGTCTACCATGTTAGAAGACCGTCTTAACGGTTTAGCTTTATTGTATATACATCGAAACATAGACCTGGACATTGATAAAATAATTAATCGATTTGCTAACAAAAAAAGGAGGCTTGATTTTGTCCTTTAGTACGAAAAAATTGTTTGATCATTAATTTTTAGTGAATTAACAATTCACACCCAACACCTAATGTTTAATTTTCTACTGCTGAATGCTTCTATTTTATTTGTTTTATGTATATGTATAACTTTTTATGTTTATATTTATATGTATAATAACGACTAAAGAGTATCTTATTTTATATTTTTTTGTAAATATCTGTTTATTTTTATGTATCGTTCCTGTAACTTTTTATTTTGTAATAATAAACCCCACTTTTAATATGAATAATTAAATATTTCAATTTTGCGCCCCCCCCTTAACTAAATCCTAAATCCGCCACTGGGTTGTTTCAATGTAAAAGTAGGCTTTAGAATTTTTATAGATTCAACAAACTGACACAACGAACTGTCAAAGTAATAAGCATGATGACAGTCAGTAAGAATCACTAAAATATTGATTTGTTATAATTATATAAGATACGGAGATTCTAAAGAATTTACTCATTTTTATATTACATGTGTGATTACATTTATTTTAGTAAAAATATAAGCAATAATTTTAACAATCCGCCATATTAGCTGAAACACCAATCAGAAGAGAGTGACGTCGTACTTTCGTAAATATTGTTGACATTGACATTGGAACGTAAACAAATATTTTGTTCGGGGTTTTTATTGATGTATTGTAACGTTTATTTATTTTTACTAGTCTTTTAATTTATTTTTTTATACTATTTAAATCACTAATACTATTTAATTTATATAACACAATTTATTTACAATATTTCTATTCACATTTATCTAGCAACATACTACTAACTAACTAAAATATTCAAATCGGTCCTTAATATATAGGTAAGTATTGTTCCAGAACTCCAGTCTATTCTCGATCGTATCGAGTCTAGATGCTTCGCTCATCGGGCGCCGTATATTCTCGAAGACTCTCGTATCGTCTGTTTCCTTCGCGTCTGATCATAGCGCCAGGGGCGTACTCGCACAACATTGCCCCCTCCTTAAGAGATAGTTCCTCCTGGAACTTTTACGGAATTGAGACTGGATGGAGATACTTGCAACTGAATCCTCGTCTACAATTTCCAGTTGCATGGAAATAACATGGAATGGTCTTTGATGTCAGCTGGACACGGGGCGAATGGCTGCATACCAACACTTGGACTTCGGTATCTTGAAAGATTACTTCCACCATATTTCGGATGACCCTCCAATCCAATGAGTTGCACTCTATTTTTGGCATGGCTAGCTTCTGTACGTTGGACTCCAATATGTGCTCTCTCAAGTTAAGTAATGATTCCCATATATTTCGATAAGTGGGCTGGTCTTGGTAGGTATTCTTGGTAATCAGATAGAAGAGGCAACGGGAGTCATCTCGAAGTATCAAAGCCTTCCCAGTGGCTGGTAACTGATTTCGAAGTTCTGACAATCGACCAAACTTCCTTCGGAAGACAGACGCTAATCCTCGGCCGTCGCTGATAGTGGCGGAAACGCTATGGGCTAATGAGTAGTCATCAGGAAGTGTGAACAGGTCTTGCTGTCTCTCAATAGTCACGCCGTATCTAGCTTTCCCAGTACCTCCATATGCACCCATAAATTCTTCGAAAGCAAGGTCGGGTGTATCTTGGACTTGATTTACGACTTCTTCTTCCTGGTCATGATCTCCTTCAAATTTCGCCAGTCGGTTTCGGTGTACTACCTTAGGTTTTCCATTCGGGGTCTTTATTATACGGTATATGACGTCATTGATTCTTTTCTTGATGATGTATGGACCCTCCCAAGATTGTTGTAACTTTGGTGAGTACCCCTTCCGTCTTTTCGGGTTATGGAGCCAGACTTTGTCACCTTCTTGGAAACATCCTTCTATAGCTTGGGTATCATACCGTTTCTTCATCCTGTCACTGGCAACTTGGAGATGGGAGCGAACCAAATCATGCATGTCGTCCATTTTTCTACGTAACTGGATTACATAGTCTTCTCCAGCTATATCCTCTCCAGGTCGGCATCCAAACTCGAGGTCGCATGGTAACCTCATCTCGCGTCCAAACAAGACTTTTGCTGGTGTCTGACCTGTTGATTCATTGACGGCGGATCGATAAGCCATTGCAAAGAGCGAAATATACTGGTCCCAGTCCCTTTGGTGATTGGATACTACTTTTGATAGATATTTGCCAATAGTTTTATTCATGCGTTCTACCATTCCATCTGATTGTGGGTGCAATGCTGTAGTTCTTGTTTTCTTCATTCCTAAATTGTCGCAAATTCCTTGAAAGAGTTGACTTTCGAAGTTCCTTCCTTGGTCACTGTGAATTTCCAAGGGCACTCCATATCGGCAAATAAACTCCTTCACTAGCACGTCTGCGACAGTTGCTGCCTCTTGATTTGGAATGGCGTAGACTTCAACCCACTTCGTAAAATAATCCATTACCACCAACATGTATTTATTCTTATTCTCAGTAGTGGGGAACGGTCCAGCAATATCTAAAGCAATTCTCTCAAATGGGCTACCAACGTTATATTGTTTCATGGGAGCCTTTCCTCTTTCTGAGGTCCATTACTAGCAGCACAGATGGTACACTTCTTACACCAGTCCTTAACATCATCGGAACTATTCATCCAATAAAACCTTTCACGAACTCTCTGCAGGGTTTTCTTGACACCAAGATGACCTCCTGATGGACTGTCGTGTAACTGTCGTAGTACTTCGGCTACTCTACTCTTTGGTATAACTAATTGCTTTCTGTTAACGGAACCGTCATCATTTTCAATTATTCTCTTTAATAAATCGCCTTCCAAAATGAAAGACTCCCACTGAGCCCAATATGATTTAAGGACTGTAGAGAATTTTGACACTTCTTGCCAAGTAGGTCGACGATCTTCTATCTTCCATTCTCTCATTTTCTTTAAAACAGGATCATTATCTTGTTCTTCTTTAATTCTAGTAGGTGCCCAGTCGTCGTTAACTACAGTTGTTCGTAGTATTGCAGTTTCTTTTAATTCCGTCTTGCTGCAGTGAGAACACTCTTCTGGGCACGGTCTTCTGGAAAGGGAGTCTGCATTTCTGTTACTTATCCCAGCTCGATGTCCGATCCTAAAGTCGTACTCTTTGGAAACGTTCCGGGTCGAAGCTACCCCCTCTAGGCCGGCCCGTTTTAGTTTTTCCTGTGGAGTAGTTTCTTGATTCGTAGTGACCCCAGGACGTTTACATGAATTGCGAGCATGTCCTATTTCACCACAATTCCAGCGCCTGATGGTCTTCTTCTTTTTCTTATCAGTAAAGTTCTTCATCATGTTTACTAATTGGTCTAACTTATTTTCATCTTCCTCTTCCGTTACGGACCTTACTTTACTGTATCCTCCACAAGCTTTCGAAGCCGCTTCATACTCAAGCGCAGCAGACAAGATGTCAACTAATGTTTTGTGGTGAGCTAAACGGAGTGTCTTTGCCATTTCGTGGTCACGAAGTCCATCAAGAAATGCTTCAACAGCTAAACATTCCATCATTTGTTCTGGAGCTGAAGGGTAAGCAAATCTTACCAATCTGGCAATATCTACTTGGTACTCTTGAAGTGTCTCCTCTCGCTTCTGTTTTCGAGTCTTTAACTGCGATCGGTACAAGTTCTCCAAGTGTTCGTGACCATATCGCATGTTCAAGCTTTTCTTCAGTTGCTCAAAATCATCTGTATCCTCCACTGGTATGGTCTGAAGAACATCCAAAGCGTCTCCTCTCAGAGCGATGGTGAGGTTTATTGCCTTCTCTTTTTGGGACCATCCGTTCGCTCTTGCAGCTGTTTCGAACTGTTTGAGATAATTTTCCCAAGACATCTTTCCGTCAAAGGTTGGGGCCTTAACACGAACAGAACTTTCGTTGCCTTCCAATTTCGGTTTCCGCTCCACTTTGTAGCTTCTCATTTCGTCCTTGTTTTCCTCTCCTAATTCTTCCATATCTTCTTTACCTCCTTTTTCCATCTCTTCCATTTGCTTTTCCATTTCTCTTATTTTCTCTTCAATTTTTTTTTTCAAATGAAGACATTTTATTTTCCATAGAAGAAATATCCAAAGAAACTTTGTTTTCCAAACAAGAAATGTCAGCAGAAACTTTATTTTCCAAAGACGAAATATCATTTTTTAAAGAAGACATATCAGTGGAAACTTTGTTTTCCAAAGAAGAAATATCATTTTTCAAAGAAGACATATCGCAAGAAATATCATTTTTTAAACAAGACATTTCGGAAGAAATATCACTCTTCAAAGAAGACATGTCGGAAGAAACTTTATTTTCCAAAGAAGAAATATCAGAAGAAACTTTATTTTCCAAAGAAGAAATATCACTCTTTAAAGAAGACATATCGGAAGAGATATCACTCTTCAAGGAAGACATATCGGAAGAGATATCACTCTTCAAGGAAGACATATCGGAAGAAACTTTATTTAATGAAGAAATAATTGTAGCAGAAGAGTCGTCTACAAAAATATGATTTTCTGGATCTAAACCATCATTTTCCAATGCTTGCTTAAGTCGCTCCAACAACTCAGTCTTCCTTCCTGTTGTTTCCAATTCACGATCCTCCAGCTCTTGACGCAATTCTGTCACTTTCAAGTCACAAAGTTTTTTCGACATATTTATTTATTTATTTTTTTTTTTACCTTATTTATTTACAATATCCCACTTCTGACACCAATGTAACGTTTATTTATTTTTACTAGTCTTTTAATTTATTTTTTTATACTATTTAAATCACTAATACTATTTAATTTATATAACACAATTTATTTACAATATTTCTATTCACATTTATCTAGCAACATACTACTAACTAACTAAAATATTCAAATCGGTCCTTAATATATAGGTAAGTATTGTTCCAGAACTCCAGTCTATTCTCGATCGTATCGAGTCTAGATGCTTCGCTCATCGGGCGCCGTATATTCTCGAAGACTCTCGTATCGTCTGTTTCCTTCGCGTCTGATCATAGCGCCAGGGGCGTACTCGCACAACAGTATTCTTACATTGTGGAACCGCACACCATCGATACACATTAGGATTCATGACTATGATAACTATTATAATCACACAAAATAAGTAAAAACAAAATAAACTTTTTCAACCACCCTCTTTTAACCTGCAAAATGTTTGAAGTTTGACGTTTTTACCACAGAATCCACAGATCACACGGGTCGCAGTGTAGTATAAATGGTATTTACGAATCGATGATGTCATAGATAGACGCCATTACTATTTTAGCGTTTTGGCGTCAAATTTAAAATGCTTTTTTAAAAAGTAAATTTCTCATTTAAAAACACTTTTTTTGCAAAAATAACATTTATCATAGATAAAGTATATACGTGAAAACATCGTGGATCAGTTTTTAAAAATCAGTCACCATGCCTATTATCATTAAAATCCAAATATTTCACTTTTTTTCATCTAAACTTTAATAAATTACACATTTTCTCAAAGGGAAAGAGTTCGTCTTTCAGATAAAATATAAATATTTAGAGTGTTCCATTAAAAAAATTGACGATATTTGTATTTAAAAAACACCATTTTTTTAAAACAGCCTTATATAAGATTTTACTAATAATTAAACATGTATACTGAAAAAAAACTTTATATTCAAAGAAATTGTTCCTCGAAAACCGCACCTCTCTATAGTTTTTAAGTTCCGATATATTTGCAGTTAAAATGGGTCAGAAACTTCTGGGACACCCGGTATTGTTAGTTATTTTTTATACAGAGTTCTGACTGAACTTCTCAGTTATAAGTTAATTTTCATCATAACATACAAGTTCTTTACTAATACCCAGACAACAATTTTACATTCTTTGCACATAATAAAAACATTCTTTTTGGAACAAGGATGTTCTATTAACATGCGTAAATACCGTTCAAGTACATGATCAGAATGTGATAGTCACCTCAAAAAGCCGTACCAAATTACTTGATATGTATATTCAAAGAATGTTCTGAAGTATGTAAAGATCAAATTCTCAGCATTAGATGGTAATATTCCATTTTAGTCCAAACAAGAACGTTCTTAGAATATGTCTTGATACTACTCAGTGCATGATAAGGATATTATATTCAGGTGATAAAAATGTTCTGGTAGTACGTAAATAGCATATCCTCGGTATTAGGAGGGGAATATGATCAAAATGAAAGGAAAAAAATAAATTACGGTCGATCCAAGTTGGGAAGTGGGAGGGGGTAAGTTTTTAAGTAGTAGTAGTATGTTGATTTCCGGCTACGTCCTATGCGAAAAAGTTAAATGGCAAAGTTGTAGATAATAAAGAGATCTACAACTTTTGTATTTGCAATTTTTTCACATAACCTCAAAATTTGTGTGAAAAATTCAAAAAACCAAATTTTTGGTTTTTTATTTGTATTTTTTTTTTTAAATTTTTTGAATTTGGGTTTTTTCAATTTTTTGCATTTTCTGAGAACATTTCCTATAGTAATGTATATTTTTTACACTATCAGAAAGTAGATATTTCAACGAACAAAAAGCTCCCAAATTCTCGAAAAAAGCTGATATTTTGACGTCAGAATTTTCGAATGAAAATTAGGGTGCTTTTTTGATATTAAGTGAAAATAAGGCGAAAAAATAAATATTTTTAATCAAATAAATTACAGTGTATTTGGGACATAATAAGGTAAGTTTTCACCAAATTTCTTAAAAAAAATTTTTACTGTACACAGTCTAAATTACTACGAACATACACTTTTTTTACTGTCTATCGCCAGTTTCGATAACCATGTTATATTCTTCAAATATCAAAAGTAATCTTGTAACTTGCTCATCCAAACAAAAGGAATGAAATTGATTGTACTAACATCGCACATTATATTCACGTCCCCAAAAGAATATTCCTTTCATCGTTTGTGCAACATATTCTTATCATATTATCATCATATCACTTTCAATGGAATGATTGTTGGGTATTTAAAAATTACATGATACGACCATGTCAAGAATGTACCATAAAGAACATACAAATTTACAAGAAAAGGAACGTGAAATGGTGTTGTTTAGCATATACCTTTCAGAATGTTCGAAAACGTAATTCATGGGCATATTCTTAGAATGTGAATATACCATTAGTGTTATGTGGGTAGTACCTAATGAATCTAAAAATGTATCAAAAAACATTTATGTTGGTCTATATGATTGAAACTTTATTATAACATCAATGTTATCTGTAAAATGTTGAACGTATAGTATGTCCAAGAAAATTCAATTATAGGGCTGATTTTGAATTTAAATTTTACATATACATGTAAACATTATAATGCATTAAATAAATCAGAAGACCTCGCAGAAGACTCAATATAATATTTTAATTATATGTATATTATTTAATTCCAATATAGTATATGCATTATTTAAAATGGCTTTCCCTTATAGTTTCTACTGCATTTATATTGTGGTATTTAATGTGTTTCATTAATTTAAAACCATAATAAATTAAAATCGCAGAATACCATGAAAACATGAGATTTTTATATTCGCAAATTACAATATATTTAATTCGAAATATCGAAAAATATTTAAAATTACCTCGAAAATTACCAAGAAAATAATGCACTTGCATTTTGACTTACCCTGTATTTCATTTAACGAATATTATGAAAACGAATGTGTTTTATAACTTTTAAAAATTATTAAAAAACTATGGTTGCAATAGATCAATGCTCCTATACTCCTTTTTAATTATACAGGGAGTTAAACTTGATACGATTTTCAGATAATATTGGTTATAACTTTTTAAATACCCCGGTATAACATAATAAAACTTTACATTGTTCTGATGTGGAAGTTAAACAGATTTCAAATTTAAAATAAAATATATTTAAAAAAAAACGTTGATGTGCTACCATCTTATGGATCACCCTGTAAGATTTTAACTAATTTTAAAATGTGGAGTTAAAAGCTGCCTACAATTTTTGTTTATAACTTTTTTTTGTAAATTTTACTATAACAGATCTACTGAGGACTGAGGCTCCTCAAACTAATCAATCACCCTGTATAGGTACCTTCTATTCAGAAAATTAACTCACTAAACAAAATATTTCCACAAATTATTGTCTTTATAACAATAACTAAACGATTAAAATAATATAATGAATAACTACAAATTATAATTACCCTAAAAAATAAACTAAATTTACTGCACTACTAAAATATTGGAAGCCGATCTGCCATTAAATATTTATATACAAAAAAATTGTTAATTTATGACCTTTCCTTTTTTGATTTTATATTGTTAGAATCATTACATTCCAGATACTTATTTGTTTAGAAAACATAATTTAAAATATTATTCAATATATTATATTTCACAAAAATATAACAATACACACTTCACTCAAATGTTTGTTCATTCAAATTTATTTACAAACGTATTTAAATAATCCTAATCTTTTTCACTTTTACTATCAGTGTCTCTGTCGTCACTCTCGTCGGTGCTCTGTCGGCTGTTCTCTAAAACAAACTGTCGCTTATCGATTACACTTTGTCTGAATTTAAAACCATTACTGAGAAGAAATTTTCTAAGAGTTTCTTTAGAACGTGATTTCAAAATATTCTTCTTCTTTAATTCATTATACAAACCCTTTAAAGTTGGTAAATTGTTACAGCTATACATTTCGGAAATGGTTTCATCGATTTGTTCAACAAGATTAGATTCGATTTTACGGGAAATTCCGCTATCTTTTCTTTTCCTCCTCGGTGTAATTTCCTTGTTCACGATAGAGTAAATAGCGCGTCGGGAAACTTTCGTTAATTGCACGGTTGTGTTTAAAACTTTAGATTTCGGTAATTTGGTACATAGTCCGTTATAAACATTTAACACAATGTATTTTGCCTCTGGCGATAAGATTAGTCTTTTTTTTGTACTAGGTGGTTGCTGAGCAATTTCTTTTTCGTTGCTAACCATCATTATTTGTCTTTATTCTTATAAAACACACAATAAATTCACTAACTCACCCGAATAAGGTTCAACGTCGACTAAACTCCGCTTAACTCGGTCCTCGGTCTTTGTAGGACGTAAAATGTATTCAACAATATAGTGCCTGCAATAAAAGGGGACTGATGGTAATAAACCACTTTTATTGCGATCGTCTGTCACGGTTTATTGCTTATGGTCAAAATGTGCACACAGGATCGGTTCTAGTATTTGTATAATTTGGGTTGAGTATAATCATTTATATTTGTGTTCCCGTAGTGAGAGTTAGTCTGTGCTGTTTAATAATTTTTGTGAAAAATTTTTCGTTCTTGGGAAACTGCATCAGCGGCGCCCTGTGTTACTGTTCCTGTTCGACGACGAATTTTATCCCTTGATGCCAAAGAAATCGTCAGACATGTTCATCAGAAGCTGGTCCAAAGGGGTTGGGCTTTTACTACTGCTGTAAGAGAAACCAGCGATTTGACGGGGATACCGGAATCATCAGTGAGAGTTCACATTTCGAGGCCAATTCATCCGGTTCCAGAACCACTGATGACGGTGATAAAGATTTGATAAGAAGAACTATCTAATCTATGTTCGAAGAAAACTTGGTGCCTACTAGCAGATCATTGCAAACAAGACTAAGGAGATTCACTGAGATAAGGATATCAATGGACTAGTTTAGTAGGATCATATTAATCAAAATGATAGCAATATATATTTAGGATAAGATCTACTTACTTATATTGGTATTCATTTTGCAAGTAATTTTTCTCATTTCGTAAAATTCAGCAATAAATAATTAGTAAGTTTTAAACGTAGCGCCAACTAATAACCAATAATGAAGTGTGTTTAAAAGTCAACGTTGTCACAGTTTAGCTACGTTCGTTTCAAGTATTCTCAAAGAACTGGCGGCACAAAACACCGTGTTCTGTGACTAACTGATTGTACCAGTTGACAAGATATATGACAGGAGAGAAAATCGTGTTTATCTGTAATAAACAAACAAGACCCCTATTCTTGACGGTGATAGAATAGAGCAGCCAATAGAAAGTGGGCGTGGTTCTATTGAAAATGCCAAAACCGTATTCTTGAAATTCGTTCTCTCACTGTACCGATAGAAGGGTTGCTTCCCGAGAGAACAATTACTTCTATATTGGTTATTTTTGAAGGAACCGCTATAACACCAAGAGAAAGTGTTAGGGATTTTTATTTTCGAACCAAAAATAGTATAGAAGTAATTTCTTTCAAACACCAAACACAACCAAACAACAAATTAAACTAACGAAAATGACAGAATATTTTGTTTAGTGTTTTACTCCTTATTTGATAAAGTGTCAATCAGAGAACAAAATTATCATTATGTTTATCTCTTTTTAATGACAACAAATAAGAGAGAGAGATAAGTTTCTCGGTTAATATTAAAGCATATCGACAACATCGCAAATTTTCTACCAATCTTATTGAAATACGTCACTTACCACTTATGACGTATGTAACCATTAAATTTAAATTTCAAAAGCCGATTATGGCTAGAGGATTAATTTTATAAAAATTTTATTTGTACATTTGAACCACTAAAAACCTATTTTATAAGATGCAAATATAAAAAAAAATTACTAAACTAGTCCATTGGAAACCTACGGACACTTTTATCCAAACTAGGTTTCAAATACTGCAAACAGTGCGATGCCAATCAAAAGCTCCATCGAACAAAGGAAAACGGATCACGATTATTCATGCTGGATCAGAAGATGGTTGGATTCCAAACAGTTTGGGACTTTCGGCGAAGAACATTCAAGATTCGTCGTTGGATTACCACCAAGATACTACAGCCGAATTCTTCCAAGATTGGTTCGAAAACACTTTACTGCCAAATATTCCCCCGCATAGTGTCATAGTTATGGACAATGCCAGTTACCATAGTCGCCAATTGAAGAAGGTTCCAGGCTCTTCAAATACAAAAGCGGAAATCCAGGAATTTATAGTTTCCTCTATAGTGAATTTTTAAGGAAAATTCCTCATAATTTAAAATTGCACCATATTTATAAAAAAAATCTGACCCAATGATCCCATCAAAATTCGGATGCAATGTCATCAACTAAAAAAAATTCATGATTCAACGAAATATTATCAACACAAAGTGAAAGTGAAATACAACCTAAGGTGTTTGTTTTACCAGCAATTCCTTGAATTTCAATATTTTTATCAATAAACTGACCTTCCATAACATTAGACTTAAAAATAACACTAATAGAAGCGCCCGTATCTACAAGAAGCTTCAAATCATTAACCCCATTTTTCATTTTTAACATATAAGTAGTTAGTAACTTTTTCCCGTCACTATCTAAAAGACCATTGTATAATTCGATAGAATCAATGAGCTGTTTGGTTATATTTTCTGTACCATTCATTATTGGTAACAGACTTGTCGCAGTTTTAATATCAAATTTTTCACCCATTATACTATTTTGAGAACTTTCTAACCTACTATTTAAAATATCTGCTATATCTAATATTAACTTTTCAATAAAACCTAAAATTAGTTTTACGTTTTTTTTATATCGTCAAGATTATTATACAGGGTGTTTCATTAAGAATTATCCATATAGTAACTGGAGAAACCTTAGCACTAAATATGAAGATTTAAGCCAAAACACTTAAATAAAATATTCCCCCTAACCGAGATATAGAGTGTTTTATTTTAACTATTCTAAATGATTGTATCCCATATTTTTGACACCTTCCAATATTTTTTGTTCATACTTGGCAAAGAGTTTACACATATCAGGTTACTTTAAACAGTGGCAAAAGATAGTTTTTCTCGATTACCAGAGGCTTGCGGTAGGGATGGATACTTTCTTTTATCCCCCTACAATTTACGTCACTGTCGTAACAATTGTTTCTGCATGTTTTTTTGATTCACCGTCACTTTCTACGTAAATATCATCCTCCTGTCTCAATACGATAGAGTAAGTAGTTTTCGAGTTATTTGCATTTAAAGGTAATGTTTAAAATATCCATTTATATTTTATTGCTTATTTAACATGAGTTTCCTTAATAATTTAACCACCTTGATAACAAAATTTGTTAATTCCAATCGTAAATCCAGTGAGAATAAAATTTATTAGTTTCAAATGATTGTTCCATATTAATTTTTATTAAAATTTCAGTTTTAAATTTATAAAAAAATAGAACTATGATTTTTATTATGAAATAACATGATGAATACATAAAATAAACGTACTGAAACAATTATTTATTTAGACTACTGTAACAAAAAATTCTAGTTAGTTAACATTATAGTAAATTTTCGAAGTGGCCTCCATTGACTTCAATACATTTATTAATCCTTTTGGAAAAATTTCTCCTAACCTTTAGAAATATGTTGGGTCGATTCCCAATAAAATTTGCAGCATTTTCTATTTGTTGCCATAATTCCTGTCTGGTATTAATTTCTTGAGCGTACACAAGTGTCTTCATATGTCCCCAAAAATAAAAGTCTAGGGGATTAAAATCGGGACTCCGAGCGATAATTTCGAACCGCTAATAATGTGGTGGGGCGCCGTCTTGCATAAACTACATACTTCTTCTTTAGTTTAATGGTAAGTTTTCCAGCTCATCAAAAAGTGGATTTTGAAATAATTCCAGATATGAACGGCCATTTAAATTTGCAGGTAATTCAAAAGGACCTGTGAATTTGCTGCGAATTTTATGTTATTTATTAGTATCTGATAATAAAAATATTATTTCTGAATTTTCATAAATTTAAAATTGAAAAACATTGATATGAAAAAATCTTTTGAAATGAAATTTACTGAAACTAACAAACTTTATTTATTTAGTGAAATATTTATTGAGGCATGTGAATTTACGATTAGAATTAACAAATTTTGTTGTCAAGGTGGTTAGATTATTAAGGAAACTCATGTTAAATAAGCAATAAAACAAAAATGAATATTTTAAACATTACCTTTAAATGTAAATAACTCGAAAACTACTCACTCTAACGTATTGAGACAAGAGGATAATATTTACGTAGAAAGTAACGGAGAATCAAAAAAACATGCAGAAACAATTATTACTACAGTGGCGTAAATTGTAGGGGGATAAAAGAAAATATCCATCCCTACCGCACGCCTCTGGTAATCGAGAAAAACTATCTTTTGCCACTGTTTAAAGTAACCTGATATGTGTAAACTCTTTGCCAAGTATGAACAAAAAATATTGGAAGGTGTCAAAAATATGGGATACAATCATTTAGAATAGTTAAAATAAAACACCCTATATCTCGGTTAGGAGGAATATTTTATTTAAGTGTTTTGGCTTAAATCTTCATATTTAGTGCTAAGGTTTCTCCAGTTACTATATGGATAATTCTTAATGAAACACCCTGTATTTTTTACTATTAAATTGATCCTTTTGAATTTGCAATGTCTCTTTAATTTGATCCAATTTATTTAGTTTTTTCCTTGTTTTACTATGATCAACGCGCCTATCTTGATTATCCTTATTTATATTTCTTAAAAATACTTTTAATTCTTCATGTATATGCCGAAACGGTTCAACTGAGCTCATTACATATAACTAACAATATTTTCTATACCTAAGGGAGTCCTAATTTACGGTATATTTTACAAATAATTAAATTTACCTTAAAAAAATCATTTCATACGCTAATTTTATCGTGTCCAATTTTATTTCCTTAGTCCATAAAAACATTTTTAAGCTCTCCTTTAAACCACTTCCTTGCTTCTGGAAATTTCTCTTCTTATTTTGGTTTCCACTCGCTTCTTTATATAATTGTATAAAATAACTAGAACCATTACTGCAACTATACCAAATGCTACTATTCCCAGTATTTCTCCAGTGGATAATTTCGTACCATTTTGGGACAGACCATTCGATATTCCACCACTATTGCCAGCTTGAGTAAGTATTATTTCTTCTTTACTTTGAGTAGAACCCTTTTCTAATATTTAACCATAGTTACTTTATTATTATTTTACTTTATTTTCCATTAATCGATTCTTTTTAGCAGGATCGCCATGTAATGGGATTACTTTCGGAAAAATACGTCTTGTTACTTTAATGTATTTTTATTAATTCATTTCAAAATTATGATAACAATAACAGAATTAAAACTAGGTTAGTAGAGTGTTTAATATTTACAATAATTCTTGCAAGGTTGGGTTAGTAAAATATAATTATATAATTAATAACTTAATCTACAGGATGTTAAGAAAAAGGAATACTTAACTATACTATATTACACCAAAACAAAATGTACTTTGAAGAAGGATATAAAAAACGCAGCTTTTAGAGGTTCTAAGGACATTTAACATACAGAAGACATATGTATGTGACACAATTGCAGTATCCAAAGGACATACAGACATTCGTCTTCCTCCTTACTACTGCGTATTCAAACCGATTGAGCATATGTGGATAAAACTAAAGAACAATGTGCGGACCCAAAATACTATACCTACATTATGTCCTTCTGTAATTGCATTAATCCGGCAAAATATAGATAACCCAGAAGCTGATTGTTGGAAAAGAACAATAAGCCATGTTATAAAAGTGGAGGATTCATACAGGGCATTTCATACTAACATAGAACCCCTTATAATTAATGCAGACGACGATAGTGATAGTGAAACTGAATTGATATATTGACATATATAAATTTTTATTAAATTTTATTGTGAATATCCTTTAATATGCGTTTCTATAAAAAAATTATTTTTGCAAATTTAATCCTGACCTGCATTCTTTACCCAAACTTGCCAATATTTAGGTATAATACAGTCTAGCCAATAGCCATGTTTCTGAGAGACTGGTTATTTATAGCCGAATAATAAATTAACCGAATACAACAGAGATCGAGCAGAGTCGGACTTGGGGCTCGATTCTTGAATCTCGAATTGGAAATATCAGTGTCGGCTTTCGACATATATGTCGATAGTTTTGTATAAAGGCGATTCTTGAAAGTCGAATTCGAGATAAATTCGACAATTATTGTTAATGAAATTGATTGTGTTAACCTCTACTTTTTGGAAGTTTAGTTTAACTGTGCAGTTATTTATTGTTCTTAACAATTATTGTTGTTAGAGACTGCATCGAATGGGTAAAACCGTTCGACTGTCGAATTTTATTCACATTCTGTCATGGCACAATTTAGTCAAAGACATAATAACTAAATAAAAAAAAAACATTCCGAACCAAAATATCGTCTATTAGGGGGTATGGGAGGTGTGGTTTTTAGAGGTGAAAGTAGTTTTTTGCGATTTGTGAGTAAAGAATGCATGTCAAATGAAAAAGATGTTGGAAATAAAAAAATCTACAACTTATGTAACAATCATTTTTGCCCTAACATCAAAAATTTCCGAAAAAAATTCAAAAAACCGATTTTTTGGTTTTTAATTTTTTTCTTTTACAAAAATGGTTCGATTGAGCTGAAAGTTTGATCAAATATACTTTGTGGTATTCTAAAAATACTGTATTTTTTTCATTAAGAAATATTCAGCCGTTATTAACCTAACCTAACCCAACCATTCTGAAACATTTTTTTACTAAAAAATGTTCTCTGACGGCTCATTTTTTTCGTTTTTTGTCTATTTTGAAGAAATGAAATAAAAAATATCTAGTTTAATTGAAAAAACGAAAGAAAAATTGAAAATTAACAAATTATTGACATTTTTCATTATACTTTGTATTAAGGCATCACTGTATTACAAAAAGAAAAACGATGTAACGTTACATGACTTACGATATCAAAGTTATAAAACAGCCACAATAAAATCAAATTTCCAATTAAAAAAATTGCCACCAACAGCTGGAGTAGCAGAACAGCATTGTTACAGAGTTCATTACCAGCTCACTGCAACGGATTATTATTTACGTGGAAAAATATTTAAATTATAATGTTTTTATACCTTACCATTTGTAAGCATTAAGCAAAATAATAATGAATCATGCATATTTAACAATGACTTGGAAATTTTTAAATAAATCAAAAAACAGAATTCGAGAATTTATTTCTTTACAATATTTTTTACAATTCTTATTGAAATTGAATCAAGAAACCATTATTTTTTCTTTCCAAAAGTTTTTTTATTAAATATTTTATGTACATTTTATTTTTTATTCAGTGAACTTAAAAATATAGCCACCAAAAAAAATGTGTTTTTATCTTATAATTACTTTTCCAATTAAATATTGAAAATCTTATGAAAATATTCTGTTAAAATTAAACTACATATTTTGCCACCCCATATAGAGCCTTGTATGGCGTAAGTACAGCGAACAATCGGGTATCAGTGTGTGCAGGTGTTCCAACGGACTTCTCGACAGGGTTCGAAAATCTAGTTTTAGTAGAGTTCATAGTTCACCCCGATCACCGACTACCGCGGGGTTCGGATGAACATACAGGACCCCTATTCTTGACGGTGATAGAATAGAACTCTCCCTAGGGAGCACTCCCTACTTTCATTCTATCACCTTTCTATTGGTTACATGAAACTCTATTCTTGAGTTCGATAGAAAGAAGTACAGTCGCTGTAGAAAGAAGCAAATTAATAAGAATGTTTGAGCAGAGTTGCCAAAGAGTTAAACCAATCGGAATAAATAATTTTTGACAATTGAAGATCATGCAAACAATTTATTTTTTACGGTCTCTAAAGTGTTTCAGGAGCTATATTTTATTTCATTTCTACATTTAATTCTATTTCATAGCATAATATTTAGTTCTAGTTTTTTATTTAGTATTGTTTTTAGTATTTGTATGTATTTAGTTTAGTATTAATATTGTTTGCTTTGTGTCACCGGTGTGTTTACAATTTACAATGGATTTGAATAATGTTTTAATTTACGACGCTATACAAAATGATATACGAGAAGCAGAAGAGGATATCAATATCAGAAGAGAAGTTTTACCCTTGGTAAACCCATTTGATGAATTAACAGATTATAGGTTTACAAGGCTTTTCAGATTGAACAAGGAAGTTTGTCGCGACGTTATTATAGTGTTTCCAATCTTTGGAAGAGCCCCCAGGTATACTGTTCAATAAAGTTAACAATTCTGTCCATAGGGCTTCCATTTTTTCTTTTGTATAGGACTGCGTTAATTTGCTGGAGTACATTTCTTCTCTTGCAGAAATAAAGTCCACAAGAATCTGCTTTTGTTGGGTGTTCATAGGAGCACTCTTTTGTTTTTTATCTTCTGCCATTTTCACTACACTATATATGTCTTATCTATGTTTACTACTTTTACTTTTGATTAAAAAAAAATAAATAAAAGGTTGATAACGAACGGACAATTATTTTTGATTATCTAGGCACGAAACGACGAAATACATCATCCAAGAAGCATATAACTACTATGAAAGAAATTACTTCTATCCTTCTAAACTATTTTTTGTTCGAAAATAAAAATCCCTAACGCCTTCTCTTGGTGTTATAGCGGTTCCTTTAAAAATAACCAATAGAAGTAATTGTTCTCTCGGGGAGCAACCAGTGGCGGATCATGGCTTTCCGAGGCCCCAGGCGCAACTTCATTTGGAGGCCCCCTCCCATTGGCCGTGCCAAGAAAGGGATGGAAGGGATGGAAAATTGTATTTTTTTATTGTTGGCATTAAAACATATAATACAAGATATAACAGTAAAAAAAGGTATAATAATAAAAAATCAAAGATACAAAAAAACACATTCTTAGGTAAAAAATAAAAAAAAATCACATTCTTAGTTAACAAAAAATTACCTTAAATAAATAAAATCAGAATCTCAATTAAAAATAAAATAAATCTATGTACAAAAAAACATATTCTTAGGTAAAAAGTAAAAATATCACATTCTTAGGTTAGGTAACAAAAAATCGCATTCTTAGGAAAATAAAATCAAAATCACAATTAAATCCTGCATAGAGATCAAGAGATTATCTTTTATAACGGAACCTTTCTTGCCTTCATGCTGGCAAATTTATCAATAAGAGGCTCATAGTCTAACAACTGAACTACATCATTTTCAATAAACATTAGTGATAAATTATTTAAATGAACTTGGCTTATTGAATTCCGTATATAGTTTTTAACACGTTTAAGAGAATGAACGTTCTTATATTAGCGACTTTTAACGCCATTTATTTTTTTTTTAGGTTTTATGTTTAATTTACCTTTTTTTAAAAAAATTATATTATCATCAAAACCTATTAGTTTTATCAATTCTGAGGCCCCCCTGAAGCGAGGCCCGAGGCGAGCGCCTCATGCGCCTGTGCGGTGATCCGCCACTGGGAGCAACCCTTCTATCGGTACAGTGAGAGAACGAATTTCAAGAATACCGTTTTGGCATTTTCAATAGAACCACGCCCACTTTCTATTGGCTGTTCTATTCTATCACCGTCAAGAATAGGGGTCCAGTTTCATTGGGCGTTTTGTCCAGGCGTTGATTTCGCACTGTTCAAAATGGGTTTAAAAGAACGTTCGGACGACAACTTATGTATAAACTTATATATAAGTTTTTCAACAATCATCGCACAAAAGTCCAACCTTGTGTCATAATCATAATCTCGTAAGGTATTATGAAATTTCGGTTTGAATGGATAAATTTTGTTTTGCTCAAATATTTTCTGTAAGTGACTCTTGCAAAAACCAACCTCCACTGCTCTTTTTCGTAGACTCAACTTGGGATTTTCCTTTAACGAATGCATAGTTAGTGCAGTAGCTGCATCATCCTCCTCAACGAACGCCTTTTTCAATTTCTTTTTGTCTTGAACAGATTCTGTCTCATCAAACTTCTTTATTAATTTTTTTAATCCACACCGCGTAATGGATACATCTGGATATTTTTCATGAAATTTTGCAATTGCATACTGGTACGAAACTTCCCCAAAACATTAAATGAGATATACTCTTTGTTGTATAGTTAACATTGTTGTCAAATATTTATTAAAGAATGACAATTTGAAATTTTTTTATAAGAGTTGACAGTTACTTGGGACACGAGAGATTAATACATTATTTTCGAACTTCGTGCAAAAATTCATACGGTTTTCGTAAATAAAACTGGCTATAAAACCAGACGGATCTTGATAAACTTGAATTTTGTTTTATTTTATGAGGTTTCAGAACAAGCAAAACCTTTTTATCAAGAATGACATTTTTCACTAAAACTAATATTTAAACATTTTTCCCCTATAGGATACCATGCCCCATCCGTGGACACGCTGTATATTATGCAAAATTCAAATTTCTCAAGTTCGACCCTGTAGCACATTTGCATCTTTTACCTGATCATTTTCTACACAATGAGAATAAATCGGGTAGTTTATTGCAATTCATAAGCCAATACCATTGAAAAATACTATAAAGTACGTTTCACAATAAATCGTTGACTTGTACCTGCTCTTAACTGCTCTTAAGGGATTACTAATAAAAGGTAGTTAATATTTCTTCGAACATTTACAGAAAGGTATTATTTATTTTTGTCCAGGAAGATATTATATACGTATACGTATACGTAAGTTTCAACAGTTTTGTTTAATTTCAATTAATAAATAAACTTAAAATTTGTTTGTTTGTTTTTAAAAAATTTCGTGATTTTTTTTACAAAATAAATTTAAGTTTTAGTAAATGTTATTGAGTTTTATTTAAATCTATTTTGAAAACCGGATTACGGATCTGTTAATGTTTACTGTACAGTGAGAAATTTATAACCTTTCATTACTAATCCCCTAAGGTCAGGTACCGGAGTCAACGAATTATTGTGAAACGTACTTTACCTACCGACACCGACCGAATTTAGTTTAAGTTGAACCTTCTTCGAGTGCGTTTGTAAATTTTAGTGTGTAGTTTATTTAAATGAAGACAAAGAACGATGGTTGACGAGAAAGAAATTACCAAATTACCGAAATCTGAGGTCGTAAAAACAACCGTCCATTTAACGCCAGAGGCAAAACATATCGTGTTAAATGTTTATAACGGACTATGTACCAAATTACCGAAATCTAAAGTTTTAACCACAACCGTACAATTAACGAAAGTTCCTCGAAACACTATTTACTCTATCGTGAACAAGGAAATTACACCGAGGAGGAAAAGAAAAGATAGCGGAATTTTCCGTAAAATCGAATCTACTAATCTTGTTGAACAAATCAATGAAACCATTTCCGAAATGAATAGCTGTAACAATTTACCTACTATTAAGAATTTGTATATTGAATTAACGAAGAAGAATGTTTTGAAATCGTGTTCTGAAGCGACTCTGAGACGATTTCTTAACACGAATGGTTTTAAATTCAGACAAAGTGTAATCGATAAGAGACAGTTCGTTTTGGAGAACAGCCGACAGAGCACCGACGAAAGTGATGACAGAGACACTGATAGTAAAAGTGATAAAGATTAGGATTATTAATTTAAATACGATAGTAAATAAAACGTTTTGTCAATAAGTTTGAAAGAACAAACATTATTTCAGTGAAGAAGTGTATTGTTATATTCTTGTGAAATATATTATATTGAATATATATAGAAATTGTGTTTTTTAAGATTGTATCTAGAATTTAATGACTGTATTTTATCA
Organism: Ophraella communa; assembly: GCA_035357415.1. NCBI lineage: Eukaryota > Metazoa > Arthropoda > Insecta > Coleoptera > Chrysomelidae > Ophraella > Ophraella communa. The sequence goes on from CM068987.1 coordinate 20,797,736, forward strand.
AAGGTAGGTAAATCGATAAACTTTTTTATTTGACAAAAATACGATAACAAACTGAAATGTGATAAAATGACGAGTGCTTAGGCCAAGTGATTTTATCTTGTTCAGTTTGTTTGAGTAATTTTGTCTATAGTATACGTTTGAAAAATAAGCAGGAGTAAATTCTCAGAAAAAAAACTAATTTGTTATGCATATTGTAGTACGTGTGCTTTTCGTACAACGTCAATATTTTAGCTTATTCTACAGTTGGTTCTACTATTTAAATAGAAAATTTGCCACATCATACGGACTAACCTAAAATTTAGTTATCTGCTATTGCTTTAACAATAATAGACTGGGCGGAGTTTATTTTTCCAAACAAAACAAAAAATTTAAAGCCCATGCATTTAAAGCACCTTTTACCCTTTTTCTTTTCAATTTATTTCTTATTGTGAATAAAATAAGAGAGGCTGTAATTTGTTCTGTTGAGTGTGTGTATATTTATTGAAAACTTCAAGAATTTTTAAAGGTAGGTGTTTTTCTGTTATTTTAACACTAAGAAGCTTTTTTTTAGGTTATATTATGGATTAGAATGGTTTTTAATAACAAAGATTTTAAAAAGGTTCAAAGGAAACTCAAAGTCTATCCCACAACTGTTTAATTTAATGTTGCAACTAGTTTCGGTCCTATAGGACCATCATCAGGCTGAAATAATTACAATATAATAGAAAGAGGATCCCAAAAGTATTATATCAAGTTAAAAATTCAATTGATATAATACTTTTGGGATCCTCTTTCTATTATATTGTAATTATTTCAGCCTGATGATGGTCCTATAGGACCGAAACTAGTTGCAACATTAAATTAAACAGTTGTGGGATAGACTTTGAGTTTCCTTTGAACCTTTTGTGTTTCAACCCACATTTGAGATATGGATAACTTACAAGATTAACAAAGATTTTGATTAAAACATATTATTGGATTGAATTATGTATAAAATTATAATTTATTTCTAGAAAGAGCATTTTTCGCAATGGTTATGTGTTTTGTACCTGACTGTAAGCATTACAGTGCGCAGAGAATATGCAAATACTTTGCTTTTCCATCCCATCCAAAAGAAAAAGAGTAATGGATCTCTTTGATAAGGTAGGTAACTAATATATTTAAATTCAGTAAAATTTTAATGAAATTAAAAAATATTAATAGGAGACAAGATAGAGAGCCATCAAAATCTTAATTAGTTTGCAGTTGTCAAAAAAATGCAGTCACAAAAAAAATGGGCCAACTTCAAAACTAAAAGGAGGTTAATCTTTGATTCCCCTGAAAAACAGTATGTAGTACATTTATATTTTTACAATAATATAAAGATATAGGTACTCGCTTTCTACCTTCAATAAGGTAGGTTTGTTTTACAAGTACTTTTTGTTGCAGTAAACGAAATCCACCATTAACTGATAATATGGAACCAGCAGGACCTTCAACTTCAGTGCCAACATTAATTTCAGAACCATCCACTTCTAAACACCCTCCTGAAACTGCAAGTTCATCTACACCTGATGATGATTTGCATTCTTTTTCAAGATTATCAGGGCATCATTGGATGCTGAACATTATTTCTTAAAACAAGAACTGGAAGAAGTTACCAAAAAACTGAATAACTTAAGCACCCATTTCAGTTTTGAACATATAAAAAATAATGATGCACACATACTTATGTATACTGGCATACACAGCAATGGTTTATACACGATTCTATTTGAATTAGTCAACAGTTTGAAAATAATTATGCTGGGTGGCAGGTAAAATTATTGCCAAAAATTGATAAAATACTAATGATGTTAATGAAATTATGTTTAAACTTGTCACATGAAGATCCAGCTATGCGCTTTAATTGCAGTTCATAAAACATTTTTTGTTGTATTATTTCAAATTAATAAAACAGACCTTATGAAAAATATTATATTTTACAAATGTTATAAACAGTATAAATTTTAATCTTAAAAATCATAAAAATAATTGTATACATTGTCAGACCCAATATATTTATAATAAATAAAACAATTTTAATTTATATATATACTACAAACTACCTATTATTTCTGTTAGTGTAGGTACTAAATTTAACCATTTAATAGTTTTGGGAGGTAATGATTTACATAAACTGTTTCCAATATTAATACATTTTCTTCCCAAGAAGCATCATAATCTACTACAACTGTTACAACTTCAAGTGGAGTCCATATGCATAAATACATTTTAATTTTTTTAAAATATATAGATTACCTTGAATTTGATGATAATTGTGATTTTTATTAAAGCGTATATCTCCCTCTTCATTATAATATATAATGTATGTTTTATTATTTTTAAGCTTTTCTGACAAAACATCATTTTTAAAGGATTATGGGCACTTCACCTGAACAATGGCATCATCACCAACCAAGCCATCAGGACTTGCTCCTAATATTCCTGAATTTGTCAGCCAAATACCTGTTGGATTAATATCTAAATTCAAATTTTCTTTTAAATGTTTCAGAGCATGCTTCTCATGACTTCTTCCCCACAGAATAGCCTCAATGAGCACCTACAATAGCAAAATAAAAATTAATATAAAAGGATATTAATGTTTCATGATTGTTTTCAAAAGTTGTGAATGTAATTATGTAGCAAATGTATATACTCACCAATTAGATTTTTATAAAGACTGTCTGGATACTTATTTCTTTTGCATGAAGAAATAACTACTCCAAAATTACTAGCAGTAAGTGTAAATTTTCTGATTAAAAACCAGTGGTCATTGGTAACTTGTCCTACTGTTAGAGCAGCAATATTTTTAATGTTTATTTGAGGCCCAATTGAATTCTGCAGATGAAATGATATCTTCAATAATGGGCAAATTATATTGAGTACCTTGATCTGCAGCATCTCGAAAAAGCCAACTAAAGCCCACAGTATTACCGTATACACTTAACTTGTTTTTAATGCAGTCATTTGCTCTTGACTTAAAGGCTCTTCAACAGCAGTATATGGTTTTTTGAGGATATAATTCTTCTGTAGTTTTTACTGCTCAATATTTTTGTTTTGGCACATTCCATGTACATTCTCTATCTGTTACTGAAATATTATAGTGTCCAAATAGAGCCAATGCAGCTATATGGTGACATTTTATTCCTCTAGGGCAAGCACAAGTTGCGCTAACAATATCACCCAATTCATTCAATGTAATCTGAAATAAGTTAATATTTAGTAGATATTACCATCATATAAAAAAATCCAAACCTACCTCAACTTTTTAAGTTTTTTTCTTTCATACTGGCATATATATCCCCTCTGATCATCATCAAATTAGCATCAAACTGCATGTTTTTTACATGGTTCGACTCCAATGAATTTTCACCTCTTTTAATTATCTTATTACCATTGTTTAAAAAATCCTTAAGGTTATCTTCCAGTTTAACCATCCGCTAAAAATTTTCTGCGCATGTACAAAAATATTCGAAGTTAACAGCGGGACAGCCGCACAGTGTTGTCAGTTCAAATATTTTTTCCTGAAAGCGATTAGTTTAGTTTTGATTTAGTAAATTTGATTATAAAAAAGACGCACGTTAATAAGGAGCGTTACTGCTAAAATTCATAAGTAATAATTAAGATGCTAAGAACAACAGTTGAAAATATGAATAATAACGTAGGTAGGTACTTCCCTTCGTTATTTCGAATTAAAGATATTGTAATATGCGAATATAAAAATCTCACGTTTTCATGGTATTCTGTGGTTTTCATTTTTAGAGCAATGGGGCACTGAGTTCAGCTATAAAGAACAAACCTTATATAACAATGGTTGAAGTAAAACAGATGTTATTTTTTAATTAATTCAAATAAAATATAATATTAACATCTATTGTTTTAATGGTATTTCTGTGATTTTAATTTATTATGGTTTTAAATTAATGAAAGATATAAACTACCACAATAAATGCAGTAGAAACTATATATTTATTTAAGGCATATTATGTTTACATGCATATAAAATTTAAAACCAAAATCAGCCCTATCATTTTATAGATAACATTGATGTTATCATAAAGTTTCAATCATATAGGTCAACATAAATGTTTTCAGATATGTTTTGATTCATTACTTTTAGTAAAAAACTTGTATGTTATCATGAACATTAATTTAATTTTCGTCTTTCCAATGTCTATTCACTCACTTTATTTATTCATATATATGTGGCAACGCAGCTCGAGATTTAAAGTTTGCCGCTCCTTAACCAATAAAATTATCCTTGATACTTCAAATTTTGTACATGCGCAGAGAATTTTTAGCGGATAGTTAAACTGGAAGGTAACCATCCAAGCTTTAAAACATGTTTATAAGCCATATTTTAATCACAAAATCTAAAAATATAAAAAATATTTCATAAATTAAACAAAACTTAACCTTAATTTTATGAAAATCGTATTAAAACACCTACCTTTAACAATTCTTTTCAATAAATATATATACACACACTCAACAGAACAAATTACAACCTCTCTTATTTAACTCACAATAAGAAATAAATTGAAAAGAAAATGAGTAAAGGTGCTTTAAATGCATGGGCTTTAAATTTTTTGTTTTGTTTGGAAAAATAAGCTCCACCCAGTGACGTCAGACTTAGGTAGTCTATTGCAAAAACTTGAAGAAGCATTTCTGTAGCTGTTCCAGATTTTTTTAAATTTGCTAGAACAGCATTTTTATCCAGATAATTAACAAGCTTACTTTTAAAATTATATTTTCTCGTAAAACTTTATGAATAGGTTACCCACTTTAATCTTTTGACAAAAAACGCCTGATTCAAAAGCAAGATCGATAAAAAATACTGTTGATAATTTATATTAGTATTAGGTATTATTCAGTTGGGCATAGACGTATGTACTTTAAGGGAATTACATTATTTGTTTCGGTTTATTAGATATTTATAAATAAACAATTTTCAAAGCATTTTATATTTATATAAATCTATTTATAAATAGTAACCTTATTTATGGTTGTTTTTGTCGTTGTAATAATGACCCATTAATTAACAAGAAATTAAGAAAATGTCAAAATGAATAGGTATTTAGTTAATGGTGTGTTTTAATAGTTTAGTAAGAAAAAGTCGATTAGGGAAAGATGGTTTCCGATAATTGTGAAACCTATTTTAAAAAGTATGAAAACCAATGATTAATAAAATGTTTAATTGTGAAGAGATAGTGAAGAGATCTGACACAGTTGTTTCTTGAAGGAGTGAATAGAATACGGAATTAAAAAAAAATAACGTGCAAATATACACCAGTTCAAAAATTAAAGGTGGATCATGTATCACTTAACGAAAAGAGTGTTATACTGAATGTCTACAATTATTTTAAGCAACAGAATCCCTCCACTACTGTTGACAGTATTGTTGAAATTTCGTCTAAAGTAAAAAGTAATGGGATATGCAAAATCAACTGTATATAAAATTTTAAAAGAGAAATCAGCTGGTATCACCCCACTCAAACCGAGAACAGGAAGACCAAAATTGTCAAAAGTGAATGTACCTAGATGAATTTTTTAAAAATACAATTCATAGAATGGTCCACTCTTTTTTTCTTAACTAACAAGTACCAACTTTATTTATTTTATATTAACTGTATGTTTCACAATTCATAGAATTTTTATTCTTTTTATATGTATCTTTTTATTTTATACCAGTATTGGATTGGATTAATCTCTTTATTCTAAATATCTAAATAAATTTAACGTAAACTTTTCTATTAAGATTACGTTTTAGTTAGAAGTTGTGCACGCCTATGTATTTCGAGGTTTCGGAGATTAGTATTCTGAGAATTTACTCCGGCTTATTTTTCAAACGTACTATAAAATAAAAAAGTTTGAGTCTGGAAAATAAAAATTTATCTAGTAATATTTTACAGGACGAGTGGTATTTGAACCATTCTGTACAAAAACCACTTTATTTAATAATTTATCGATATATTTTCACTATTTTCGCTCTTAGACTCAATTTTTAATAATAAAAAGTAAAGATTCGATTAACAAAACATATTTAAATTTAAATTGCATGTTTTTATGTTGCATACCTATGATCTAATTTATTAAAACATTAATAACCAAGAGACTGAAAGAAAGTGGGTTTACACATAATAACATTTAATAAATACATTGTTTTTTGAGAGAAAATACTCATAATATTTTTATTTTTCAATAACTTTAGCAGGATAAGTAAATGGGAGAGGTAATGGCATTCGGAGGTATTATGGAGAAGAGGGCAAGTGAGGTAAAAGAAACGAAAAAGTCAAAGGAAGCTGGCATTAGAACTCCCAAATATTTTGAATGGATTTCTTTTTATGACAGTTTTATAAATCTATGTCATTCTTTAAAAGGCGATAATTTATTGACGTAATCAATGCCGTTACCCCACCTATATATAACCTGTAAACTAGATACTATTGACAGTTGTCAGTTGTAGTGAGCACTGTAAAAACACAGTTATAAATTGAATAAATATTTATTTTTATACCTATTCACATAATTATATTAAGAGAAAATTGCCAAAATAAAAATTGGTCACAAGACCACATCTATCTGTAGGTATACCTAAGTTTTAAATATTCTTAGAATATGTTTTATGGCACACAACCTCTGTAAGTTGGATTCCACAATTGGAAACGGCGACTCTGAAGTCTCGTTCTGTTGCCTAGTCTAATTTTTAGTTCCTCTGATCGATAATTTAATTCTCGTAATGAAACAAGGGGAGCAAAATTGTTTGAAATAAAATGTTTGAGTTTCAGAATTGCTGGGTTACAGCTTAGATTAGGTAAAAGAGGGGATAACGCTAACCTCTGCGCATGTGAATAGACTTTGTGACCTGTGGCAGCCATTTTGTTGGCGAAAACATTGATTTTGGTGCTTGTTCGATTTTGTGCAATTATTAAATGTATTTTGAACTATTTTGTGTGTAAATACTGCTCGTCTTACAATGGACTAGATTAGTGATTTTTTTTATATTTGCATCTTATAAAATAGGTTTTTAGTGGTTCAACTGTACAAATAAAATTTTTATAAAATTAATCCTCTAACCATAATCGGCTTTTGAAATTTAAATTTAATAGTTACATACGTCATAAGTGGTAAGTGACGTGTTTCAATAAGATTGGTAGAAAATTTGCGATGTTGTCGATATGCTTTAATATTAACCGAGAAACATATCTCTCTCTCTTATTTGTTGTCATTAAAAAGAGATAAACATATCTATATTTTTGTTCTCTGATTGACACTTTATCAAATAAGGAGTAAAACACTAAACAAAATATTCTGTCATTTTCGTTAGTTTAATTTGTTGTTTGGTTGTGTTTGGTTTATGAAAGAAATTACTTCTATACTATTTTTGGCTCGAAAATAAAAATCCCTAACACCTTCTCTTGGTGTTATAGCGGTTCCTTCAAAAATAACCAATAGAAGTAATTGTTCTCTCGAGGAGCAACCCTTCTATCGGTACAGTGAGAAAACGAATTTCAAGAATACGGTTTTGGCATTTTCAATAGAACCATGCCCACTTTCTATTGGCTGTTCTATTCTATCACCGTCAAGAATAGGGGTCTTGTTTGTTTATTACAGATAAACACGATTTTCTCTCCTGTCATATATCTTGTCAACTGGTACAATCAGTTAGTCACAGAACACGGTGTTTTGTGCCGCCAGTTCTTTGAGAATACTTGAAACGAACGTAGCTAAACTGTGACAACGTTGACTTTTAAACACACTTCATTATTGGTTATTAGTTGGCGCTACGTTTAAAACTTACTAATTATTTATTGCTAAATTTTACGAAATGAGAAAAATTACTTGCAAAATGAATACCAATATAAGTAAGTAGGTATCTTATCCTAAATATATATTGCTATCATTTTGATTAATCTGATCCTACTAAACTAGTCCATTGTAGTAGTAATAGTGAGAAGAAGGAAACCGATAAATCATTTCACAGGTAAGAAAGTATCAGTACATTTAGGAACAAGGGTCCAAACATAGATATTATGTAAAAACTATGTATGCCAATGTCTAGATTCTCAAATATGTAACTCAGTTATGTGTATCCTAATGGTTAAGGAAGATTTCAGTGCCTAATTTCAAAATTTTCATTCATAATTTTATTATGAATGAAAATAAAGTGTATAAAGTGTAAATTAATCTGAAACAAGTCTTAAATTTCAATTATTATACAGTGAAATAAATGTTAATCTACAGCGTGTCCACGGATGGGCTATCCTATAGGTGAAAAATGTTTAAATATTAGTTTTAGTGAACAATGTCATTTTTTATATAAAGTTTTGCTTGTTCTGAAACCCCATAAAATATAATAAAATTCAAGTATTTCAATATCCGTCTCATTTTATAGCCATTTGTATGAAAACTGTATGAATTTGTGCACTAAGTTCGAAAATAATGTATTAATCTAGTGAGTGACGTTTACGATGTACCCAGTAACTGCCAACTATTATAAATAATTTTCAAATTGTCATTCTTTAATAAATATTTGAAAACAATGTTAACTATTCAAGAATTATAATCACTATCAAAAATAACAATACAGAATAATAATGTAAGAGAAACTAAGTAAACAAAAAAATCTATTCAATATATTCTCCCCCAGCTTCAAAACATCCCTCAATTTTTTTTTTGGCTTGGACAATTGTCACTCGGCCAGACTCAATAAATCAAAAAAAGGAAAAAAAAGGAATATACGGCAGACAGGGACACACACTTCTTGTCTAGGGACCCATCAAGACATTTTGCAATTAGACAAACAAAACTAGGCCACGGTAAGTAGGCTTATAACAAATGGGTTAAAACATAGGTAACAAAGGGAACATTACAGACACAATTTAGTTTCACTAAGAAAAGTAATTATGGAATCCCAAACAACTTTTTCTTGCAATGCCAAAAGGTGACAAATGTTAACTGGAAGAAAAATGTTGCTTTTCTTAACGTTTTCCAAAAGATTCTTACTGGCTTGTAAGTATTTTTTACAATCAAAAAATATGTGGTTCAAATCGCTTTCTTCTTGACATTCCTCGCATAAGTTAGAATTAACGACGTGTATCTTATAAAGGTGTGCAGGATAACATGCATGACCAAATCGAAGTCTGCTTATTGTAATATATTTACGTGGTACCACTAAGTTTTTATACCAAGGAATATTTGGAATGTTGGTTTGTACCAAAGTATACTGCGTTTCTGATTTGCTACAAAATTGTTTCCAATGTGTTTTCCAAAGTTCCATTTGTTGTTTTTTTGTTTGAATGACACCATCTGAAATACATAGCTGATGCATGGTAGATACTCCGTGAGAAATAGATTTCTTTGCTAACTGGTCTGCATGCTCGTTGTAAGCGAGCCCTGTATGTGCTTTTATCCACATCAGATGGATTTTTTGGGTGCTTTTGTTAATTTCTTGTAATGCTTTCTTAATCAGAAAAATGTATGGATTAGAAGTGATACCAGGTAACTGCGGGTTTTGTATTGCTTTTAGAACAGATAAGGAATCGGATAGAATTACAGCTGAATTATATGAAAATGATTTAATATAGTTTATAGCTTCATAAATCGCTACTGCTTCGGCAGTGAAAATTGAAAAATGATGGGATAATTTGAACATTTTCTCTATAGCTACATTTGGTATATGAAAAGCACACCCTGTGCCCTCTGAATTTTTGGATGCATCTGTATATATAGTGATAGAACTTGAAAATTTTTCCAGTAAACTATTTAACAAATTACGGTTTATTTTGGTGTTCTCAGTATAATTTGGTTGAATGATTGGTATTTTGTTAAATAGGCCAAAGAAATCATCAAACTCTAGGAAGTTGTTAATCTTAAGGAACGTATTTTCACTGTATATGTTGTTATCTTGAATTGCCTTACACAAAGGAGGAGAATTTTTGTGTCTCCAGTATTTATTCGTCAAATCAAATAGATTTAATTTTTTGATACATGAATATAAGGAACTATTGTGACAACGAACCTCAATTCTCTTTCTAAATTCTTTGTAAGTATTTTGCAGCATTTCTGGGGTAATTTCGTAAACTATTTAACAAATTACGGTTTATTTTGGTGTTCTCAGTATAATTTGGTTGAATGATTGGTATTTTGTTAAATAGGCCAAAGAAATCATCAAACTCTAGGAAGTTGTTAATCTTAAGGAACGTATTTTCACTGTATATGTTGTTATCTTGAATTGCCTTACACAAAGGAGGAGAATTTTTGTGTCTCCAGTATTTATTCGTCAAATCAAATAGATTTAATTTTTTGATACATGAATATAAGGAACTATTGTGACAACGAACCTCAATTCTCTTTCTAAATTCTTTGTAAGTATTTTGCAGCATTTCTGGGGTAATTTCGTTAACGGCATCAGTGATAGCCCGTTTCAAGTCTTCAATATTACCTATAGTATAAATTATTTGAGTAAACTTTTTGTTTTAAGTAGCCCCATAAAAAAAATTTAAAATAGTTAAATCGGGCCGGAAAAAATATTGGTCCATAACGTCCCAGCCATCGCCCAGGAAAATATTCATCCAGTCATCCTCTAATTAGCAAAGTCGAATGTGGCGAACATCCATCATGTTGAAACGTTGAAAGTACATCTTAGACCTTTGCTCTAAGGGAATATTTTCTGATTCAGGTATTAAGAAGTTGTCAAGCAAGTACAAATATATCTCCTGATTTAATGTATCTTCCAGAAAATACGGTCTGATTATTCGATCCGGTAAAACCGCACACCAAACATTAACTTTTTTAGCAAATGGACTATTACAGTTAATCCTGTAGGTCGGGTTTTCATTAGCCCAATATCGACAATTTTGGAAAGAAACGACTCCGTTTGTTGTAAACGTTGCTTCATCAGAAAACAAAATATTATTATGAAAGAATCGGTCATGTATAAGTTTTTCACCAATCATCGCACAAAAGTCCAACCTTGTGTCATAATCATAATCTCGTAAGGTATTATAGTAGAGGATCCCACATAAGAACGACCTTCACCGATCTGTTAACCAGGTGAAAATTATATTTTAAAGATTAAAATATGTTTGTGAATGTATATTAATAAGGTGGCCATTATAAAAATGGTCATGGCTATGATTAATTAAAATTATAAAAAAGTATTTTTTTTTCAAAATTGACTGTCTTGTCGGCCAAACGACTCATAGTCTAATTGAAAGTATACTACATCTGCTATATGTAGTCCATCGGTTGCCTACCTTTTTCAGGTCCCTTTAACCTGGTAGCCAGGTACAAACAGGTAAATTGATGTCAGTGATTGCGCTCATCTGTTTACCAATATATGTTTATATAAAAATGTAGGTAAAAATATAGCGAGTAGAGTAGTATAAGGTTGCCTAAGAAAATCTGATCATAAATAACGGTAGCTAGGCTTTGAAGTTTCAAAAATTGGAGCATGGAAATGTGTGTGACAGAGAAGCGTTGCTCGTACTGTTCTATACGATAAAGAAGGACGCATCATGGCAGCTTCGCACTACCGGCCGGTAAAATGTGAGCGAGTGCGCATGCTTCGTATTCGTAGTATAGACAAGGAGGAAAATAGTATACTATAGAGAATCATTTTGGAGCGTAATAAAAAAAATAGGAAAAGCGTAATAAGAAGTCGTTCTCAGAATAAAAAAAAAATTGAAAACATTTTTCAAAAATAATTTTACTAACATCTCCAATTTTTGAAACTTCAAAGCCTAGCTACCGTTATTTATGATCAGATTTTCTTAGGCAACCTTATACTACTCTACTCGCTATATTTTTACCTACATTTTTATATAAACATATATTGGTAAACAGATGAGCGCAATCACTGACATCAATTTACCTGTTTGTACCTGGCTACCAGGTTAAAGGGACCTGAAAAAGGTAGGCAACCGATGGACTACATATAGCAGATGTAGTATACTTTCAATTAGACTATGAGTCGTTTGGCCGACAAGACAGTCAATTTTGAAAAAAAAATACTTTTTTATAATTTTAATTAATCATAGCCATGACCATTTTTATAATGGCAACCTTATTAATATACATTCACAAACATATTTTAATCTTTAAAATATAATTTTCACCTGGTTAACAGATCGGTGAAGGTCGTTCTTATGTGGGATCTTAGACTATTATGAAATTTCGGTTTGAATGGATAAATTTTGTTTTGCTCAAATATTTTCTGTAAGTAACTCTTGCAAAAACCAACCTCCACTGCTCTTTTTCGTAGACTCAACTTGGGGTTTTCCCTTAACGAATGCATAGCTAGTGCAGCAGCTGCATCATCCTCCTCAACGAACGCCTTTTCAATTTCTTTTTGTCTTTAACAAATTCTGTCTCATCAAACTTCTTTGTTAATTTTTTTAATCCACACCGCGTAATGGATACATCTGGATATTTTTCGTGAAATTTTGCAATTGCATACTGGTACGAAACTTCCCCAATACCATAACACTAAGGTAATAAGATATACTCTTTGTTGAATAGTGTAACAGTACCTGTTAACATTTTAAGAACCTGGTATCCTAAACAATTAGTACCGCTAGCTGCTCCATCTATCCTAAAACATTTTTAATAATAAAATAATGAATACAGTCTCTATAATTATAATTGGAAGTTCAAAGTAGCTACGCTACGAGGTGTACTAATGAGTTGGCATTATCGAGTTCAATAAGTTTTAATAATTATTCGAGTCTCATTTCTTCTATTGATTTACTGTCATATACAGGTATGTTTTTTTTCCAATTTTATAATTCCTTTTTGTTAAGATATTTATAAAATATCGAAAGTTATATTATATTTTATTATATCAGATGAGAATTTCAACATATTTTATTATTATTCAAAGAATCTTTTTATGGTAATTAAAAGTATTAATGATAATTTTTTATAAAGGCTGTCAAAAGTACATTTCTGGAATTTTGATTAGTGTGTAAGATTATTAAAAAGTAAATTTAATGTAAAAATGTATCTTTTGTAATCTATTAAAATACGTTCTAACTGTAGATTTCGAACTATGCTGATTTGTACTTTTTGTGCCAGAAAAGTAAATGTAACACGTGTTTGACACTGCTAATTTTCAGAAAGTTGGAATTTAAAACAGTAAAATAGAGGCCGCTCTTTAGTAAACTAGAGGCAACTCTTTAATTGAAGAACCAGAAAAACCAGAAGCATCTCTTGAGTTTGGAGATTACATAAACTTAATTAACTTGTAAACTGTAAGCTTCGTAACTGGATTATCTCTACAACTGGGGCAGATCATCCCTCCACTAGTGATATTCTATAATCATTTGGAACCACCTAGACAGTGCCGTAGCGACCCCAAGGTGCGGCGAAGGATCGTCCACTATCGTAACAGATAAGTTTATTGAGATCTATCAAGTTTACTGTTCCCATATTTTTTCTCTTTTATTTCCGTGTATATCTATCTATATCGTCAACTGTATTAGCATAAGTATTTTTAAAGAATTGTTTGCGGATTATTTTGTTGTAACGTATTCTCTATCTCATTAATTTCAGCACCAAGGAAATCTTATTATCTTTTATATGTTTGTACATTTTCAAATCTTTTTTTTATCTTCATAGACAGTTTTTTCTGACATCTTTCTGTCATCTTATGATACTTATTTAAATAACTCAGTTTAAAACAACTTTATTCAGTAGTATCATAAAAAATAAAAAGATTTCAGTGGCGCCCTTATAATTTCTTAAAGAAACAAATATTGTACAATAGTCAGAGCTAATGAACTTACTCACCCCTAGCCGAGGTATTTAACTATCATAATTTTTGTGTGATAAACATTTATAAATTCTGTTAATTATTGAAGTATCTTTTACAACTAATTAAAGACTAAATTAAGCTTAATGTTTGTTTTATTGCAAATTACATTTTTTCTTTTGGTATATTGTTATTTTTTCAAAAAAGTTAACTAAATATTTTTATAAATTCACTATCAACAGGAAACTCATATTACAAATTGTCGTCCAACGCACAAATAATATTACAAATTGGCGCCCAAACGCTGGTTTCATTTTTTCTCTGACTGTACAATAATTTTTTCTTTGGGAAATAGTTTTTCCATTCGAGAAAAGTACTTGGTGCATATATCTACATATTATTTTTTTCTTAAATCATTTTTTTTAAATATCTTCAATATTAATATTACGTAATTAATTTTTTAACTATCTTAAATATTTTTATAAACAGTTCAATTTCCTTTGATTTTTCCTATTGTGTTTTTAATACCTATATTATCCCTCATGTACAACACTGATAAATATATTTATTTGCTTAACTATATTGGTTGTTCAAATTTGTAGCAAACAGTTTATTTCGACGATAATAACTTGTACTTTTTATTGCTTTTTTAAATAGGTACCAGTTTTTTGTTTTTTGGTTAATGACTTTAAAATAGAAATTTTAATATTAGCGTTGTTTTAAAAATAACCTTTGTAATTTATATTGAAGCAGTTTGATTTTTATTCGTTAGGACTAGTTTTTTTGTCTTTCTTTTCTTCTCGACAATTAGCAAAGTTTTGCATTTTTAAAATATTTTAAATTTTTACAATTTTCTTTTGAATTAAAATGAATGAGAGATATATTTATTTACAAATTTGTATAGTTAAACTGAAACGAACATTTTAATTTGTTTACGTTACACTCTTGTCGTTTTTTTGTTCTAATTAGTACCTGTATTTTTGTTGTTGTCTTATTTTAATAGGATTTTGTTAGTATTGTACTTTTTTAAAATAACTTGATTTTGGTGTACTTTATATCGAGTTGCTTTAATTCTGATTATTCAGGATTTGTTTTTTCTCGAGACATTCGAAAAGTTTGGTATTTTAAAAATTTTTGAAATCTTTTGTTGACTTTGATAAAAAATTTATCGGGAAATAATGATAATGTCGACAATGTAGAAGACAAATCAGACAATAATGAAGACGCAAATTCAACCGACACTGAGTAAACATATACTTAAACATACAATTTTTTTGGTTTTCGGATGTAGTGAATGTGCAGAAGGTTTGGAGATGATGGATGTTGTTCTTAGGATATGTCATAGCTACTGTGGATGCTAACGGCCCCTTTCCAAGTACAAAGGTTCTCATTACCTGGACTTTCTCGTTATTTTATTATGTTTGAATTATCAAAAATGGGATTCATTTATCCATTTAATGTGATGTCTTCGATGGTTGTTGTTAGTTCGCTGTGTTTACCTAGTCATTATTTTTTTTTCTACTTTATCAGCATATGATGTACCTATTTACTTTAATAACAGTTAACTTATTATATCTTATTACCTAATTTATCTTATTTTTATGTTATCTTATTCTATCTTACCAAATTATCTTTCTTATCTTATGGAGCGTTTTTTATTCTCGTGCTATGTTTCTCATACAATACATTTTGGACAAATTTATATTAACTCTGTCACTCTTATGTTTTAAAATTATCTTATCTTAGCTTATCTTATCTTATTTAGCTTGTTCTAGGAGCAAGTTATTGAACTGTTGGGTGGAATATTTTTAATGTATCAAGCCAATTTGGCATATCAAGATATATTAATTTTTTCTTCCTTTAAAAGGTTTATATACCGTGTTTTGTATCTTATACGCTAATGTGTATTGGATTTATCGTACCTAGAGTCATTTTTATCGTGCATACTGTATGTAATCTGTCGCGTACGGGTTTAAGTACCTTTGGCAGTATACAGTGTGAATGTCTACTGGGTTATCTTATCGTATCTGTGTGTGTATACAGATTGTCTTTAGCTAGGAAATGTTAAAACATAATGTGGCTTTTGTTTTTATGGTTCATATATTTAATATGAGAAAGTACAATTTATATAGCTCTAAAGTATAATTTTTGGTAATTTTTTTGTAATTTTTAAATAGGTATATTTTTCAGTGACTGTATTATAGACCATTTAATGGTGTAAAAACTATATAGAACTTTTCTTATCTATTGTGAATTTATCTAATACCGATTTTCACCTTATCTAATACCGTTTGTGACTTTATTTAGAACCGATTTTGACTTTTACGGTTTTTTTGTTCCTTTCCGATAGGAAAAAGGTACTACCGATAACAAGGACATACTGACTAATCCTTATTTCTTTAAATAACTTTAACCTTTTCCTATGTTATTTTTGTAATTCCTTATAATCCTTACTTATTCTATATAACTGTTTTGCTTAACCTTACGTTGGAGATCTTATCTGATATTAAACAACAAAAAATTTTGCCTTCTGCAAAATTTTTTATATCGAGTAGAAGGGGTGTAACAGTACCTGTTAACATTTTAAGAACCTGGTATCCTAAACAATTAGTACCGCTAGCTGCTCCATCTATCCTAAAACATTTTTAATAATAAAATAATGAATACAGTCTCTATAATTATAATTGGAAGTTCAAAGTAGCTACGCTACGAGGTGTACTAATGAGTTGGCATTATCGAGTTCAATAAGTTTTAATAATTATTCGAGTCTCATTTCTTCTATTGATTTACTGTCATATACAGGTATGTTTTTTTTCCAATTTTATAATTCCTTTTTGTTAAGATATTTATAAAATATCGAAAGTTATATTATATTTTATTATATCAGATGAGAATTTCAACATATTTTATTATTATTCAAAGAATCTTTTTATGGTAATTAAAAGTATTAATGATAATTTTTTATAAAGGCTGTCAAAAGTACATTTCTGGAATTTTGATTAGTGTGTAAGATTATTAAAAAGTAAATTTAATGTAAAAATGTATCTTTTGTAATCTATTAAAATACGTTCTAACTGTAGATTTCGAACTATGCTGATTTGTACTTTTTGTGCCAGAAAAGTAAATGTAACACGTGTTTGACACTGCTAATTTTCAGAAAGTTGGAATTTAAAACAGTAAAATAGAGGCCACTCTTTAGTAAACTAGAGGCAACTCTTTAATTGAAGAACCAGAAAAACCAGAAGCATCTCTTGAGTTTGGAGATTACATAAACTTAATTAACTTGTAAACTGTAAGCTTCGTAACTGGATTATCTCTACAACTGGGGCAGATCATCCCTCCACTAGTGATATTCTATAATCATTTGGAACCACCTAGACAGTGCCGTAGCGACCCCAAGGTGCGGCGAAGGATCGTCCACTATCGTAACAGATAAGTTTATTGAGATCTATCAAGTTTACTGTTCCCATATTTTTTCTCTTTTATTTCCGTGTATATCTATCTATATCGTCAACTGTATTAGCATAAGTATTTTTAAAGAATTGTTTGCGGATTATTTTGTTGTAACGTATTCTCTATCTCATTAATTTCAGCACCAAGGAAATCTTATTATCTTTTATATGTTTGTACATTTTCAAATCATTTTTTTATCTTCATAGACAGTTTTTTCTGACATCTTTCTGTCATCTTATGATACTTATTTAAATAACTCAGTTTAAAACAACTTTATTCAGTAGTATCATAAAAAATAAAAAGATTTCAGTGGCGCCCTTATAATTTCTTAAAGAAACAAATATTGTACAATAGTCAGAGCTAATGAACTTACTCACCCCTAGCCGAGGTATTTAACTATCATAATTTTTGTGTGATAAACATTTATAAATTCTGTTAATTATTGAAGTATCTTTTACAACTAATTAAAGACTAAATTAAGCTTAATGTTTGTTTTATTGCAAATTACATTTTTTCTTTTGGTATATTGTTATTTTTTCAAAAAAGTTAACTAAATATTTTTATAAATTCACTATCAACAGGAAACTCATATTACAAATTGTCGTCCAACGCACAAATAATATTACAAATTGACGCTCAACGTAATAATTTGATTACAATAGTTAACATTGTTGTCAAATATTTATTAAAGCATGGTCGCGTTCAAGAATGATAAACATTTACCAGGATTGCTTAATCCCATAAGACGTACGTTCGCCAAAAAGTCGATCGCACGTGGTGGCCTGTGACGTCACTGCAGTCCTCAGCCGTATTACTCCTATCTTGACAGTGCATTTTAGGTCGTTTTCAATCGTCGTTTTTAGATTTATTGTAAAAATATTCAAAATTTTGACTGGCATTTAGGTATTATGGATACATTAGTGTACGTTGCATTTTTGGGAAAAATATTTAAAAAACTGTTTTTTTAAACTCCAGTTCGGACTTTTAAATTTCATGTGTTACACTGCTTGGCTGGGCATTGCTTGGTTAGTATTGTTGAGGTTCAACGTTAATATTCAATAGTGAATACATTTTTTATTTTACGTTTTTAGTGAGATATTTTACTTACTTACTTTTTTTAGTATGTAGTATTTTTTGTTAATTTTAAATTTGTAATTAAAAATTCTTTATAGACTACATATTATGTCACCCCATAAAAGATTCACGGATTGTGCTAGTAATATGCTGCAAATTGTTTATTATGGTTCTTTGTTTGTGAAAAACACTAGTTTTAGGTGTGATTTTGTGTAATAATAAATTTATTTGAATGTATTTTTTAAAATAAAAATAGAACTAAATATGTTTGAAATAGTGTTTTCTTTACTCTACCTACTTCCCAAATAATATTCAATAAATTAATTAAATATAAGTATTAAAACGATTTTATGGGAATATTTATTATAAATTATAAGTGTTTAATCTTAAAAATCCAAATAGTGGTACGTTAGTATTTCAGAAATCATAAAAATACTGTCTAATGGTAATCGTTGTAATGACGGACTGCAGTGACGTCACACAGCTGGTGGACAAATCAGGCCGATTAGGCAATCCTGGTAAATGTTTATCATTCTTGGGTCGCGTTCATCGGCACAAGTTAAAGATCGCTCCGAAAGTAGCGCTCCATGATCGCTCATCACGCGCGGATGAACCGACACTTAAAGTGACAACGAAATTTGTCTTGTCATTCGTTTGTTTATTTATTCAAAAAATTTGGTTAGGTATGTAGAACACAAACAATATTATTTTCTTGATTATTTTGATTAAGTAGAAAAAATTATATAATGTATCTTTCTACTTTTATTTTATTTTCATGTATCCTGCTTCATCAACACACAACTGTTGTATATTCTCTAACTAGTTGTATATTCATTATGAATTATACTATTAACATTAACCTACCTATTAAACTATTTACTTACTATAAATATATTACCTAACAAAGCCACTACTTTTAAATTACACTACTCCACCTAATTAATAATAAATATTTCAAAAACTACAGGAAAACAATACAACAAATTAAAACAACTATTTCTATATTACATACTAAACTAAGATTATAATTATAATAATAATATATAATACTAGAAATATATATGTTACGGTTAATGACGATAATTGGGCATTCACGTGAATGGCCAGCCATTGAAGTGAATGCCCATTTCTGCAGGCAAATAACGTTAAAGACCGGGCATTCTCGTAACAGCCCGTTGTTAACGGCCAATGTTGTTAATATTTCTCATACCAACATCTTTGGCCGGTCAATAACGAGAATGACCGAAAACCGCTGGCCAATGTTGTCATCAATCAAAGTGATGATTATTGAAACTAGGCAATATGATATTTTTGATTTTATTCGTTAAAAAAGTAATAACAAACGGTAGAAACACTACTTATCATTAACCTAACCTAACCTAACCTAACCTAACCTAACCTAACCTAACCTAACCTAACCTAACCTAACATAACCTAACCTAACCTAACCTAACCTAACCTAACCTAACCTAACCTAACCTAACCTAACCTTTTTTTTTCTTTCTTTCTTTCTCAGTAATGTTTATTTATTTCAGAAACACAAAATTTAAATAAACATAACACAATACTGAAAATAAAATAATTCGCGTTGGTCGTTATTTACAAATTAAAAGTTTGGTTATGTTACTTTTAATGCTTTCACGTCGTTGGCCGCTGTGTAATGGGCAATGACGTTATCGCCCGGACAATGATGTTAATTGTTCGCTTGAATTTTAAATTATTAACATTGTCAAAATTACATGGCCATTCACGTTATTGGCCGGTCATTGACGTGAATGTCTAATAAGAATGATCATTCACGTTATGGACCGGGTATTGGCCAGATTAACGTCATTACCCGTAACATATATAATACTAAATTTTACTTTGAACTACAACAAAACATTAAATAAATCAAAAATCTTCTAAAATTCAAAACTTGCAAACATATCAAACAAGTGAGGTGAGCGCCTAACCTAACCTAACCTAACCTAACCTAACCTAACCTAACCTAACCTAACCTAACCTAACCTAACCTAACCTAACCTAACCTAACCTAACCTAACCTAACCTAACCTAACCTAACCTAACCGAACCTAACCTAACCTAACCTAACCTAACCTAACCTTTTTTTTTCTTTCTTTCTTTCTCAGTAATGTTTATTTATTTCAGAAACACAAAATTTAAATAAACATAACACAATACTGAAAATAAAATAATTCGCGTTGGTCGTTATTTACAAATTAAAAGTTTGGTTATGTTACTTTTAATGCTTTCACGTCGTTGGCCGCTGTGTAATGGGCAATGACGTTATCGCCCGGACAATGATGTTAATTGTTCGCTTGAATTTTAAATTATCAACATTGTCAAAATTACATGGCCATTCACGTTATTGGCCGGTCATTGACGTGAATGTCTAATAAGAATGATCATTCACGTTATGGACCGGGTATTGGCCAGATTAACGTCATTATACCCGTAACATATATAATACTAAATTTTACTTTGAACTACAACAAAACATTAAATAAATCAAAAATCTTCTAAAATTCAAAACTTGCAAACATATCAAACAAGTGAGGTGAGCGCTATGATCAGTAACGGATCGTAAAATAAATGTGATCTTTTAAATGGCCGCCGATCAGTGAGCGATCAGAGCAAAATGAACCGTTCATGCACGCAACTCGGGATCGCTACCTGATCGATCAGATATCGAGTGTACCGATGAACGCGACCAACGACTATTTGAAAATTGTTTATAAAAGTTGACAGTTACTGGGTACATCGTAAACGTCACTCACTAGATTAATACATTATTTTCGAACTTAGTGCCAAAAAATTCATACGGTTTTCGTAAATAAAACTGGCTATAAAATCAGACGGATTTTGATAAACTTGAATTTTGTTTTATTTTATGGGGTTTCAGAACAAGCAAAACATTTTATCAAGAATGACATTTTTCACTAAAACTAATATTTAAACATTTTTCACCTATAGGATACCCCATCCGTGGACACGCTGTATATTATGCAAAATTCAAATTTCTTAAGTGTAGCACATTTGCATCTTTTACCTGATGTTTTTCTACACCATGAGATTAAATCGGGTAGTTTATTGCAGTTAATAAGCCAATACCCTTTACTGTGAAAAATACTATACCTTCTGTTTTATGGTAGTCACTAGACCTCTAGTTTGACTATAATAATTTAATACTCGTATTTCCCAACAGCAAAATAAATACGGCCCTGTCACGGCTAATACTTTTATGGCTTTATTGCATTCCATTATCCCATCGCAGGTCAGGTCTGTTTCTTATATCGTGAAAAGAACTATACATACCGACAAATACCGAATTTAGTTTAAGTTGAACCTTCTTGGAGTGCGTTTGTAAATTTTAGTGTGAAGTTTATATAAATGAAGACAAAGAACGATGGTTGACGAGAAAGAAATTACTCAGCAACAACTAGGCTCTAGAAAAAGAATAAACTTGTCGCCAGAGGCAAAACATATCGTGTTAAATGTTTATAACGGACTATGTACCAAATTACCGAAATCTGAGGTCGTAAAAACAACCGTCCATTTAACGAAAGTTCCTCGAAACACTATTTACTCTATCGTGAAGAAGGAAATTACACCGAGGAGGAAAAGAAAAGATAGCGGAATTTTCCGTAACATGGAATATAATCTTGTCGAACAAATCGATAAAACCATTTCCGAAATGAATAGCTGTAACAATTTACCTACTGTTAAGAATTTGTATATTGAATTAACGAAGAAGAATGTTTTGAAATCGTGTTCTGAAGCGACTCTGAGACGATTTCTTAACACGAATGGTTTCAAATTAAAAAAAAACATAATCGATAAGCGACAGTACGTTTTAGAGAACAGCCGACAGAGCACCGACGAAAGTGATGACAGAGACACTGATAGTAAAAGTGAAAAAGATTAGAATTATTTAAATACGTTTGTAAATAGCTAAAACATAAGTTTGAATGAACAAACATTTGAGTGAAGTGTATATATTGTTATATTTTTGTGAAATATATTATATTGAATACCTAGTATTTTAAACTGTGTTTTTTAAGATTGTATCTAGAATTTAATGACTGTATTTTATCAAAGGTAAATCGGTAAACTTTTTTATTTGACAAAAATCCGATAACAAACTAAAATGAGATATAAGGTTCAGTTTGTTTGAGTAATTTTGTCTATAGTACGTTTGAAAAATAAGCCGGAGTAAATTCTCAGATCGGGGTGAAGAGCTAGCTCCTACCGTAGAACTAAGACAACCAACCCATTTGGCAACAGCGCATAAAAATCCACTGTCGACCACCAAGTTGAATGTAAAATTGAACGCTGGCACATGATAATACACTCAAATACGGGGGAACCATGATAATTAGTGGTTAATAAAAAACATTTTAAAGTTAATTTACATGAAAACAAAAATATAAAATGTAATAAAATATTATTAAAAAACTAACATATATTTAATAAATGTTCCTAGTGTGTTGAAAATGAAGTAAATTTTAGATGCAAATTCGGATATATCCTTTGGAGCTGGTGGGTAAATGAAGATGTCCATGAATGAAATTTTGCACAGAGGTAAAAAAAACAATTATCTTTCATCTGGTATATCTAAAAATTACTTACAAACGTTCCGAGTAGACAAAAAATGGAATTTAAGTGAATTTTTAATGCAAATTCGAATATATCCTTTGGAACTGGTGGGTAAATGAAGATGTCCATGAATGAAATTTTGCACAGAGGTAGAAAAAACAATTATCTTTCATCTGGTATATCTAAAAATTACTTACAAACGTTCCGAGTAGACAAAAAATGGAATTTAAGTGAATTTTTAACGCAAATTCGAATATATCCTTTGGAACTGGTGGGTAAATGAAGATGTCCATGAATGAAATTTTGCACAGAGGTAGAAAAAACAATTCTCTTTCATCTGGTATATCTAAAAATTACTTACAAACGTTCCGAGTAGACAAAAAATGGAATTTAAGTGAATTTTTAACGCAAATTCGAATATATCCTTTGGAACTGGTGGGTAAATGAAGATGTCCATGAATGAAATTTTGCACAGAGTTAGGAAAAACAATTTTCTTTCATCTGATATACAGGGTGTTTCAAAAAAAGGTAACACCGTCTCTAGGATAGGTAAAAAACTGAAAAATAATTGGGGTTTGCTTAGTAAATTTTTTTTCTAACGCCATCCGTTTTCAAGATAAAGGGCGTTGAAGAAAATAAAAAATTACACATTTCTTACGATTTTGCCGAAACTCTGGCACCATTGCAATGAAATTTTATACGAATATGTTTTGGAAGCTGATATATCCCATGAATTTGTTTTTATAACTAACTCTCATAGAGGGCGCTAGTTACACGATTCATACAACGTATTATTCAACATAACTTTTTTTAGGGTAGAATTATTAGTCAAAACTCCAAGTGAACATAAACATCGTTTAATTCTACACCAAAAAGGTACTCTTGGTAAAACTCGATATTATGTACCGTTTTCGGAATATTTTGATTTGAAAATTATGAAGTAATAACCGCTCCTCGTATAAGTTAATGATAAATTTATTAATTAAAAAAACTAATATTGCGAATACGCTGTTTTTATAAGTTTTTCCACATCCTCTTTTTTAAAAGTACTATTATTACGAGCCACATATCCTTTCACTTGGCTCCACACCATTTCAATAGGATTTAATTCGCTATGATAAGGTGGTAATCGTAGGACTGATAGATATGTTGGTGGGATGGGGTGCATCGACAACAAGGTCATGTAGCACCCATGGTTATGGTTTGGTCATATTATGGATGTCATATTCTTTTGTGTAGTCCGATTTCTTTAATGAAGTTTATTATGTTTTTTGCTCTAGAGGGGTCTAGGGACATGATGGTGGAGTAGGAGTTTGATTTAAGAATTTTGGTTCTGATTGTTTGTAAGGGTATGCATTCAGCAATTATATGTTTAATTGATACAGGATTGTTACAAAAAGGGCAGTCTGGGACAGGTTCATTTTTAAGGAGGTGGGAGTGGGTAAGATAGGAATGGCCGATGTATAATCTTTTTATGAGGACATTGTCTTTTCGTGATAGTTCTGGGAAATGAACTTTGTCAAAGAAGTTTGTTTTTATTTGTCGTAATTTATTTGTTTGTTTGGTGTTGGTCCAATCTTCTTGGATTAATTTGTGAAAGTAAGGACAGAAGGAAAGATTTTGCTTCTTTGGCAGTATATAATAGTTGAGTGGGAGTTCCCTGGGTGATGGCCAGTTTTGCTAGCTGATCAACTTTTTCATTACCCTCTATTCCCTTGTGGCTAGGGATCCACATGAAGGCAATTTCTTGTTTTCTTAGGGTCGCAGTGTATATCAGGTCTTGGATTTGAGTGACGATGATGTGGTCGTGGGAGAGATTTTGGATGCTTTGTAGGGCGTTAAGGGAATCTGAGATTATAAGGGTAAGATTAAAATTACTTTTTAAAGAGTATTTGATGGCTTCCCGAATAGCAAGTAATTCAGCTGAAAATACTGAATTGTTATTGTGTAGTTTAAATTTTTTTGAGGAGTCCTTTAGTAGAAAGGCTGCCCCAACTCCTGCTGGTGACTTGGATCCATCTGTAAAGATTTTTGTATGGTGGCTGAAATTCGTGTTTATAATATTAAGGTAGTGGGAGATTATAAAGGGGTTAGGGTAAGAGTCTTTATCATAGATGAGGAGAGATTGGTTAACTGAGATGGATATGGTCCATGGAGGGAAGGTGCTAGGGGTTAAAGGTGCGAGGTTAGGGAGGGAGAGTTGTAAGTGATCTAGAGATAGTTTAAGTCGGTCATTTGAGCCGATAGTTTGGGGAGTTTTAGCTGAAGCAGGGGAAGGTGAAAGGATATTGTTAATGCATTGGATGAATGGTCTTTGTTTGACGGATATGGAGTATTTTATAAGCTGAATTTTCCTTAGATTTGATAGAGAGGGAGAATTTGAGATGCTTTGTAAACTTTCTACTGGGGAAGTTCTGAAGGCACCTGTTGATGATCGAATTGCTTGATTTTGAATTGGGTTTAGATAGCTTTTATATGTGGGTCTGGAAGAGTCATAGATGAATCCCCCATACATTAGTTTAGGTAGGATCACTACTCGGTATATTTTGATTAATGTGAGGTAATCTGCTCCCCACGTATAGTGGGATAAAGATTTGATTATGTTTAGGGACTTGGAAACAGATGATTTTAGATGGCAAATATGAGATTTCCAGTTTAGGATGGAATCGAAGGTTAGACCTAGTATTTTAAGGTTATCTTTGATAGGGATATCCGCGTGATTGATTGATAGTGAATTTAATTTTGAACAGTTCCTTTTTCTGCAGAAGTGAATAACAGATGATTTGGAAGGAGAAAAGGTTGTAGTTGTAGTCCACGTGTATAAGTTGTTTAGGCAGATTTGTAGTAATCTCTCTGATGTTCTTGGATTGGCTGATGAGTTGTAGATGATTATATCATCAGCATACATTCTATATGTGATTGAGGTAGGTATGAATTTTGAAATATTATTGATTGATATATTAAAAAGAGTTGTACTGAGGACTGAGCCTTGGGGGACGCCGTTTTGAAGATGTAGAGAAGTAGATAGGTGATTGTTCAATCGGACTCGGAAAGTTCGTTGATTTAAAAAGTTTGAGATAAATATTGGTAGATTTCCGTCTAATCCTAAATTTTTTATTTGCAGCAGAATGTTATACCTCCAAGCACAGTCATATGCATTGGATAGATCAAGAGATACTGCAATTAGATGTTGTTGTTTTTTGAAAGCATTCTGGATGTTAATTTCTAGACCAGAGAGGTGGTCTATTGTGGACCTTTTGCGTCTGAAACCATTTTGATTGTTATCAAGTAGGGAATTTGACTCAAGAAACCAAGATAAGCGAAAATTTACCATTCTTTCCATTAATTTGCATAGGTGGTTGGTAAGGGAGATAGGGCGAAAACTCTCTAGTCGATTTCTGGATTTGTTGGGTTTGTGTATAGGGATTATAATGGACTCCTTCCATGTTAGGGGGAATATGTGATTTGTCCACAGATGATTGTAAAAGTCCAATATCTTGGTTGTGATGGTAGGAGGAAAATTTTTAATCATGGGGATAAGGATGCCATCTTGACCTGGGGCGGAATTTCGAGATTTTGCAAGGGCGAAGTAATATTCCTTAAGGGAAAAAGGGAAATTGTGTGGATCTGAAGAGTTAGAAAATTTGATGGAAGCTTTCTCTGCTTCTTTTTTGTGTTTGAGGAATTCTGGGTTGTAATTTGCGTCGGATGATTTATTGTGGTAAAAATCGGCGAAAAGGTTGCTTATCTTGGCAGGATCGGTGATCCAATTGTTATTAATATGTATGCCCGGAATATGTCTAGAAGGGATGGATTTCATTCTTCTAATGCCATTCCATAATGTTGTAGGGGAGGCTTCAGAATTTAAGTTGGAAGTAAAAACATTCCATGATTTGGTTTTGGCTTCTTTTATGATTCTTTTTGACTGAGCTCTAAGTTTTTATAAGTTTTTCCACATCCTCTTTTTTAAAAGTACTATTATTACGAGCCACATATCCTTTCATTTGGCTCCACACCATTTCAATAGGATATATTATATATTATATAATATTATGTTCCGTGGCAATGTCGTCTATTTTTCTTAAGTCGTACTGCTCTCTAACCGCGTTTGCAGTAGCCAATAATTCTGTTTTTAAATAATCATCCTCGAAGTAAATCTCTTTTTCCAGTAGCCAGTACTTTATTTGTTCCTTATTCCAAGTTGTCTTTGGAAAAGGTAACTTCGCCGAATGGTATGACGTATTGTCCAACACTACAACATTCTTTGATCCGTTTTTCGGCAAATTAGGGATCAATTGATCTTTAAACCAGGCCTCAAAGCCTTCTTCGTCCATTTCGTCGTGGTAATCGTCTGCACCTTTCTTTGCCAGAAAAGTTTTTTCTGCACCCTCAAGAAAACCGTCTTTCCAGCCTGCATGAAGAAGAACAAATCTCGGTCCTCGTTGACTTGGAGCCTTCAGTCCTGTTGTCAGTCCTTTGACAAATGCATCTCGGGCATTTTTTATGGTAGTGTCTTCAAAATTTACACTGTGGCCCACATTAATCCATGACTCGTCCAGATATATTACGTTATATCCTTCTTCGCGGAACTTCTTCACTGATCTTAAATATTTGTGCCTCCAGGCGATTATATCAGCTCTTTCTATTAGAATCGAGTCTCTTCCTCTCTTTCCATAAACAAACCCCATATCGTTAAGCAAGCGTCTTAGCGTACTTTTAGAAAAATTTGGTACATTTTCTTCTGAATTTATTTTAGCAAGTGTTGCCAGTGTTGGTGGAATATTTTCGGAGTAGAATTCATGCACAGCTTTTCGTATTTGCGATTGGATACCTTCATCGTAGGTGATCAGTCTTGAATTCGACTGGCTGCTGTTCCGTCTTCGTTTTTTTGGCGATGTCAAAGGTCCAGTAGCGGCTTCGCTTTTCAGATTATACACTGTTCTGACACTAAGGCCAGTCATTTCAGAAATCATTTCTATTTTCGCTGTCACACTTTTGTCATCTTTTGTATTCAACGTAGGTATACGTTAAAATATTCAATAAAAGCCTCTTGGTTTGACGATGAAGATTTTCACCTTGTTTAAATTTTTCAAACGGTGCTGCTAACTGCATGGCTGTTGTTTCAATAATGCCCTTTCGTTTATCAGCAGAAACAGATAGGTACCTGCCTATGTTATTACTTACCTGTACATTTAATTACCTCTACATTCCAGTAATATTACATAACCGTTTACGAGGATCAAGGAATCATACAGGTAAAAATAATTAGCATCTTTGTAATTAAATAATATTTTCACTGGCAATAGGATTGGGATTTGTCTGAAAGATTTAGTAGAGACCTAAATAATCCATCAAGTGATCAGGTATATACTGATTACAATCTACATAAATAGATTTGAATTCCATTTTTTAATAATATTTATTATATAGAATACATCTGTTTTGCAAAATTCATAATAAAACGTTTCTACGAAAATAAATTAGCTGAGTTAATTGTGGTTCAAGCCGTAACCAAAGCGGCAACAGTGTTGAATATTCGCCCATAAGATTTACATTGGCCTATGCCGGCCACGCTGCATAATAACTGTGACCCGCTCTATAGATTACAAACAAACAAAATGTAACTTCAATATGTCAATCTGACGATGCTAATTCTAGCGAAACGGCTGTCATGTAGGTATTAAAAAAGCAGTTTTTTAAATAAATAGTGGAAGTTTTGTTAAAACGGAGAGTTTTTATTATTCTTAACTCAGTATTGATATATAAATGGGATTATGTTTTAAGCCCTTCTCTATGATACGTCACTGGTGTTTATTGTCTTTTCTTGTCTAAGGGTTACAGTATAAATAATATTTGCAGGTACTCAATCAATTCGTCTATATAACCAGAGTCCCCTTATCTGCAACAATCAAATTTACCTTGGACGCCGAATCGATGATATACTCTCAATTATGCAAGAAATTCTGGTCGGATTTGGACGAGCATATGTTCGGCCATAGCAGAATGGACAATCTCGAAAATACCATACTGATGAAGTTCACCGCTGAATATACGGACGATTTGGAAGTATTCGATGACTTATGGCGAGTAATTAAGAGTATAACGAACATCAAATTCCAACATTTGAATTATATACGCCATTTGCAAATATACGAAACAAAATACGAATACGATTTTTTACAGATGCCTTGTCTTAAAACTTACAATAAAATCATGTCGAACATTCCTCTGGAATTATCCAACGAAATTACAATTTTGAGTAGTATTTTGGAAGAGACTTGTTTTAGATTGGATAAGAGCGACGTCAACGATAAGTACAGCCTCGACGAAAACATCTCAAAGAATTCTTTGCCGATTTATACGATGCCCTGTCCTGATCCTTGCAATTTAAATCTCCAAGATGCAGCGCCTTTAGGTATTTATCCCTTAATATTAATCAACTAAATTGACTAAATTCTTCATTATTCTTGCTTCTTCTTTTTTAACCAAAGTTTATTACTCGTTAGCAGTATTTTGGGGCAGAAGGGGTAGGCAACCAAACATACGTGGTGAAATAAGCAGGTCCGGAATTTTTAATTCTCACTCTAAATATTTTATTGATTTAATTATTCAGTGTGTCATATACTTTATGTTTAAATGTTCTTGATAAAACGTTGCCTTGTTCTGAAACCCAATAAAATGAAAAAATCAAGTTTTTTAAAACTAATCTCATTTTATAGCCAGTTTTATGAAAACCGGATGAATTTTGTCAATGGCCAGTAACAATTGGAAAAATAATTCATTGTCCTAACTAACAGAAAAAAATGTTTTTTGGCAAAATAGTTGCCTTTGAGGGCGATACATCGATTCTAGCGATTTTCCAAGTTTTCGATACCATTTTTTTAGCACGATTCATCATTGGCTTCAAAATAAGCCTCTGTTTCGACTAAATTTCTTTATAGAGAGCATCTTCTTGAGGTTAGGTTAGAAAATAATCGCTGGGAGCCAGATCTGAAGAATACGGTGGATGGGGAAGCAATTAAAAACCCAATTCATGCCATTTCGCCAACGTTTTAATTGATTTGTGACATGGTGCATTGTCTTGGTGGAAGAAGTTTGTTTTCTTCTTCATATGGTGCCGTTTCAGTGCGATTTCATTATTCAATCGGTCCAATAATCATATTAGCGTGGTCAAAGTACACAAAATATTCGTAAAATGCTGCAAAATGTACAAAAAATTTGGAAATTCAAATTTAGGTATTTAAGAGGATTGTGCTTAATATGAGAAAATGTTTACGAATTTAGGTAAGCAATTTTCCGGAAAAACAATGGTCGAAAATTTTTTTATTTGTTTTTTCATGCTAATTGTTTAAATAATGAAAATACAGAAAAATGTTTAAATCAAAAATTGTAGCTAATGCATTTACCTACAAAATTTGTTTGAAAAGTTTTCTGATATTTTCATTAGTTTTTGAAATACACCAAATTTTTCTAATACTACTTTTAAACATCATCAATTTTCAAGTTTTTAATTTTAAATAATAGTTTAATAGTAAATATACAATGGCCCGTAGAAAAAATTGTTTCATATAAAATTTGCTATAAATGAAGGTATCTAAAATTATATAAATTTTTTTTTTTTGTAATAATTTTTTAATGAATTATCACCGATTTTCCACATAAAACTCTCCTAAAAAGTCGTTTTTTTTACTAATTCTTTCTACTAAACATTGAGAAATTAAACAATTTAATTATTAAACATTGTGTACTTAAAAGATGATGGTTTAATCTAAAAAATTTATTTGAAACTTTTTTTTGTAACTAGGTTTTCCGAAAAGATACATACGATTTTCCAAATGCTACCATTGAATTAAGCGAATTCTCGAAGTTTCATTAATAATTTTAATTAGTATTTATGACGACGAATATATGTCATTTATAAGGTATTGTTGTTGATCAATATGTTCAGAATATCCCGTGCTTTTTTTATCATAAATTGGTTTTTCATGAAAATCTAGCGATTTTCCACGTAAACCTTCTTTGACTATTATATATTTTTGCAATTTTTTGAATCAAAAAATTATAAAGATTAAAAATAAAATTATTCCATGAGATAAGAATTAAGGACCATGATACTACTACACGTCAACTCGTCTGCTTCTACAGAGTAAGAGCATGCGCGCTGGCTCACAGCGCGACGGCGCGGAGAAGCAGCTGCCAGCGGCTTTCTCACCTGCTTTTTCACCTTCATTCGTACTCCCTTCTCTTTCGTACCTGACGCATAGGTGTGTTAATATGTATCGTGATCGCTTCTCTATACAATTATTATCAAGCTGGCAAAAATCTGAATAATCTTGTAAGCACTGAAAACAGTTATGCTAGATTTTCTAAAAGACGTCTGATTTTAGCACTTATTATAAATAAATGTCTATTATTTAAAAAATTTGATATTAAAAGAAAAACTGTATAATAGTTTTGAAAGTATATACTTCAAAGTATTTACAGATAAAGTTTCATTGAAGTATATTAATTTGGAAAAAAGATATAATTAAATAAAGTTTGAAAAAAACAATTGAAATTAAGCATGTAAAAAACAGAGATTTTTAAAAAGCATTTGTTTAAAAATTTAAACATTTTTCGCTTTGTTTTTGTGATAATAATGTTCAATGATCATTTGAAATGTTAAATTTAAAAGGAATTTTCGCTGCGACAATAATTAATTAAATAGGAAATATAATTGTTTATTGACGTTTTTCTGTTCGTTTTTTTATAAATAAATGGATTTTACAGTTAGAAAATTTACTTTTTTAAACTTGAAAATAATTTTTTTTGAAAGTTGAGGTCTTTCTCTACATTTTATATTACTTTGTCTGTTTTTTCAGTGCATCACAACCTTTAAATTATTAACTTTTAAATCGAGCCTTCAATAAATTCGGCTCACGGGACGTTCGCGCGCACCCACGAATCCACTTCCGCTGAAATAATTATATCTCGTACACTTTTCAATTTACAGAAAAACTTTTCAGACAAATTTTGTAGATAATTGCATCATCTACAAATTTTAATTAAAACTTTTTTCCATATATTTATTATTTAAACAATTAGAGTGAAAAAACGAAAACAAAATTTTTCTCCCGAGAATTTTCCGGAAAATTGCATACCTATTTTCGTAAAGAATTTTTCATATTAAGTACAACCCTTTTAAATACTCAAATGTGAAATTTCAAGATTTTTGTCTTTTTAGTGAAGCTATATGTGTACTTTGACCACGCTATATGTAAATTATACACAGCTTTTCAGATAAAAGTATTCACCTTTAATAAATTTTGTAATATTGGTATTTAGGAAAAATCCAAAAACACGTCAATTTATGTTGGAAGGGGCAAGCATTATGGCTTATTTAAACTTACTGATAAAGCCACCCCCTCACCCCTAGCAGCATCCCTTTTTTTTAATTACTTCTCATATTTTTTATGTAAAATTTGGATACTCCTCTTTAAGTTGATTTCAAGGTGGATACTTTTATTATAAAAGCTGTGTATATAGTTATAATTCTGCAAACTAAGAGCAAAATCAATTTAATTCCTTGAGTGTTTTCCACACTATTTATGAACTTATGGATTTAGACAAAGTTAAATGCTTTATAGCATTCTAATCTCATCTCATGCACTGTTGTTCTTTCCTTATAACGTTCAATTTATCATCTTTATCATCTTCTCATATCTGTGAATTTGACGACTGCAGTAGAAATTCATATTTCCAAACGATTTCTTTGTCGTTCTTAACGCCATCTCTACGCTGATCCAGCGAACGATGTATTTGATACTCTTGTTTGATTGCAGAAGTAAAAACGCCGAAAAAATATCCGTCTTCATTTCAATGCTACGATGGCGATTACCTCAGTATGATAACGAACATGTACAAACCGATCGGTAAGATAATTACCGACCTCTCGTTAAACGTTTTGAAACAGCTACGACCTTTTTATCTGTTGGATTACGATTATTCCGAAACGGATTTGGTGCATAGACATGATCTAGCGCCATCTGCTAGTAGGATGCCGAACAAACCGGAATACCTCGAAGATATGTTGAAACTTTTAATGTTCGCCGGTTATCGTAAAGAAGAAAACTTACCCATCGAAGAATCGGTGGATTTCATGGACAATTTGGATACTTACAACAAGGATTTGTTTAAGAAATCCTTCAAAGTGATGCCGTTTGATAAAGCAAGCAGTACTCAGTTTCCGGTTGACACGAGTTTCAGGTAAAACATAAAATGGAGTAAACGAAAAACAATATAAGCGTTGCACGTCATAAGTATTGTGATGTTGCCATATTTAAAAATTAATACGGTAAGTCGGGATTTAAAAACTTTTGACTTTAGAGATCATGACATAATTATTTGTATAGTAGTTTTCACAATAAATGGTATTGACTGAAGTTGTAAAATCCGAGGCGCACATCATAAATGTAAAAGGATCTGATTCAGGTAATTTTGTTTCTCAGAGAGGGATTGTACAGGATTACAGCTTACACTTCTTGTTCATTTTAGTCTTTGTATTTCATTGGAAGTGTCCACTTGTGTTACGGCGTGCAATAATTTTATAACGTTTATTTGTTATTAAAGATATTAATAGCAAAGATTTTATACCCCAACGTACAGAATAGGCAGTATGTGGCGTTCGTAGATAAAAAAGGAATAGTGCTTCTTCCAGTGGTTCGTTAAAGAAGAATCACTTATCTTGTGACGCGAAAATCATTATAAAAAATGTGTATAGTTCCTTACTTCATCAAGGATATAACGCGGGTGCTGCAGCAAGAGTAACCAGTAATTTGACGAAGGTGCCTCTTACTTCACTTAGACGAATTGTTGAAAATTCCATGGAATCAAGAAAAAAGCATAAAGATTCCGGTGTCACAAAAAGTCTAAACGACTGGGAAAAAAATTTGGAAAGGCGAAAAATCTACACTATGTACGATGAGCAGCGTGTTCCTACAATCAAAAGTCTGAAACAGCGGCTCATCAATGACGAAACTTACATCAACTGTGGCCTCACTACTCTTTGGCGAGCTCTCTCTGCAATGGGCTTTAAATATCGCAAAATGGACATGAGACAAGTAATAATGGAATCCACATGTTAAATAAACTGGCGTTCTGAATATATAACGTCAATAAGAAAATACCGGTCTGAAAATCGACGAGACGTGGTTTGACACGCATTACACCCCTTCAAAAGGATGGTCTGATACCTCTGATAAATGTAAAACCAAAGGACCATCAAATAAAGGGAGGAGAATCACAATATTACACGCAGCATCAGAAAATGGTTGGATCCTAAACGCTATGTGGCTTTCTGCCAAAAATATTAAGGACTCTTGTGTTGATTATCACGAAGATACGACAGCAGAGCTTTTTGAAGATTGGTTTCAAAATTGTCTGTTACCCAACATTCCGCCAAACAGCGTTATAGTAATGGGCGTAGTCGACAATGGACTAGTTTAGTGATTTTTTTATATTTGTATCTTATAAAATAGGTTTTTAGTGGTTCAACTGTACAAATAAAATTTTTATAAAATTAATCCTCTAGCCATAATCGGCTTTTGAAATTTAAATTTAATGGTTACATACGTCATAAGTGGTAAGTGACGTGTTTCAATAAGATTGGTAGAAAATTTGCGATGTTGTCGATAGGCTTTAATATTAACCGAGGAACTTATCTCTCTCTCTTATTTGTTGTCATTCAAAAGAGATAAACATATCGATATTTTTGTTCTCTGATTGATACTTTATCAAATAAGGAGTAAAACACTAAACAAAATATTCTCTCATTTTCGTTAGTTTAATTTGTTGTTTGGTTGTGTTTGGTTTATGAAAGAAATTACTTCTATATTATTTTTGGTTCGAAAATAAAAATCCCTAACACCTTTTCTTGGTGTTATAGCGGTTCCTTCAAAAATAACCAATAGAAGTAATTGTTCTCTCGAGGAGCAACCCTTCTATCGGTACAGTGAGAGAACGAATTTCAAGAATACCGTTTTGGCATTTTCAATAGAACCACACCCACTTTCTATTAGTTGTTCTATTCTATCACAGGCAAGAATAGGGGTCTTGTTTGTTTATTACAGATAAACACGATTTTCTCTCCTGTCATATATCTTGTCAACTGGTACAATCAGTTAGTCACAGAACACGGTGTTTTGTGCCGCCAGTTCTTTGAGAATACTTGAAACGAACGTAGCTAAAATGTGACAACGTTGACTTTTAAACACACTTCATTATTGGTTATTAGTTGGCGCTACGTTTAAAACTTACTAATTATTTATAGCTAAATTTTACGAAATGAGAAAAATTAATTGTAAAATGAATACCAATATAAGTAAGTAGGTATCTTATCCTAAATATATATTGCTATCATTTTGATTAATATGATCCTACTAAACTAGTCCATTGCAAAAAATTCCTGGCTAAAAGAATACGAAATTGGAGATTCAAAACTTCATGGCTGCAAATGACATATATTATGAGAAAAATTATACAAAACAAACTTTTACAAGTGCTGCAGTCATTTTCTTTAAAAAAACGTATGTTTGTGAGCAGAATAATTGGGACATACAGTGTTACGACTACCTCCCTACTACTGCGTGTTCAATCCCATAGAGCTTATGTGGCACCAACTTAAATCCAGTTTGCGCAGAAAAAATCTTCTCCAACTTTAAGTGGTAGTGTGGTAGAATTAATTAGGAACTGTACGAATGACATTCCTACCGAAAATTGGAAAAGTTCTGTTAGTCATGTTATAAATGTTGAAAACTCGTACCTTTCTGTAAAATCAATTGCGCCAATTATAATTAATTTAGATGAAGATAGCGATAGCGACACTGAACTAAATATAGAATAGAATTGTAACATTTAAATAAATTACTTGTATATCTCCTATATTATGCAAAATTCAAATTTCTTAAGTTCGACCCTGTAGCACATTTGCATCTTTTACCTGATGATTTTCTACGCAATGAGATTAAATCGGGTAGTTTATTGCAGTTAATAAGCCAATACCATTTACTGTGAAAAATACAATAGCTGTTGTCTCGTGTTATCTTAAAATTTAGAGATAAACTTTTGTTCTCATATGGACAGTTTTTTTCACAACACCGAAACAAATAACCTTGAAATAACCTTGAAACCTTGTTTACAACTTTGTAAAGGCAGATTTCGATACTAATCGTATTCTTGGTTAAATATTCGGATTCTGAGAGAACATTTTTGTTTGACAACAGTGCTTTTTTTGCAAAACAAAACGGCTCTAAAATAATAATTTTAAATTTTTTATAAGTGATTTTTATTTCTTAAGTTCTTCTTCTTTTGGCAGTAACAACTGATTTATACTCAGCATACAATAACAAAGTTTTGGATTTTTCACGTGAACTAAATACCACTATTGAAAATAAGACGAAAACAAATCGCAATGAATTACTTTGACAGTTCGTTGTATCAGTTTGTTGAATCTATAACAATCCCAAAGCCTACTTTTACATTGAAATCCGTAGATGCCTACATAACAGGCTCCTAAAAAATCAAATAACTCACTCATTTTTCTTCAAAACATTAACAAATTATTTTTTTCTCAAAGGTAAAGAGTTCGTCTTTTAGATAGTATAAAAATATATAGGGCGTTCCATTAAAAAAATCGACGATATTTGCATTTAAAAAACATCTTTTTTTTAAAACACCCTATATAAGATTTTACTAATTAAACATGTATACTGAAAAAAACTTTATATAAAAAGAGATTGTTCTTCCTCGAAAACCACACCTCTCTCTGGTTTTTAATTTCCGATACATTTGCAGTTAAAATGGGTCAGAAACTTCTGGGAAACACCCGGTATTGTGACGTCATTGAATTCTATGACGTGCAACGAGTTTTTTTTGCGTATACTTTAGCTTGTTTATAGATATTTACGCTACATTATTCTGACGTCACTGCTTGAGAAAAGTCATAACATATTATTATCCAAACAAACAAATAAATCAGCAATGTTGTTTGGTCTATTGAAACACAATTTAGATTTTAAATAATCTCATAAAAAGTAATCGAGAAATTTAGGTATAGAGAATATTACATGAAGAATATTCAGGGTTTATCAAGGATTTTAAGCTAAAAAATTTACAGGGTTATCCGTTTGAAATAACAAAGTTCAATAGATTTTCAGAAAAACGGAAAATCCGGCAACAATGTAATCACCACTATAGGATCGTTCGTATTACAAAATCGCCAAATATCAAAATTTATAAAAATCGTGCAAGCCGTTTCCGAGATAAATAAAACACGCTCTGTATAGCACTATAATGTCTAAAAAACTTTACAAAAATAAGAAAATGCACAATACAATAATAGTCCAGGCGTGCTGTACCAAAAAAATAAAAAATACGATATTTCTGAGACCTGGAATGTAACAGTTTGAGGTGTTAAAGGGTAACACATGAAAAAAAAATACATTAACTATTTCAGTTATGATCATAAACTTTTTGGGGGTGAAAAAGGGTGAAAAGAGGATAAAAAACTGAAGTATTGCTGTTTACGGCTAAAATTGTCAAAATGAAAATT
Source organism: Ophraella communa (assembly GCA_035357415.1). NCBI lineage: Eukaryota > Metazoa > Arthropoda > Insecta > Coleoptera > Chrysomelidae > Ophraella > Ophraella communa. Next base: position 20,835,202 of record CM068987.1, read on the forward strand.
GCCCAATAGAAAAGTTGTAGATCATGTAAAAATCTAAAACCTTTTCCAATAATATTTTCCGAGCAAACTTTACAGTTGAAAAAAAAGAGATTTTTCCAGAAAAATCCAATTTCTCGGAAAATTATTATGTTACAAGGTTGAAAAAATTCGAGGTTATTTTGGACATAAAAAGGTAAGTTTTCACCAAGTTTCATCAAGATTGACGAATCCGTTGGAAAATTAAAAATAAAAAACGAAAAATCATCTTTTTTCAATTTTCCTCGAAAAATTGAGGTTATCTGAGAAAATTACCAAGAGAAAAGTTTTAGATTTTTACATGATCTACAACTTTTCTATTAGGCACTTTTCATTTTGACGTCAATTTTAGCCGTATACAGCAATACTTCAGTTTTTTATCCCCTTTTCACCCTTTTTCACCCCCAAAAAGTTTATGATCATAATTGAAATAGTTAATGTATTTTTTTTCATGTGTTATAAGCCCCTTTACCACCTCCAACTGTTACATTCCAGGTCTCAAAATTTCCGTCTAAAAGTACAGCTCGCCTGGAGTATAATCTTTATTGCAAACTATCATAAAGCCAGTGTTTGTGTGGATAAAATGCTATGACCTATCTTACAAAATGGCCGACACAGACGTTTCTAAAATGACGTATTGCATGTTTCAAGGACGAATCCTTTGGATTATTATTGGAAAGAAAAATATCCTTCTCACGTTATATTGCAAGAGTTATTGAAAGTCCAATACGATTTTGCTTACATGGAAACTGTCTATTGTCCAGAGATCGAACAGTTGTTGGTGATGTTTCACGACGATTTAGACGATTTCGGTATCAATACTCAAATATTCGACGAAGATATTTGTACGCCGGTGTGTCTGAGGGATTTCTGTAAATACGTAGTTCCTAGTAAGGCCGATTGGTAAGTGATAATGTAAAATCAGCGTTAGAACACACATCCTACTTTGTTCACCTTCTTTCTAAATTCTATTTTCTCTTTTTTTGCTTACTTCTAATTATTTTAGTTCGTTATTTAGTTTACTTCTAATCTTAACGATTGTTTGCTTAAAACTTATAAAAATTTGAATATTGTCTTCAAATTGATAACTTTGTTTCTGCATTTCCCTTCATTTTCGAAATCAGTAACTTCTTTATTTTTGTATGAGGCAATATCTAGATAATAAGCAATACAAATTATTTTAATATTAATATTTAATATTAATATATTTAATATTATTTAATAAAATTTAGTATTCTATTTGTATCATATCCATGTGTCGCCATCTATTATTTAATACCTAAACAAACTACTACATTTAGAAACAAGAGACATAGGCAACCCAACATACGTGGCGAAATAATCGTCAAATCATTTTTTTTATTGTATAAGTTTTCTCACAACTAACGCACAAAGAATTTATAGGTTGAATAAGAACAAACCGCCAACGTACGTTAGAAAAATCGAAGAGTCCGAAGAATGTCCCGGAGCGAGGAAAATTCGCAAACAAAACTTGTTCCCCGAATATAGACATCTATTGCAAATGATAATTGAGGATGAAAACGAACTAAGCGTTGAAGATCTCGCTTCGTCGAAGCATGATAGTTCGATGACGGAAACCAACGACGTTACTTTCGACGAAATGATTTCCGAACTGGAAAATTATCCGACTAATAAAAAACTAATATTCGAATGTTACAAACATGAATTCCCCAAGGATTTTTTGGCTTACAGTTTCATTGGTACTAAGTATTTCGCCGTAAGAGGAGCTAGGTAAATGTTCTAAATTTATACCTAGACCATATAAAACGAAATAATAATTGAAAATTGTTAAATACATACATTGAAAAAGGGAATGCAAAATTACGTTAACCAGATAATAGATTTACTATTTTATAGTTCATTTGTTTGGAGTTGGCAGCTAAGAAAGAGATTCCGACTTTGGACAAAGTAATATTACAACTTATAATTATTATTAGGACCTATTCAATTAAATCAGTGTCACTATCACTATCATCCCCTAACTGAATAATTAACTTCTTAACATTACTTGAAAGTGTGGTATATGATTGTTCAACTTTAATTACGTGATCTACTCTGTTGCTCCAATTATTTACTGGTATTTTATCTATTTCCCTGGTGATAATGCCTAATAAAAAACTATTTAAAGTCGGTGAACTGTTGTTACGTCTAACTTGCGATTTCAATTGATGCCAAATATGTTCTATAGGGTTAAAAATGCGGTGATATGGTGGAAGCCTTAAAACTGAATGTCCCATGCTATTTGCAAACTCATCACAAAAATATTTTTTCTCTATATTAAAACATTTTAATACTTCAAGTAATTGTTTTTTTAAATAATTTTCATGAAAATAAATATTATTGGCGTGCATAAATTCTTGAATAATTGCTTTGGTGTCGCTTGAACAAGGGTGTTTGTTTAATTGCCTACTATGATAGCTAGCGTTATCCGTAACAATAACACTTTGAGGAGGAATATTGGGAATTAACTTATTTTTAAACCAGTCTTCAAATAAATGTGCAGTTGTGTCGTCATGGTAGTCAAGAGAAGAGTCTTTTATATTTTTTGCACTCAGTGATAAATCATTTGGAACCCATCCGTCTTTTGATCCCGCATGTATAATTGTTATCCGCTTACCTGTGTTGGATGGTACTTTTGTGTTACATTTACCACTTGAATCGTCCCAACCTTTTGATGGCGTGTCATGGGTATCGTACCACGTTTCGTCCAAGTAAATGATCGACCTTCCTTGACTTCTATACATGTCTATTTTCGTAAGATATTCTTATCTCCATTTCCGAAGTCGTTGCGATTCCATCAGCACTTGTTTTTTGTCTAGTTTGTCCTAGTTTTTTCACAGTCTTCCACAATGTTGTTCTGCCACACTGTATGCCACTTTCGTCCATTTTTAATCTCTTCATTAAGGTGTCCAATGTTGGTGCATTTTGCTCTTCATACATTTTATAGATTTTTTGTCGAATTAGGTCTTTATCACTTACATCAAGTTTTGTGGCAGTACCAGAATAGCATCTTTTCTTTCTCTTGACTATCGGTTTTTTAACAATATCGCGTATGGTAGACTTTGGTATTTTCGTTAACCTGCACGTTTCTTCCAAAGCTGCTTGTATGGAAACATCGTTTCTTAAAGTTGAATATACATTCTTTACAATTTCTTTAGCATCAACAGAAAGATGCTTTCTCTTGCTGCTTACTGTACTACTTGCTTGCTGCTCGTTGTCGCTTGCTTCATCGTCAGATTCACTCCACGTTCGCCACATTTTGGAAAATACTAAGCCATTTACTGTTCTAAGGGCATATATATACCCAAACTCCTTTTTAAAACATTCAGGTAGGTATAGGTACAATAAGGTATGTAGTAAGGTAATTAATGTATATTGTAAGGTAGGTAACCATATTATTCATATTATTTCCTTAAAAATTCAAATTGTAATAAAAGTTACCTAGTACCCAAAATCATGTTTAAAAATACTAACTACATACCTGTTTGCACATTTGTACGTATTTTTAGACAATTTATATCTATCTATCAATATTTCAATGGATGAGTTCTATAAAAGGGAAATGTTGCCAAATTAACGAGCAAAAAAATACTGAAAAAGGTTAGTCGCATAAGGAAGCAGTTTTTCCAATATATTTTTGGTTTTTCTTATGTATTTTGGGCCCCTTTATCAACCCCTTTATCTGTTAATGATTTGTGTTTTGGATCTACGCAATTATGAACGAAATGTTCACTACAAATATAGGTGGTTTTGTTGATTGTGGCAAAATTCAGATTTTGGTTGCCACATAAATCAATCCATTTGAGGCATCTGCTCGGACATTTTCTGGGTTTAGGAAACGGAATAAACTTAATAGAATTCCTTCTTCGTCCTTTAAATAAAGTTCTTGTATTATTTCTACAATTTTGATATGCACAATGCTTCATCGCAATTTGTATTGTGGAATCACAACGAAGATACAAATCCGGGTAGAATTACTCTTCTCGATGGTATTTGCAACAATAAAAGCAGATCAGAGTAACACAAATCACTAACAGATAAAGTTAGAATAAAAAAATCAGTAATACAAAAACACGAAGCCAAACAATGCTAAATAATAACAGGACAATATCTAATGATACGTGTATGTGTTGACAGCTGGCATTTAGTTTTTCGTCAACTGTAAGAAGTAAAATACTACAAACTAAAAATATGTTAAAAGACCTCCATATCTTTCGGGTACAACACGGGTGATAAAGGGGCCCAAAATACATAAGAAAAACCAAAAATATATTGGAAAAACTGCTTCCTTATGCGACTAACCTTTTTCAGTATTTTTTTGCTCGTTAATTTGGCAACATTTCCCTTTTATAGAACTCATCCATTGCTTCTCAATGTAAAAGTAAAAAGTCCACTCCGGCCCTGCCTGCAGCTGGACGGAGTCTGCCGGCCGGTAGGAAGATTTATTGGAGGCAATATAATCGAAGTCCTTAAGTCAGAACGGTATAAGTATGAATTTACTTTACCTATAGTACTTTAGTTAAATATACAAAATATACAGGGTGTTCACAACACATACCTGTTGTGGCAATATTATCTAGGGTTTCCATTGTGTTTGGGTTAGTCTATCCCTAATTACAGGGTGGACCCTTTGAAAAATAACAACTATGACTATGTTTCTATATAATTATATACTACTTTTATTTATATTTCATGAACCACCCTTGCTTGGGCTTGAAGGATTTGCATTTATAATGAATTTACTGTGCTGCCAACTCCAAACAAATGAACTATAGTTATTAATTGTTCCAGCTGCAAACAGCAGCGCTGAGATAGGTAGATTGAGCCAATGTCATAAACAAAATTATTAAATTATACAGAAGAAATGCTTTGTCACTTTCCTTTATTACATTGGGAAAATCTTGGTCATAAAAATTGGAACTAAAAAGATCACAAAGCTTTCTCTTTTGTATGATTTCAAACTGTAAACCACAAAAATATCTTTTAGGACGACATTCGTAAGTCACGATAACGTAAAAATTGTGGTGGATAATACGAAACTTATAGACGAAAATGACAAATGTACCGTCACTCTTAACTACAACAATAACAATCTGTTTTTGCATTCGAACGGATTCTTTAAAGATTTTTATTCGTTCCATTGGTTGCTGGAAGATGGCACTATAATCGTTTTTGAAATATCGAGAACCAAGAAAAGATCTGTGAAGGTAAATTAATATACATTGGACAAATTTATTTTAGCTTTGTTACGCTTCTTAAGGGCCAGCTTTTTTATAAAATCTTCCATAAAAGCCTGGCGAACTGAAATAAGTAGTAGTTCACTTAACAACTGCGGAAAGTGATACTTTTCCGCACTTGATTGCAGGGATTAATGAAATAATCTGTCAGATTAAGTACCATTTTTTTGCTTAAGAATGCAATAAAACTGGAAAATTGCTTCTTATAATTCATATTAGTTGTCACTTTGAATTGTCAAAGTCACAAAACTGACATATTTAAATAAAAATTGGTGAAAAACTAAATACATATTTTTTTTTAGTTAAAATTGCATAACTCTGACCTTATTTTCATTCTTAATTTTTTCCGTTATTTAAATTTTTAAAATAAGCAAAATTTTCTCGTCTATTTTCTTGCCATTTAACTGTGTCGCCATCTATTCTTTAACAGCTAAAGTACTACAAAATGTAGGCACAAAACAGGTAGGGAACTAAACGTACGTGTCGAAATAAGCAGGTCCGGACTTGAGTTTTTAATTAATTCAATAACTTGGTGTTTTTGCGTTTACATATTTGTTCCAGGCACCAGAACCTTTGGATAGTTTATCGAGCAGTGCTGAAGACACGACAGGCGAACAAGAGGAGCAAGAAATAGATGTTGACGTTAGCGGAAAGATGGTTAAGACCTTAGAAGAACAATATTTACCCCAAATTTCAAATCCTACACACGTACAAAAAAATATGAACGGTGAAGGTGATTTCGAGGAAGATTATCAGTTCAAAGATGTATATCAGGTATAGTCGATTGAATACTCCAATTGATTCTTAATAAAAAACCCTAAACTTTCAAGCAAAAAATACACTGCTCAACATTTGAAATGGATATTTGTTAAATTTCAGTAAATTGCTAGTTAGCTTACATTACCTTGTGAAATAGAAATTCTTCATCCGGTGCTTCCATCAGAAATTTTTCAAATTGCTCCCGTGTAAAAATGCTCGCTTTCTTAGGCCTATAGCCAACATTTTTTCTCTTCAAATACGCTATCAAAGTTAAAAACTTGGAAATATCAGTGCCATCATAAATAAAAACGGTGGATTTAATTATTGAATAATCTGCCCAGAGGCTTCCAGGAGCTTTTAACTGCATAAGTCTTTGAACGAAATATGCCAATAGAGTCTTTTCATCGATTCTTAAATTCTTGCCTTCGCACCATTTTTTTTAAATCTTTGGTAGGTATTTTGATAACGGATTTTGGATTTTTCGAGAATAATTGCGGAACACCCTGTTAGAACGACGATACAAAGAAAGACCGACGAACAGACACAAACTTACAATTACACAACTTTGTAATTGAAAATATTTTTCTTTTAATACGTCCCGAACAAAATGATGTCGTATGTCGACGTGTTTGCTTCTGGAATGATATGTTGGATTCTCCGCTAGGCTCAGTGCGCCACGATTGTCTCCAAAAACGATCATCTCGTAGTCACCGATGTTGATCTCAGCCAAGAATCTCTTCAGAAAAATAGCCTCCTTGGAACACTAGTACGACCGTTTAAACTCTTCGTGGGTAGTCGATTTCGAATGTGATTAGCAGTATTAACCGCCTCAGCCCAGAAAACATCAGTTAGACCTGCATCTTTCAAAAAACATCGAGCCATGTTCAACAACGTACGATTCTTCCTCTCAGCTGTACCGTTCTGTTCAGGATTGTATGGCACGGTAAGTCTCCTGGTGAATCCACGCTTCTTTAAAAGATCATTGAACTCGTCGCTCATGTACTCGCCTCCGTTGTCCTACTTGAAAGTCTTGACGTTAGTCCCCTTCTGGTTCTCAACGAGCGTCACGTATTCAACGGTGGCCTGAAAAACTTCGGACTTGAGCCTTAAAAGTCGCACTTCACACCATTTTGAGAAATCGTCAATAAATTCGACGAAGTACTTCTTTCCGGACCAGGACGGCACCCTCATAGGTCCGCAGACGTCGCTGTGTATCAGCTCCAGGGTCTTCGTTCGTCTATCGGATTTCTTCGGAAACGGTGTTCGAGTCATCTTGGATGAAGTACAGACGTCGCATTTCAACTCCTTGTGCTCACCAGTCAGTCGAACACTTTTCAGAGCACCTTTGCGAATCCCATACTTCAGGTCTCTTACGTTCACGTGTCCCAAATATCGATGCAGAACCTCGAGTGAAATTTTGTCAGTTCTTGAGTTACTTGTTGTTAGTCGTACGTGTTCCCTGACTTCTCGCACGTAATACAAATTGTCGTGTTTTACTGCAACAAGAACTACATCACCATTTGAGTGTGATATTACAGCGCAATCTTCTCTGAACTGGACTTGGGCTTTATAGCCTCGACTTGTGATCTTGCTGATAGAGATCAGGTTGGTCCTAGCTTCAGGTAAGTATAAGGTATCTTCCAGGGTTACTTCCTGTATGACATTATATTATGCTTCTGTCATAAAACGTACTTTACCAACGCCCATAGTGGATGCTATCGCGTCATATGCCAGCATCAATGTTCCACGGTGTGTGCTCGTGAGTTTGTCAAAATACCTGATATTGTTGCATATGTGGCTGGAAGCGCCACTATCGAGACACCACTTCAGGTTGAAGTCTTCTGTCTTTTGAATTGATGATATGAGAGCTACTTCAGTCACGATCTTCGCACTCTCCTTCTTCCCCTTAAAGCACTGATTCGCTTTGTGTCCCAACTTCTTACACTTAAAGCAACGTGGGATAAACTCTTCACCATCCTTTGTTTTTTCTTTGTTATCCTTCTGCTGTTTCTTCTTCCAGGTGCTTTGTTTCTTCACGAACATTGCCCCCGATGATGATCCTTTAGTTTCGTTCTTCCTAGCATCACCTTCTTCCAGGATCTTGATCCTTAATGCTTCAGGTGTAGGCAGTTCATCTCGAGACTCAATGACACATCTGAAATTTTCTCCATTGTTGTTATGCACCTTAGTTACTACCTAACAAACCAAAGTATCTATCTTGATAAAATGAATGAAATTAGTCAATATGACTAAAATGTTTAATTTTATAATTTATAATGGTATCAATCGTGCAAAAAACGTTATAAGCATGTCGAACGTTAAGGGTAACCAATCTCAGACAATAATTGGAGTCGTAGCTTCACTCCTCCAAACAATTTTCTTCGATCGATATAAAACACTTACCGTTCTTCATACTTAATATACTATTATTGAATTTTAATTTATTATGATCCAATGACAAAAGAAAATTACAGATTTTTGTAATATCCACTTCAATTGTTCAGCAGTGTATTTCTAATTCAGGTAAAAATATTGGTTTACCAATTGAAAGTCAACTTTAAAAAATGTTACAATTTTTAAAAGAATATTGTAAAGGGTTTCTTATTGTATTCTTACTCCCCACTTATTTTCCCATTTTTCAAATCGAACCTAAAAAAACGATTTACAAGTCTTGCACTTTTGGCCCCCAACGTGGGGATGTTTTATTAACTGTACAAATATTAAAATATTGAAGATGCATTTTATTGGGCAGTTCCTTTATACAAAATTCGATTTGTTGCTACATTTTTCGTCGACACATACACAATAATACAACTGTTATTTAAAAATTTTTTTATATTCCCAAAATTAACGAAAAATATAACGAGAAACCCTGTACAAATCTAGTAACGCCATCTTTTAACGAATATGAAAACTTTAAGGGTTTAACTGAGGCAATTACCAGAGATCTACCGATCTATAAAGTGAACCAAAATTACGAAACCATCAAATTGAAGAAACCCATCGGGGAAATACCGCTGGTAAACGTCATACAAAGGGTATTGCAAGATGGCAAAAAGAACGTATGTCAACCAGAATTATCCGATGTAGGTTCTTCGAAGAAATATTTCGCTTCGCATCCAGCGCCACCAGATCTAACCATCATGGACGTAATTTCGTTTCGAATGACTTTGCCGAACGGCATTCATCTCACTTGTTATCCATCGCAAATTAAAGAAAATCTGATCGAAATCAAGCAAGAACAGTTATCGACGAATATTAAAGAGTTAAGACTCGAAGAGTTTAGGTTGTTTACGAGAGAAGGGTTAGTTGACATTATTTTACATCATAAAATAAACATTATTAAACCAGTGCCGTAGCCAGGTTTTTTTAGGGGGGCGTACTTGTAGTAAAGGTTAGACACTGAGAGATAAAGTCGGAAAACAAAAAATTCATTGTTCACACTGAAGTATTTCAAATATTATAATTTGAAATCAAGACGTCTTTCTTTTTTTGATGCAAAAATATTTGTTATAATATCTGCATCAATATTTATAACCCTGTTGACATTCGTGAGAGCTATACTGTATTTGAAAATCAAGAGAGAGTGAATTCCCAGAATAAAAACTAATTCGATATGCAAAACTATAGTACAGTACGTGCGGTAAAACTTCAATATTTGTAATGTATTCTAAATTGTTTTTGTTAATTTCAATACAAAATTTATTAAATTTCTTGGACTATCACATTATTTTATGATCTTTCATTGTTACTACAGTAGGCCTAAGAGGATTAACGTGCGTCATAGGCGTAACCAGATTAGAAAGGGATAATTGTTATTTAACGACCCCCGAATGGCAACAGCTTCTAATGACAGATATTTTGACTTAAATAGTGCTTGTTTCTAGAAATGCAGTTATTTGATTTTCTATAAACGTGACAAATAGTGACTAAAAATGGAAGGAGTTTGTGAGTATACGCCAGTGAAAAAATTAAAACTAGACCATTTATCGCTCAATGAAAAGAGTGCTGTAGTGAATGTGTACCACTATTTTAAACATCAAAATCCCTCAAACACTATTGACAGTGTAGTTGAAACAACATCTAAGGCAATGGGATATGGAAAATCTACAATATATAGAGTTCTAAAGGAGGAAAAATCAGGTGGAATAACCTCACCAAAGCCGAAACCAGATAGACAAAAACTATTAAAAGTCAACGTGGACGAGTTTTTTAAAAATGCTATTCGTAAGCTTGTTCACTCATTTTTTATAAACAAGCAAATACCAACTTTAGATAAAGTTTTGCAAGCCATTACGAATGATGTTGATTTACCCACAATAAGCCGGGATAAACTATGGAAAACGTTACATGAGTTAAACTTTAAATTTGAAAAAATGGGCAGACACTCAATGCTAATTGATTCTGAAGAAATTGTATGTTGGAGAAGACAGTACCTCAGAAGAATACAACAAGTTAAAGCTCAAAATAAAAACATTTATTATTTAGATGAAACATGGGTTAATGAAGAACATTATGTAGGAAGAGTTTGGAAAGACAAAAATATAAAATCATCCCATCAAGCTTTTCTAGAAGGATATACTACTGGTTTTAAGGAACCTATAGGAAAAGGTAAAAGATTAATTATTTGTCATATAGGCAGTACAAACGGTTTTCTTGAGAGTGCTTTACTCTTATTTGAATAAAAAAAACCGTTGATTATCACGAAGAAATGAATGGAGACGTGTTTGAGGAATATTTTGAACAGATGATTCAATTCATACCAAAAGGATCGGTTATTGTAATGGACAATGCAAGTTACCACTCCAGATTACTTGAACCTTTACCAACCACTAAATGGAAAAAAGGATGAAATTGCAAAATGGTTATCTTCTAAAAATTTAGCCTTTGACAATACAATGCTGAGGGCAGAATTGTTAACTATTGCTAAAAAACATAAGCAAAATTATAAAAAATATAATATTGAGGAGATAGCCAAAAAACGAGAAATTGAAATCCTTCGTTTACCACCCTACCATTGTGAGCTGAATCCGATAGAATTGATATGGGCTCAAGTTAAAGGTTATGTTGCCAGAAATAACACTACTTTTAAATTATCAGATGTTAAAAATCTCTTCAATAAGGCAATATCTGAAGTAACAAGTGAAAATTGGCAAAAATGTATTAGACACGTTACAGAAATAGAAAAAAAAATGTGGGAGCTAGATAACATAATTGATATTGGTCGCATTCAGGTAATTTGTAGCGATATAGCACTGCAGCGCTTTTACGCTAGAATTCGCTGAACTGACTTTTAAATTAGTTGACATGTGACATATTTAATTAGTGTTCTGTGTGTGACATGACGTTTGGGTTTATTTCCTAACCTTTATTTTAAAATAAAAATGAATAATATAGCGCAAATTATTGACGACTATAATGATGAAATGGTTGTTGTTAACATAATTAACAACAACCTAAATATTTATTGGACATGTGGTGCAAGCATTGTCGGCTCCATTAGAACCGCCAGTTTATAAAAGAAGAAATCCTGTAAGAAATCAGAACTATGTTGAACAGATAATTCCTTTGTATACTATTTTATGTCAGGCTACTTACCTTTCTTCTTATGTGTAAACAGGTTATTTTATTTGTCACTTTTTGTTTAAAAAATGATTTTGTTGTAAAACGATCTTTTTTAAATATTATCAGTTAGCTTTATTATTATTCTTCTTTCAAACGTCAAAATTTGAAGCGTTCCAGCGTTCCAGCGTACGAATATATATGCTGTACTGCTGCAATAAAGCGCCGCAGCGCTGTAGTTCTAATATGTCAATTCAGCAGCGCGGCTTGATGAAGCGCTGTAGCGCTGCTGTTCCCTGAATGCGACCATTACTATAGAGCCCATTGTAATTTCTCTAGAATCAGATGGTGAATCTTCTGACACAGAGTGCGAGGAACCATAACTTTAAAATTATTAATTTATGTGCTTTAATTTTATTTTTAGATTTTTATTTTTTAAGATTTAATATTGTCGTATTTTTTGCATGTTGCTCGTCAAATTTATCCTTGCGGTTGGTTTTTTTTTCTCATATACCTACTTAATTGTTTTTTAGCTGCTCATATTCATTTATAAGTAATTGTAATTATCTGTACATTATTGTAAATAAACATATGCCTAAAACAAAATGCCTAAAATAATATTGACTTTTTCTTCATTTTACCCAAATTAAATTACTACTTACGAATTATGTTTATCTATCTAAAATTGGTAATCTAGGTATAAATAACTAAAACAAATTAAATATTTCTATTTCCATATTAATTTAATTTTGAAAACGCACGTCTATTATGGTTAGGTTATGTTAGGTTTACTGCCTTTAACACTGATAACTGTAAAACATTTCTGGGAATTTACTATCTCTTGATTTTCAAATACACTATAAGCCGTTGAGTCTTGTTTCGCTTGTGAAAATTCTTAAGTACGTTTTGATTCTCTTCAGACTAGAAAAGCTTCTTTCTACGGTTGCTGTAGTCACAAGTAATTGACCTTTCTCTTGATCCAAGCTTGTGCTGGTTGAAGCCGAAGTGGAAGCAGCCGGATCGGCTACTACTTTCTCGACTTCGTCGATGTAATAATGTGCACCAGGGACTACATTATCGTCATAACCAGGCTTAGCCTTTTTAGAGTCTCTAACAAGAAAAGATAGCAAAGTGCCCTCTCTTTTTTCCACTCATTTCACACTTGTACAAGTGTTCAAATTTTTTATGGTTTTATAATCCAGTCGGGTAGAAGTTTTGGAGGGAGGGCTCGGACCCCTGGTGCCCCCCTCCTCTGGCTACGGCACTGTAGTAAACTATTCACTTCTTATTCTTCTAACCTAGATTCCTTTAAATTCTGTGCGAAGAAACTGCAAAACTACGGCACTGTGTCGATACGTAGGCAACCAAACTAACACGATTAATGAAACGTAATTGAATCTGAACTATATGGCTTGTCCAGTATAAATATAATTGCACGTCATCAAAGTGAACAAATCGCTCTGTTCGTTTGACTTCCTTCGTTCGTTTGCTACTGTCAATCAGTATCTTTTTTCACTGTAAATTTGCTAAATATTTAAATTCGTAGGTCGCAAGTTATTACAACATATTATAAAGAAATGCTTTAAGAAAGGTTACATAATTAATTTTATATCAAATACAACTCCTGGACTAATAAAATATAATATCAATAAAACACCAAGTCTAACCACAACAAATTTAATGGTGAAATTATCAAATTAGCGACTAGTTTCGGTCTTAGATCATCATCAGGCTACAAATAAAAGATACAATAAGGTAAGGACAAGAACTACAACAATAATAAATAAATATAAAGTTGGATAACATATACAAGGTAAAATGAGTAAGGAATAAAAGTAGTAAATAAAAAGAAAAGCTTACCTATCATGCAAAAGTAGATACAATCGTACAAAAATTAAAATTAAAAGTTACATCATTAAAATATATAGGTTGTATAAAATACCAAAAATACAAAAATTTACGGGGTAAAATAATACAAACAAATTTATAGTTAAAAAAGACATATAGGGGAAAAAAATAGAGGGACAAGACAGGATTTTATTTTTTTAAAAACAACTAAAAGGTCAAATAAAGGACGTGAAAAAAAAACGAAGGGATTATAACATTGTCATCGAAAGAAGAAAAAGAAACAAACAAGAAATAGAGGAAATAAAACGTGAAGAATAAAGTTAAAATCATCTTTAAAATAACAGATTAATTCTCTGAGCACCACAACATGAAGTAATTGAAGTATACAACCAAACTAATTAGCGAGTAAAGAGCTGAGTAACAACAACATTTAAACAAACAAGAAAAAGAAGAAGTATGTAGTTTGTATGTTGGCAATATGGTGCCCTGATGCCGCACTTAAATATGGTTATAAAATTCTAATTTAGTACTGAGGTATTAACATCAAAATAAAACTCTTTTATTAAACAAAATCACATTAAAATAAGTTTTGCTTGGGATATCTTCACAAATAACCTTTTTATCAGTATAACTAACCTAGCTTAATATTGTACTCAAATAAAAAGAATGTTATAGAAACTTTGTTTGACAATTACTAGATTCTAATACTATTTAAAATGCTTGGCAACATAGTCCCGTTCTGACAGCTGTGACGTGCAATTATATTTATGCTGGACAAGCCATGTATCACTTTGATTATTTTTTTTACCTGTCAAAATATCATAGTTTTGTGATTTCGTCCAATGAAAACGCGGTTATCTTCCAGTTTAACCATCCGCTAAAAATTCTCTGCGCATGTACAAAAATATTTGAAATTTACAGCGGGACAGCCGCACAGTGTTGTCAGTTCAAATATTTTTTTCCTGAAAGCGAATAGTTTAGTTTTGATTTAGTAGATCATAAAAAAGACGCACATTAATAAGGAGAGTTACTGCTAAAATTCATAAGTAATAATTAAGATGCTAATAACAGCAGTTGAAAATATGAATAATAACGTAGGTAGGTACTTCCCTTCGTTATTTCGAATTAAATATATTGTAATTTGCGAATATAAAAATCTCACGTTTTCATGGTATTCTGTGGTTTTTTTTTAAATTAGTGAAAAATATAAACTACCACAATAAATGCAGTAGAAACTATAAGGAAAAAACATTTTAAATAATGCATATTATATTAAAATTAAATAATATATAATTAAAATTTTATATTATGTCTTCTGATTTATTTAAGGCATATTATGTTTACATGCATATAAAATTTAAATCCAAAATCAGCCCTATAATTGAATCTCCTTGTTATAATAAATTAACGTTATCTGCAAAATGTGCATACTGTACGTTCAACATGCATTATTTCATAGATTTATTTAACTGATTACATAACCTAAGTTACGCAATCTGTTAAATAATGTCTATAATTTTCTTCTTTCCAATGTTTATTCACTCACTTTATTTATTCATAAGATTTATTCATACATATGTGGCAACGAAGCTCGAGATTTAAAGTTTGCCGCTCCTTATCAACCAATAAAATTATCCTTGATACTTCAAATTTTGTACATGCGCAGAGAATTTTTAGCGGATGGTTAAACTGGAAGATAACCGAAAACGCTTAATCTTCAATGTTCTGTGCTAAATGCTAGTCGATCATTCCGGTTAATACTGATTATTTTTTTTACCTGTTCAAAATAAGACAGTTTTGTAATTTCGCCTGTTAAAGAATGAGATAGATTTATAAAACTGTCATAAACAGAAAAGAGAAATCCATTCAAAATATTTGTAAGTTATAATGCCAGCTTTCTTTGACTTTTTCGTTTCCTTTACCTCACTTTCCCTCTTTTATATACTGAATGTCGTTACCTCTCCTATTTACTGATTTTAAAATAATATATTAAACAACGCATTTCATATGGAATTCTGTTATGACACGAGTTCAAGTTTAAAAAACGAATCGCGAAGCGATGAGTTTTTTAAAGAACGAGTGTCACAACAGCCATATGAAATAAGTTGTTTATAATATTTTTTATATTTTGCCCTTTTTACCATTTTTTAAATTAATTTTTTATTTTTATGTGATTACGAAAATTTTTATTTTAAGAAGTATGTCGGCAGCACTGTGTAATTTATAAAATTTGACAGTTGTGACATTTAAATTATCAAATGTTAATGTTTTAAAATATTTTAAAATGAATAATATACCAATAATAATATATTATATAAGTAAAATATTATATTCATATTCACAGATACTTTCTTAAAGAACAATATAAAATTAATAAATTGCTATTAGCCACAAATGTCATTGTCAATAGTCTTGCCTTTAGATACTTCACTCATGTCGCCAACCATTTAAAACAAAAATTTGCGTGCGTAAAAGTTACATTACGATACGCAAATGCGTTTTATAATGAAGATTTTTATAAGTGCAAAATATAAAAAACAATGTTTTATTAAATGTTATTATGTATATACCCATTTTCTTTCAGTCTCTTGATTATTATATTTTAATAAATTATGTCATAGGTAGGCAACATAAAATACACGCAACTTGAATTTAAATCCTGACCTGTATTTGTATTTTCTGTTACTGCCAAAATAACTGCTAATTGATTGTCGTGGTGGATAGCACGTTCGGGGATTACTGGTGGTTTACACGCCAGTTTACAATAATGAATATTTATACAGGGTGTCCCATTTGAAAAAACTGAAAAAACTTCAATTTTTGGAATGTAAAATTTATTTAAGACCATCCAGTACAAAATAAAAATTTCAACCAGAGTCTAAAAAAATCTTCAATCCTCTCTCTTTGTAAATTAGTAATTTAAAAGCTTTATATCTTTAAATCCCATAAAGTTGCGGTTTTTTAAAAAGGGATGCGCAAATTCAAATTTTTTAGGAAAAATTTTGTTTTTTCCGAGAAGGCTGGGAGTTCTACAAAAAAAAATTTGGGAGTTTATACGAGAGTTGCCTTTTATATTTCGGGATTTGGCAACCCTGGTGTTGCAATCTGGCAACTGACAGCTCTATCTGTTGGACATTTTTGAGGTTATACGTACTCAGAACGTTTTGACATACAAACAACTGCATTTTTGAGCACCCAAAACATCGATTTGACGAGTCATCCACAGTATAGTCCAGACTTGGCACCGAATGACTTCTTTTTATTCCCGTATGTAAAAAAAAAAACTGAGAGGCCAACGGTTTTCGACACCTGAAGAAGCGGTTGTTGCATTCAGAATGCATGTTTTAGGGATACCTCAATGAGAGTGGCAAAAGTGCTTCGACAATTGGTTCAAACGCTTGCAAAAGTGTATAGATCTTCATGGGAAATATTTTGAAAAACAATAAAATGATTTTCGATATTTGTTTTTGTTCTCTAATCTCGCAATATAAAAGGCAAACCTTTTAGTACTAATTCGGTTTTAAAAATGCGGGAAAAGGCATTCCATTTAAAAAAAATTAAGACAATTACTAATGGACCACCATGTATACATGAATAAAATTTTACAATGTTTGATTTTAATTACCATTGACATATATCTTTTGAATAAATCTAACCTAACCTAACCTAACCTAACCTAACCTAACCTAACCTAACCTAACCTAACCTAACCTAACCTAACCTAACCTAACCTAACCTAACCTAACCTAACCTAACCTAACCTAACCTAACCTAACCTAACCTAACCTAACCTAACCTAACCTAACCTAACCTAACCTAACCTAACCTAACCTAACCTAACCTAACCTAACCTAACCTAACCTAACCTAACCTAACCTAACCTAACCTAACCTAACCTAACCTAACCTAACCTAACCTAACCTAACCTAACCTAAGCTAACCTAACCTAACCTAACCTAACCTAACCTAACCCTGAAAATACAACTGCTCGTTACAACCCCCATAAGACTACAAATGTTGACGAAGTCTGTAAAATTCGTCAACACTTCTTGACAATATCCTTACGACATGTCGTAAACGCGGCTTAATCGTCCCGTAATTTTGTAGGTACATCTTGATCAAAATGATAGACGGCACCATCAGACTCCTAATGTCGAACGGAGATCAAATAGACTTTGAAAACCCCGACACTGACAAGGAAGAAATCAGAAAATCCCGTTTGAAAAAAACACACTGCAGAAACCTGAACGATTACCGAAAAAAGTTGAACAAAATCATGAAAACCTCACGATCCGACAATCTTTACTACGTCAGCCGCAGAGGAATCCTGACGACGAAAAAAGGTTACGTCATCGACAAGGACATCATGAAAATATTGGAAAATTCGAAATTGCCCTATTTGAAAACCTCGTTAATCAGCTTCGACGGAAACAGAACGGTGCTGACCCAAAACAAGATAACCCGCAAGAGATTGTACTACATACTCACCGAAAACGATTTCGTGAAGGAAGAAATGGCTTTCGAACGAAAAGACGGCTTGAAATGCGTCCTAGATAAAACCGGACATACAATTATGGAATTCTCCGATGGTACGCGGATCAGTACCTCTGTGGATACCGCAGCTGAATTGATGGACGGCTACGTATACGTAAATATGTACTATAAATACGAGCACCCTTACTACGCCACTGTAGTCTACGAAGAAAACGATCTACTGCAGATTGTCCTTAACAACAACGTCGTACTGGAGAAAACCACCAATAACATCATCACTCTAACCATGGACGAAGCAGCTACCACTTCAATAAGTTCGGAAGAAGTTCGCTTCACGAAAAAATGCAACGAATGTTCCAGTCAATACACTTGTTTGTTCAACATCGAACCCTTTCACACAAACACCTTGAAATTCGCCGACCAATTCGTCCACGCCGAAGACAGCTATGATAAACATTTTTTCGTAGATTATGCAGGTCGTTGCGAGAATAATGCCACTTACATTAGCGGTTGTTTCAATCAGAAGAACTGCAACCATCAACGCGCCAACGTCTTCAAGAGATTGTTCAGTTTGAAAAAATCATTTGCCGGCGAACAATTTTACACCGACAACATGATCGATGCCTTGACGGAAGAGCAAAAGAAAAAACTCGATACGAGTGTGGTGCAAAGAACAATCGATGCTAAAGATAAGAAGAAAACGGTGTTGGAATTTCGTACTAAATATTTCGAGAGTTTTAGCGACCGGCATATGACGCAGGAGGTGATCAGAACCGAAGTTACTTTGAGTAAATATGAGCAGGTAAAAGCCGGTTATGAGGGAGTTATCGTAATATTTAAAATATAATAGAGACATACAGCAATTATAAAAATGTATCACGTATCCGTATACGTAACGTAAAGGAGATACGTAACTAAGCAAAAAGAAGCATAAAGCAAATGCGTTATTTGTAACGTAACGTAACCATTCATGTGTTTTAATTTTTAACGTAAAAAATAAGCCCCGATATCTATCTTAACAAAAGAATGTCGTCATTGCCACTGTAAAGAATATTTTTTTTTTAAATCCATTATCGCATATCACAGATATGTTTGATGAACAGAAAATAAGGTTATGATTTTTGAGCATACAACATCACTTTTGTCCTTAATCGTTGAAAAACGCGATCACGGAACACAATAATGCGATACGTTACGTTAGATACGTGTGACGGATTGATACGTTTCACGTAACGTAACGAAACCCACGTATCGCTTCTGCACATGCGCATTGCGATACGTATACGGATACGTAGTGATTTTTAGAACTGCTTTAAGTCCCTATTATAACTTTATGCTAATAAGTCTTAGTATTAATATTTATATATTACTAAAAAAAGTCGGAAGTCATAAAAATCTTTAACAATACGATTAAAAACATTGAAAATCATTGAATTAATAGTAAACATAAAATATTATTGATTCTTCCATTGGAGCTGGTGGGTAAATGAAGATGTCCATGAATGAAATTTTGCACAGTGGTAGAAAAAACAATTCTCTTTCATCTGGTATATTCAAAAGTTACTTACAAACGTTCCGAGTAGGCAAAAAATGGAATTTAAGTGAATTTTTAACGCAAATTCGGATATATCCTTTGGAGCTGGTCAGTAAATAAAGATGTCCATGATTGAAGTTTTGCACAGAGGTAGAAAAAACAATTCTCTTTCATTTGATATGTTTAAAAGTTACTTACAAACGTTCCGAGTAGGCAAAAAATGGATTATAAGTGAATTTTTAACGCAAATTCGGATATATCCTTTGGAGCGTCATTCATGGACATTGCAACACTATTACTCCTCAAAAGAGATCCCGGCAAAGAGACACTCTCCAGGGGGTGGTTCGACTCCAAGTTAATGCTCACTATAGGAAGGATTGTGATGTATAAGTAAAAAGGGCGCCACTATCTTTTGAACGCTAACGATTAAGTAAACAAACTACACAAAACTAAGGTGAAAAAGATAGAAACACCTTGTAATTACCTTAATTAAACAAATAAAGAAGCTACTTGAAATGAAATACGGATCACGCTACACCCTTAAGACTTATAGTCTAAGGTATACAAATGAAACTGTTTGTTAAAACTATTGTTTATTTATTGAAAATATAAGTGCTTGCTGATAATGAACTGTGAACTGGAGTTGTAAAAAGAGAACTTAACTTTGAGTTTCTGTGCTGTCTAGAAGGGCGGCTTCAGCTTCTTTGTGGAGGGATGAAAGTTTCTGTGATGGTTCTGGCTGCTCAAAACGTAATACTTTTCTTATCTCAGAAGTGGTTCGAAGGGCTGTCTACACATAGGCGGTAACTGGGTTCTAACTTAGATTAACGGTAGCTTGGCTCCAACTTGGAGATGTCAGGCTCCCACTTAGGGGTAATTTTCACTCCAACTTAGGGGGTTGTATCTTTCTTGGACGATTATTGAAGCCACGTGTTCTAAAGCACGCTTCGACAACCAATTTGGGAGATTTCACAAAATGGGGTTCAGACGCTTCGGACGACAGTTTCAGTTGAAAAGGGAATAAAATTGCTTGCGATTCATTAAATAGGCTAGCTCAAGACGGAATTTGTGTTTTATGTCAGTTGTCAGAAGGAAAGCGTTCTTTATTTGGCCTCGTTCAAACGGATAAATAGTTAGCGTCTATAAGGGGTGTCTCGAGTACAGTAGCATTAACAGTAAATAGGGTCGGTTTTAATGGTAATAATAACGGTATCGTTTACGGTCGATAATAGTGCACGGTGACATGACGATAGACATGTTACAACATCTTCATTTACCCACCAGCTCCAAAGGATATATCCGAATTTGCGTTAAAAATTCACTTATACTTCATTTTTAACACACTAGGAACATTTATTAAATATATGTTAGTTTTTAAATAATATTTTATTACAATTTATATTTTTGTTTTCAGTAGTAATAACCCAAGGACATTGATAATGGACTAGTTTAGTGATTTTTTTTATATTTGCATCTTATAAAATAGGTTTTTAGTGGTTCAACTGTACAAATAAAATTTTTATAAAATTAATCCTCTAGCCATAATCGGCTTTTGAAATTTAAATTTAATGGTTACATACGTCATAAGTGGTAAGTGACGTGTTTCAATAAGATTGGTAGACAATTTGCGATGTTGTCGATATGCTTTAATATTAACCGAGAAACTTATCTCTCTCTCTCTTATTTGTTGTCATTAAAAAGAGATAAACATATCGATATTTTTGTTCTCTGATTGAAACTTTATCAAATAAGGAGTAAAACACTAAACAAAATATTCTGTCATTTTCGTTAGTTTAATTTGTTATTTGGTTGTGTTTGGTTTATGAAAGAAATTACTTCTATACTATTTTTGATTCGAAAATAAAAATCCCTAACACCTTCTCTTGGTGTTATAGCGGTTCCTTCAAAAATAACCAATAGAAGTAATTGTTCTCTCGGGGAGGAACCCTTCTATCGGTACAGTGAGAGAACGAGTTTCAAGAATACCGTTTTGGCATTTTCAATAGAACCACGCCCACTTTCTATTGGCTGTTCTATTCTATCACCGTCAAGAATAGGGGTCTTGTTTGTTTATTACAGATAAACACGATTTTCTCTCCTGTCATATATCTTGTCAACTGGTACAATCAGTTAGTCACAGAACGCACGGTGTTTTGTGCCGCCAGTTCTTTGAGAATACTTGAAACGAACGTAGCTAAAATGTGACAACGTTGACTTTTAAACACACTTTTTTATTGGTTATTAGTTGGCGCTACGTTTAAAACTAACTAATTATTTATTGCTAAATTTTACGAAATGAGAAAAATTACCTGCAAAATGAATACCAATATAAGTAAGTAGGTATCTTATCTTAAATATATTGTAAAGAATATTATGATTTGAGAGAAAGTTTATTGATTTGATTGATTTATTTATTAGATTGATATTACTTATTTAAATGTACTAATAGCAACAAGATCTTTTTCTCAGGGGGTGTTTGGTTATGCTAGTTTCTATTGGGTTATTAGGTAGAAGGTATTTGAATAAAATTGATTAATTATAATTATAAATTTATTATAAAATAGTTAAATTAAACAGTAATGTTGAAAGTTTAATAATGAAACTAATTAAAAAAATGTTAAAAAGAAAGGCCTTTAGTAATTATAAAAGAACTTACTTGATGTGGATTAAGTTAAACTAACCAATGTTGTTTTTGTAATGGCAAGTAAGATTATCAAATACACGAATTATTAAATATCAAGTAAATTCCTTTGTTTGTTTTTTTTTTTTAAATTATAAAATTCAACTAACTACTACAAATTTTTTTTAAAAAAATTACAATTTTATCTGACCTTGATATGTGAAGTCCTGTTTCCTGATTGGTGGAAAAATCTGTAGGTGATCTATGAAAAATGGAGACGAACGAAGTGATACGTGGTATTTGCGATTTTGGTAAACTGAAGTGTTGTTAGACGATTAGTCTCTTGTGTAATTATTGTTCTTTGATTGTTCCTCAAATTTTAGTGTTGATGGATTATAGTTCCTTTTGTTGTATTATAATAGTAAGTACTCTTCCTTTTTACATCAACCGAAAATGTTTTAATTTCACTTTTGATTAGTTTTCAATGTCACTTTTGGCACTTGGTTTTACTTTATAATTGTTTTACTTTGTATTTTTAACGTCACTTTATTATAACTACTTTAAAAACTGTTTGTTCACTTTTTAACTGACTGTTCACACTCACTGATCTTCTCTCTTTGACTTCCAATAATAAACTTCCTTTTAAAAAACTGTTTGTTCAAATTGACTATTCACACTCAGATCTTCAATGTTTGACTACCAATTATATACTTCCCTTTAACGACCTCTGTTCAGTCTTTTATAGGTTTCAAACTTCTAGAAGCTTCGTTTTTTGTTCTAGAGCTTAGTCATTTCTGGGAAAAATATGTGTATCTCTTTCTTTCATATTTATGACTAGACATACTCACTTCGTCTATCATCGATCATTCCAGAATAAGAATATAGTAAAATATATCTGTCTCCTTTTTACACATTATCTGTCCTTTTTTTACACATTATATAATCAATTTTCGCGAAGTTTCTACTAAGTTCTAAACAACATATTTATGTACTAAATATAATATCGATACATTACATAATAAAATAATTTCTAACTTAAAATTCTCTTACAAATACACAAAATATACAATAAAATAATACAATATGATTAAAATTATTGGATTTAGTTAAATTAAACAACTTCTGTTGATATTTTAATCATTATACTATTGTCAAATATTTAAACATTACAATATATTGCTATCATTTTGATTAATATGATCCTACTAAACTAGTCCATTGTTCGAAAAAATTTTATAACAGATTTCGAAAGCTTGTTGCCGACGCCGTAGGCGGTGGTCTGTTGCCTGTAAGTAACAAGCTTGAGAAAGTTGTTATACATTTTTTTGAGCATTTATCAATGTTCGAGGGTTATTCGGATAGAAAATTTTTTGCTGGTTATTCTTTGGTATATTTGATTCGATAATTTCATTAATATTCTCATCAGTATTACAACCAAATCGTGACATTTTGAAATATTGAATATTTGTAATGACAAAATTGAAATGAAACGAAATGTAGGTATCCATAGCTACATGATTGAGTGAAAACAGCCCATGGGATCTGTTTTCAGTATAACGTTGGTTTTATTGGTTGTATTCAATCAGATGACCACAAATTAATTGATTTCATTGGATTTCTAATTGAGCAAAACATTTTCAGTAGTAATAACCCAAGGACATTGATAATTTTTTGAGCATTTATCAGTGTTCGAGGGTTATTCGGATAGAAAATGTTTTGCTGGTTATGGAAAAAAAATACAGAGCAGCCCAATCCTTTAAAATCGACGCCAATTCTTCCACCTTCCGATTTCCATCTAATTCATATTTTCTATCATTGCAAAAGTCCATAAACGCTTTCCATACAAATTTTTTACTGTAAACAGTATTCTTTGGTATATTTGATTCGATAATTTTATTAATATTCTCATCAGTATTACAACCAAATCGTGACATTTTGAAATTTGAAATGTCAAAATCGAAATGAAACGAAATGTAGGAATCCATAGCTACATATCATGGTTCCCCCCATAGATAAGATATATAAATACTGAAGTAGATGGGCAAGTCCTTAATGATGTGAAGGTCTGTGGAACATTACTGCCATCTCGTGTCCTTAGTACACAACTTTTTTCAAATGGCGGGTTATTTAAACGTATATACATTATGAATATTATTTAATAATTTTTAATCATTTTAAATAAAGAGATAAAACTGTAAAAATTCACCAAATATATATATTGTAGTATTGAGTAAAATGAATTGATGCATTTTTACAGTTTTTATCTCTTTATTCAAAATAAGGGAGTTCTGAAAAGATGGAGGTTTACAAAGAAAAATATAAAACTATGTATTTAAAGAAATCTTTAATAAAGAAAACACATTTTAAACCTAAATATACAACACAAATTTAAACATAGAACTTTTTTAAATATTTTTGCTTTTTTTTAAATTTCTCTGCTGCATATTTTTTTATAATATCAGCAGATATTGTTACATTTTGTTTTCCTTTCAATATTTTATTAATATTTTTTAACCAAATATAAACATGAAATTTACAAACATAATTACAAATTATTTCGAATAAATTATGTTCACAACATGAAAATATATTATTTTCTTTACAAATATGTTTTAAGATCATCTTTAATGTTTTTGTAATGTTATTGTAGTGGCAAACTTGTGGTAAAATATCACCAAGCAAAAATATGAATTTTTGAAATAATTTATTGAAATTGGTAGAAGGGGCTAGTAAAGATTTTGCAGAGTATGCTCTAGCATTAATAAGAAAATACTCCTAACCTTCTCCATGGTCTTGTTTCTCAAATCAGCTCTACCAATCTTCTCAATCCAGATATTATAAAGCTGGAAATATGAAAATATTTAGAATAAAATACGAGTACTTTTCATATATAAAAAAATTAAGAAAATAATGCCAAATTTATTTTTAATTAAATTGTATAATGGACTTATAGCTTCAATGATATATATTTTAGTACTACAGCTTTGTATCAAAATAAAAATTATACCTTGTTTCACAATTCTGTAATTTTACTTTGCAAAATTAAAGTGGACATGATTTAACATATTAATCTTATACGTCTGAGTAACTGTACTTTTTATTGCTAAAAATTCAAATATAGGATGGAATACCTCGTTTCTAATTACTTTAATGGTATAAATTATATGTTACACCTGTATTATTTTCACTCACCGTTTCATCTTTGGGAAAAATGTGCATTTGGGCATCTTTGTTTTTGTTTCTGCAGCTAGGTACACAACAAATAAACACCATGGTAAAAACAGTTCAAACGTACAATTCTCACAATAATCGAAAAATATCACACACATGTATTAACTCCCAATACTAATATGAGAATGGCGGCAGCGGCAATGATGGATGGCCGAATGGCGCTTGACACATAGAACATAGAACACAAATATAACCGACACTAGCGCTAAAATATCCTCTGATGTCCTTAGTATAAACTAATTGTTCAGACCTAATGTTTATATTAGAGTTACCAGTGCATGGTTCCCCCGTATTTGAATGACGATTGATTTCCCATTTAAATAACATGGGGTTTTTGTAATTTTTGCAATCAATTTTGTTGCTCCTCAGCCCGCTCCCCGCTCATACAAAGCTGTGGCAATCAATTATTTTTGTAGTAAATTTAATGCTCTACAAAAAAGTCTTAGTAATTTTTTCGATAAATTCACTTGCTTAAAAGTTATTCAAGCTCAAAGTTGAACTAAAAATAACTTATTAATTTTCTTTGTATTTTGGCCGAAAAACTATCATTATTTGTTTTACAATTTATTTTTTATTGCAAAAAATATCTCGTTTTGGCTGAATAATAACTAAAATTAGTGCTAAATAACCAATTAATTACCAGACGATATACCTACGTTAAGCTTAAAATATTACAATTTATTGGTAAAAATGTGACAAATTTAATGAAATTTTCAATTCATTCATGAACAAAATTTATTTTATCAAACATTCTTTGGTTGCATTTGGAATTTTTTTTTATATTCACTTACAACTTCAATAACATACTGTTTTCTTCGTCCTTAGCCAAAGTATTAACATATTCTTCAGTTAGTTTGACAGCTCGCTCTGCAGAATCATTGACCACTTTCAGATGTTTTACAATTTCCAAACCTTTTAAATAATCTGGGTGATTTCTTTAATAGAAGTAAATTTGTATCAATACCAAATATTTCGAAAAATTTGACAGAATCAGAATTAATGAAATAATCAACGTTTTTGTCAAGAAACCAATCAAAATCTTCTGAATTGAAAATAAAGCGTTTAGGAAAGTCAAGTTAATTCTCGTCGCTTGATGTCAAAGCCGCCACCATATTTTGCCTTATTTCAGAGGAAATACTTTCATCGAAAAATGATAAAGCTGCTGTTTCAGGAATTAAATACCATAAATGGTTTCTGAACTTTGCCAAAACTGCTGCGAATTTATTTTTAGTTCTACTTTGTACTTGAATAACTGTATTTGTGTACTTGTCAAACCTAGTCAAATGCTCTTTCAGCAACTATTAATATGTTAACGCAATAAATCTTAAAACAAAAAGATATAGGAAGGAGTATATGCCAAATGACCTTGAGTCCAGAAAGGAGCTTGCATATGGCGGCCAATTGTCAATTTTAATTTTCGTTTCCATTGACGTACCGAAAAAAAAATAAAAATTATATCAGGGTTTTTAATTTTAATAAATTTCAACCAATCAAGAGTGTGAATACAACTGGTTTTTTAAATAATTTAGTATTTATAAGTACCGCATGATACGCCTATGTGCTAATTTTTGACATTTATATGCAAAAATTGCTTTGACAGTATACTATATACATAAAAAATGAGTCATACAAGGAGCTTCAAGTTGGCCGACTTCCGTCGCAAATTTTCCTTATAGTTAATATATGATAGACTCCTTCCTGTTTCTTTTTGTTCTAAGCAATAAATAGATGGTTGAAGCTGTGCTGCACCCAAGTGGTAGACAAGCAAACTAACTAAGTTAATTGACGCGCTCTTTGTCAGCATTGTTGAACGTATATCTACTTTTTTTAGGAGAACAATAGACCACTATATTACAGTACAAACAAATTCATCATGCAAGTATTTAATGAAGACTTCATGATAAAGCTTTTGAAAGTTATATTGGATCAGCTGTCGCCCAATTTGGACGATTCCCGTTTGAAGTGGCTCTTGACGGAATATTTAAATGAAAAAGAGGCCGAGTATTTGATGTTGAGGAAATTGTCGTTGGAAGCGAAAAATGCGCTAAACAAAGAAGATGGTAAACTTTGTAAATGCGTCAAATTCAAACTGTCGTGTTCGGATAAGATGAAGCGTTGGCAGGAGGAATGCGACAAGTATAAATATTTGATTAAAGAACGATTATTTCCACCGTATTTTCTGTCGGAATTTTGTCAGCCTGTTAATAAACTAGATTAAATAAAAGATAGTGGGGTCGTTGTTTATTTGATTATCTATCGGATGATGATATTGGGAGTTTCCGTTTGAGGTATATAGAGGGCGCTCCAACGTCAACAAAAATGGCGGAGAAGGCGTGATGGGTGTTTAAAGGCATATTGGTCACTTGCCAGTGGTCAAGGTAAGAAAAAATTGGAAGCAAACTCAACCCAACTTATCTTACCATCTTTGTCAACTATTTGCACTCTTTCAGCATTTCCCTAATATCTCGGTTATTTATGAATAAAATCGTTTCATTTTTTGAGGAGACATTCAAAAGAAAACTCCGAACAATCTGTAGGTTTTAATTTTTTGTATTAGGTCTCTAAAAAACTAAAAACTAATATTTAATTTTGTTAATTTTCAAAAATCAAAATTTGGAAACCTACAGATTGTTACTTATTTTTTTTTCAATTTTTTTTTCTATTTACAATTTTTTTCTAAAATGAGAACTTGATAGCGTTTTGTGGTAAATCATTTCGAGAAAATAACATTATTCAGAACTGTTAAAAGTATCTCGCGCTCTCTCGCCTTCTTGCTACTACTGCTAACTACATCGAGCTAGTGAGAATTATCAAAAACGCCAGGGTTGAACTCTACGATTTTAGTGAAACTTTTATTTTTTCAATACTTTTTAAGGTTTTTTAAGATTTAAAAAAAAACAGCTAAACGAATTTTTACGAAATTTTTACCAAAAATCGAGAATATGAAAATGTAATAATTAGATGTGTTAATAAAAAAAAACAGAAAAAATAAGGAAACATATCTGATTGAAAAAAAAAATTAAAAATATATATAAAATAGATGAGTGTCATTTATTATACAAAATATTAAAAGTTTCCTTTTAATTAGACGTTAAAAAATTTTAAAACAAAGTAAAAATTAATGAAATAATTGTAATAAATTTGTATATAACCCGAGGGAACTGTTTTATCATACACAATAATAGTAAACGGGATGATCAGAAGATTTGAAAATCAAAAGAATTACAAAAGTTTATAAAAAACAAAACTTTTAAACAACAAATATGTTTAGCGGGTAAATTCAGTTTATTGGCTTTAGGTACACTTATAATGTATTGAACGACAAGGTTGTATTATCTTTTAAATTTAATTCTCTAAAAAATAAAATTAATTAAGGCTCTTTATTTGCTGCACTCTTTCAGTTCTTTCCTAATATCTCCATTATTTTTGAATAAAATTATTTTATTTTTTGCAGAAGTATTCAAAACTAAACTCCAAACAATCTGTAGGTTTTAAATTTTTATGGATGGTCCTCGCTTACAAAAAAAAGTAAAAACTAAAATTTAATTCTGTCAGTTTGCAAATATCAATTTTTAATTACAATTTTTTTTTCTAAAATCTAAACCTATATGAGTTTTGAGGTAATTCTTTTCGAAATAATATTATTTGTAACCGGTGCGGTGGAAATATATTGCGATATTTCAAATTTCTGGTTCCACCACTAGAACACGCTACGTCTACAGAAGCAAACATAAGACCCGGAAAATATGTGAACTAAAAGAAAGGTTTTTGCAACCAGCCAATTACGAGCGATTGTTAACGATTGTACGTTACAAATTGTAAATATCATCGATAGAATAGAATAGAATAATTTAAGTGATGAGAAAAAGTGTTGTTTGTTTATTTTTGTTTTTTACTACTTGTTTTAGAACTGGAAGTTTTTTAACTGTTGTCCCTTTCCTAGTCCAACGTGGCACTTTTCTGGTATCTAAATTGTAATTTTGATATTCATGAAACCCTAAGGATGAAAAAATAAACGTCGGTTTATTGTTTGTAAGTCACATAAACCCCACCATGTTCCCTTGTGTTTACTTCTTTGACAGTTTGGTTCCTAACAGTGATTGAAGGGTTTTAATCGAACCGGGAGTTTATTGACATATTATTGACTCAGATGAACTAGCCAATAAGATTGTGGAACCAAATCGTCAAACATTGATATGGAAAAGTAGAGGCATACAGCAACCATTTTTTTTACTAATAAATAACTTATTTTTCATAGATACCTACCAAATTAGAATAGAATATAACATTTCTTTTTCTTCTATGAATGTATAAATTGTGTTGAGATAAAAAATATAGTTAAGTAATTTTATGCTTTAAAACCAAATAACTAGTTAATTTGTATTATGTTACACCTCTGTGATATAAACAAACCTACATGCTGTGTTGTTTATGTAGCTTACAAACAAACGCTGTGTTAAAGGATATATCGTTATACTTATCTAATGTATTTTTTATCTGAGATGAAACCTAAAAGTCAAATATTTCAAGATATAGGTGACGTCGTACTCCCGTTTCTACGGAAACATGCTTAAGTTATTTTTCTTGTCATATTTAATTTAAAGAATAATGACATTATATCAATGCAATAACACACATTTGGGGCCAGTCCGTGTTGCACAAGACGTGTGAGATGAAGTTCATTCTCATTGAGCGTTGAAATAGGAGAGAACTATTTGACGTTTAATTGTAGGTATTAGCACTAAGCGATTGTTACGTGCAGAGATATTTTATGGGATAGATGAGGTACATACCTCTCAACTTCGCTCGACGTAAAAGCGGTAGAACAGCCTTAAAATAAAAATCCAGAAAAAGCAATGGTTGTAAATTTTATTTACAATATCTTCACATCGTTAGGTTTATTATAAATTTCGAAAAACAAAATTCAAAAACAATATTCACTTTGAGAATCGTACGTCATCCTCGAGCTTTCGGGGTGTAAATTTTTCAAAAAGTTCTGGAAAGCCAAAGAACTACTAACTATCCTTCTGGGAGTTCTGACGTCTTCTAGAGATTCGTGAGATGAATATTCGTCAACTTCACTTTCGCATTTTTCCCTTATGTTGTCCAAGCAACGAGGTTTCTCATTCACTTTGCTAGCCAGCGACTGTATCTGTAAGCAAACTCTCAATTGATGGTTTTTGTTTCAGACTACGGAATTGGCGCCATCTACATTTGGAAATTTGTACGTAAAACTCCGGGAAAACAAGTATTTTGTCATGATCCTGTGTTGATTATTTATTTGTTTTTGTATATTTGGTTCGATTATTTTAATTCAATACCAAAAGCATAACTGTGATATCAGTAGTGAGTCAAAAAAATTATGTTCAGTGCCACCGTTGCAGAATTATTCATCTGCAAATGTTTCCCAGAAACTAAAACATTGGAAATTAGACTGAAAATCAGTATCACTAAATATATGTAAGTTTGCAATGGATTTACTTTGTAGGATTCCACGTTTAGTAAAATAATTTTTGTCAACACTCAACACTAGATAAAATTAAGGTTATGTTGATATAGCTAATCTTAGACAAGGTAAACCTTGTCTAAGTATAGCTAATGACGTTTACTTTGTTTTCCCGGAGTTTTGGAGCGCCACCTGGTGTCAATAGTGATCGCTAATTACGGTGGATCGATTATGGTAGAAAACTAGGAAACTGAAATTAATGTGCAGCCAACTACATTTAACAAACTTAACCGGGACTTTAACTAACTTAACAAATCACACCTGGCAACACTAATCACGAACAATTACATAACAAGTTACTTTAGTTGAAACATAGAAACATTGGCATGAATAAGCCAGTTAAATATAGATAACTGTAGACAAATAACAGTTTCTGATTTTCTAGTTTTCTACCTGGTACCTACTTTTAACATTTGCCGCTAGATCACAGCATAATCGATCCACCCACCACATTATGGAGTCGTCTGAAACCATCAACTCATCAAAGTAAAACAACTTTTTTGTACATCTGTCATAAAAGTGACATTCCTAATGGTTGTCAAGAGTATTAAAAGATAAATTTTACAAATTAGTTTGTTAAAATAGTTATTTATGTACCGGGTGTCCGAATAAGAACGGCTCTCGACCATATATCAGTAACCATTGATAGTACAGCTTCGGGAAAAAATTTTTTATGATAAAAATGGCCTCGAGAAACACCTGGAAATTATTTACAGACTCGTAGGTCTACCGCTAGAGGGCGTAATTTAATACTAAGAATTAAGAAATCAAAATTTTACAAAAATTGCCTTATTAAAGGGCATTTTTAATGCGATAATCAAATTCTACGAACAATTCTGCGTATTTTTGGTTTCAAAACTTTTAGTCTATCTTTTGAAATATAAGGTGGGGGAGAGTGGGGACATTATTTTAGAAAAAGGTCTGTAAGTCCGGTCCTGTTTAACCGATCTTTGCAAACTTGGTCTTGTTGATAACAGCTTTCTTCCACCAATATTATAGTTATCATTTCCAAACAACCTAATAAGTGACGTGCCCGCTAGAGGGCGATTTTTCTTTTTTTAATCTAATTCTCTTTGAAAAATATTAAATAGAAGCAAGCAATTTTAACCATGAATTATAAAATTAGACCAAATTAGCAACAAAATGGTGAAAACCGCATGTCAATATCTTTTTCCTATCCCGAGATATCTTAAGAAACGTGTAAATTTTAAGTATTTTCCTTTGAATATTAGAGTACTCTGGTTATACTGAACGGCATTTAATAATTTTGGACTTCCTAAAATTGAATGTTCTTGTCCTCTTTATGATGTTTTTAAATATTTCAATATCACTGTTACTGTCACCGGTAAACGCCTGTAAGGTAGTTGAAATGGAAAAAGTATAAAAATAGTAGTGGGCCATGGAAAACAAAGCACGCAGACATGTGTCAAATTATTAAACAAAGGAAAAAGATATTGACATGCGGTTTTCACCATTTTGTTGCTAATTTGGTCTAATTTTATAATTCATGGTTAAAATTGCATACTTCTATTTAATATTTTTCAAAGAGAACTAGATTAAAAAAAGAAAAAAAGTTTCGCCCTCTAGCGGGCACGTCACTTATTAGGTTGTTTGGAAATGATAACTATAATATTGGTGGAAGAAAGCTGTTATCAACAAGACCAAGTTTGCAAAGATCGGTTAAACAGGACCGGACTTACAGACCTTTTTCTAAAATAATGTCTCCACTCTCCCCCACCTTATATTTCAAAAGATAGACTAAAAGTTTTGAAACCAAAAATACGCAGAATTGTTCGTAGAATTTGATTATCGCATTAAAAATGCCCTTTAATAAGGCAATTTTTGTAAAATTTTGATTTCTTAATTCTTAGTATTAAATTACGCCCTCTAGCGGTAGACCTACAAGTCTGTAAATAATTTCCAGGTGTTTCTCGAGGCCATTTTTATTATAAAATTTTTTTTCCCGAAGCTGTACTATCAATGGTTACTGATATATGGTCGAGAGCCGTTCTTATTCGGACACCCGGTATATTAAAACCAAAAAGTGATACAATATTGCTTGAGAGTAATAGTTACTCGAAAGCAATAAAGTTACTTTATGCTTGTAATACATACAACATTTTAAATACGATTTTTTTGAACCAAATAGCAAATAATTCAATACTTACCACGCTAGCGCTTTGAGAATTGGCATCGATCAAAATGAAAGACGGTCTGAAGCTCACCACATCCCCCGCCCTTCCGGACCAATAGCGGAGTCTTGGAGTGGTGTTTGGGAAAAAATAATCATTTTCCAATTCATCTTCATACATGTTCTTGGTGTCCTCCAAATTCAACTTCAACTCCGGCTGGAGAAGGAAAAAAATACAAAATTTTTAATATTTTATCATTATATAAAGATATCTCAAAAACAATAAAAGGTACCTATAAATTTTATTTAGATAAATGGTAGATCATTAAAAATTGAACAAAAAATATATCTGCAATATTTTTTGTATCGGGATTAATAACAAATTTATATCAAAAATTAAACAAATATGTATTTTTCTTACGTATTCTTGTCCATTTCCATTAAAAGAAAATTCCGGTTTCTCGGCATTAAAATTTTCCAAATTTTTCTCCAACTGCTTTATCTTTACCTGGATATTTTTCATATCCAGTTCGGTTTGCGAAACAGACTTTTGCTCGATATCCTAGAATATAAAATATCACATCAAAATATTTATGTAGTTTACCTAGAAATCCTATGTTTACATCAGATATCGACTCAATTTATTAAATAGAGACTCCATAAAAGCTTTTGACGGTTAATAACAATTAGAAATCTACAAATTACTGATAACTTTAGTTAAAGATTACTTAAGGAACAAAAAAACGGTAGGAAAAGGTGTGAAACAAGGATGTTCACTATTCCCATTGTTTCTTGATATTTGCATTTATTATATCCTAAATCAGAGTATAACATATCTGATAATGTTGAAATTATTTACAAAATGAAAGGTTTCATGGCTTGAAAGGTATTAGGAGATATGAGAAGTTAAATTGATGCCAATCATAAACATATTTTTCAAAGAGATTACCCTGATGATAATACGTTTCTACTAGCATGACCTCACTAGACCAAGTTACCATTGAAGCAAAGGTAGAAAGGGCATGTCCGCCAGGGGGAGTAACATCTCAGCTACTAGCTTTACCACATTTTTGTGGAAAAACAAGTTTGGTCTTGAAAATGCTTGAAAAGATGGAAAATAGGATTTGTTAAGAAGCTGAATCGACTGGTGCAATCAGTTGTTCGATAAGATGTATAGAAAACTTTTAAATCTGTGTGGGAAATTATCGGGGGTGAAGTACTACAGCGAAACTCTTCCAAACGTCTTCTGTCAATTCTATGTCAAACGTCTTGATGTTACATTAAGCGGTTTCTTTCGTATGGTAGTTTTCACAATAAATGGTATTGACTGAAGGATTATAATAAAACCAATTATACCCTTAAGTTGTAAAATCCGAGATGCACATCATAAATGTAAAAGGACCTGATTCAGGTAATTTTGTTGCTCAAACAGGGATTGTAGAGGATTACAGCTTACACTTCTTGTTCATTTTAGTCTTTGTATTTCAATGGAAGTGTTCACTTGTGTTACAGCGTGCAATAATCTTATAACATTTATTTGTTATTACAGACAATTACTACGTTTTCATGCAGAATTCAAATCGAATTGAATACACTTTCCGTATTAAAAACTTCATGAAAACAGGTATCGAAACAGTAATGAGTTTCAAGGACGATACTGCTTTTTATGGGATCGTATCGAGATCGAAAAATCGAAATAGACATGAAAACCGAGATCGTATTGAAACATGCGCATTCTGTGATATTCGCTGTCAAATTTATCGTCAACTGTTGGTCCTGGCCACATAACCACCTTTGTAACCACTCCACGTGAAAGTTTAGTAAAAGATTTTAATAATGGAAAGTTCCTCTAATATGTCATGCTCGTCAAATTCTAGAAATGTGTGGAAAGATGAAGATAAAAGGTGACAGATAAAATGTGTCAAATCTCAAAACGATTTCAAACCGATTTGAATCGCGATTTGAACCCTATCATGAAAACAGAAATCGGTATTGGATTCAAAATGAATTGAATACTCCATGAAAACGTACTAATTAATAGCAAATATTTTATAGCCCAACGTACAGAATAGGCAATATGTGGCGTCCGTGGATAAAAAGTAATAGTACTTCTTCCAGTGGTTAGTTAAAGAAGAATCACTTATCTTGTGACGCGAAAATCATTATAAAAAATGTGTATAGATCCTTACTTCAGCAAGGATATAACGCGGGTGCTGCAGCAAGAGTAACCAGTAATTCGACGAAGGTGCCTCTTACTTCAGTTAGACGAATTGTTGAAAATTCCATGGAATCAAGAAAAAAGCGTAAACTATGTACGATGAGCAGCGTGTCCCTACAATCAAAAGTCTGAAACAGCGGCTCATCAATGACGAAACTCACATCAACTGTGGCCTCACTACTCTTTGGCGAGCTCTGTCTGCAATGGGCTTTAAATATCGCAAAATTGACAAGAGACAAGTAATAATGGAATCAACACGTTTAATAAACTGGCGTTCTAAATATATAACGTCAATAAGAAAATACCGGTCTAAAAATCGGCCAATACTCTACCTCGACAAGACGTGGTTTGACACGCATGACAACCCTTCCAAAGGATGGTCTGATTCCTCTGATGTGTTAAACCAAATTTAATCAAATAAAGGGAAGATAATCACAATATTACACGCAGGATCAGAAAATGGTTGGATCCCAAACGCTATGTGGCTTTCTGACAAAAATATTAAGGACTCTTGTGTTGATTATCACGAAGATACGACAAGCAGAGCTTTTTAAAGATTGGTTTAAAAATTGTCTGTTACCCAACATTCCGCCAAACAGCGTTATAGTAATGGACAACGCAAGCTATCATAGTCAACAATTGTAAAAAAATTCCTGGCTCAAAGAATACGAAATTGGAGATTCAAAACTTCATTACTGCAAATGACATATATTTTGAGGAAAATTATACAAAAAAGAACTTTTACAAGTGCTGCAGTCATTTTCTTTAAAAAAAGTATGTTTGTGATACAATTGCAGAAGAATTGGGACATACAATGTTACGACTACCTCCCTACTACTGCGTGTTCAATCCCATAGAGCTTATGTGGCACCAACTTAATGTATGAATGACATTCTTAGCGAGAGTTGGAAAAGTTCTGTTAGTCATGTTATAAATGTTGAAATCTCGTACCTTTCTGTAAAATCAATTGCGCCAATTATAATTAATTTAGATGAGGATAGCGATAGCGACACTGAACTAAATATAGAGTGGAATTGTAACATTTAAATAAATTACTTGTATATCTCCTATATTATGCAAAATTCAATTTTCTTAAGTTCGACCCTGTAGCACATTTGCATCTTTTACCTGATGATTTTCTACACAATGCGATTAAATCGGGTAGTTTATTGCAGTTAATAAGCCAATACCATTTACTGTGAAAAATACTATACACTAATTTGGTTTACCTTATTAAGTGAATATAATCAATGATTGAAGATATCGAAAGAACATGCTGATTATTATTTTGTATTACCTTGAAGAAATAATTGTTATGAAAAAGTAAAAATAAAAAATAGTTTTTATTTGAAGCATAATAGTATGGATAAAATGATAAAATAATGGACTGCCCAAGCTCTGACGTCACAGCAGAAGGCTCCTCCCATAAATCTATCCAAACAAATCTATACCGTTTGTAAAATGTCACATGAGAATTTTAATTTATGGGTTACTGATAATATAGAGTGATCGTTAACAGAAATAAGTAAATAGCAATAATTTAAAGACTTTTTTTATATGAAATCTTGTTATAAATATTAAATTGTTAACCCATAGAACACTAATATTGAATATTGTGGAACAATAATCATGAAACTATCATGTGTGGCAAGAGGATTACTAGACAGCAAAAGTGTAAACAATACTAAAGAACACGAAAGAAAGCGCCCATAAACTTTGATGATATTTGCAGTATGCATTCTGCCAATTCTATGTCATAATATTACACTAAAAAAGTTTACATTGTCCAAATCGCTAAGGTTAGAACAGTCGTATAAGTACCTATTCTTAAATTTCTAAAATTTGTATTTTTAAATTTTTTTCTTTCATTAGACCCTTCTCCTGACAATAACAAACACAACAACAACAAAAAAATAGTGAAATCGGTCCAGCCATTCCCTCGGGAAGTGTGACCAAGGAAAATGGGAATTCATTTTTGTACAGTATGATGCAAATGTATGGAATAAATTCATTATTTCAGAAACAGACGACTTAAAAAAAGTCTTAAAACACGTCAATTTTAATTTTTGAATGGACTGTATACACAGATAATATTCTAGCTTTATTAAATTTTTGGGGAAAAAAACAAGCCAAAATAAATGAAGTATCATCTTAACACCATGAAATATACTTATCAGGAACTTAACCTTGTAGCTACTTGCATTAACTACTCTAGGAGTATTATAAACGTTACCGTTTTGAGTTTACTCTGAGTTTTGTCCACCTTTTCCAAATTATTTACAAAATTCATGTCGTTGGTATCTCTCTCCGGCGTATTAACGTGGTAATTTTCGCCAAAGTTCACTTCGGCTGGTACAATTATTCTTTCTTGTAACTTTTCGTATTCCCCTTGTAAAACTTTCAATTTATTCTCCAAGATGTCTTTATCTCTGGTAACTTGTTCAAGTTCTTGTTTCAATGCCTCTGAACTGACGGTCAGTTCTTCCAGTTTAGTCAAAACTGCCTTTTTGGACTTGGTGTTGGCTTTGATGTCTTTCGTTGCTACTTCCAGTTTCTTCAACAACATCCCCTAAAACATTTCAAAATATTAAACATTGCCAATAATAAGTTTTATAAAATTGAACCTTTTCTTGTGCCAATTCTTCGATTTGTTGTTTGGCGGCCCTGTTTTCTTTTTGAACCATGGATAATTGCTTGAAGATTTCCTTTTTCTCTTTGGTGACGTTATCGAACTTCCTAGTCAAATCCGATTGTTCCTTTTGGTATTTAGATTGTAGTCGAAGAATCTCAGCGCGCAGTTTAGTAATTTGTCTGGTATCCATGAATCTATCGAAAGGTTCCTCAAAATGCAAAGCAACACAAGTTAATTTACTTTAAACTTTAAACCTGATAACCATAAAATTTTATTTTTAAATCTGTTCAATTTCAACGTTACCCTCGTAATTAATAACTTTTTAAACAGGGTGACCCTGTATATTATATAATAATATTCCAGATTATATTCCACGTACAATGTTCTACAACGTCATCCCCAAAATCCGCATCAAATGGAAAACTTATTTATTATTCTTCATAAAAGTTTGTCATTACATTTAAAATATTTAAAGAATAAATAGTGGAAGTTAATTCAACCTTTTAGTTGTTTATTGTTCTGAATTTGTACATCCCCTAAAAACTAAAAATGCACCACCAAAATGTTGCGAAAGACGAGTAATATACAAGGTGCATTCGAAATTTTGATTTTGAGTCAAGAAAAAAGTGCCCTTGTTTAGTAAATATCAAAAAAACTTAGTTGAAAAAGTTCTTAATTACAAAATAAATCAAGATTTGAAGTCACTGCTATCTAGGGGATAGTTATATTTCAATTTTTTTTTTAAATTGTGGCTATTAGAAAAAAGATTTGCTGTAAATTATAATTAAAGGACACCTCGTATACAACAGTATATACAGTATAATTTAAAAATTACCGAATTATTGTGCTAATTGTGGTCAATTTTTTATGCATTAGAAGAGACTTCAAAATTTTTGGTGCAAGTTCCTTTTTCATATTGACATATGGCTTGTCCAGTATAAATATAATGGACTGGGAAAGTAGTGACGTAAGCGTCAAACCAACTGATTCCAAACAACTTTTTTATGGTATGTTTTATAAGTGTTATTAACTATTATATTGTATTTTCTTGATTTTTGGGAGTTAATTACTGTTTTTTCATTGGTAAGTGTTCATTCATATGATTTACATATCACTAAAGTAGATAGACGAACAATTTCTGTAGAAATATTATAACATAACCTTCAAAGTTGTGCATTGTCATAAATTTTAAGAATACTTACAAAAATGGTACCTTATTAAAAATCGAATTTGGAAAGATTTTGCTTATATGTATTTAATTATGATACTTCCGTTATATTTCAAAGTATAATAATAACAAAATACCTCAGACAAAAGTTATTTCTGGAGATTTATAATGTTGCCGTTTGGAATCATTTCGTTGACATTTCCCAGTTCAACAGCATAGAACACAAATTTTGACGTCACACTTTCCCAGTCCATTGCACGTCACAGCTGTCAGAACGGGACTATGTTGCCAAGCATTTAAAATAGTATTAGAATCTAATAAATGTCAAACGAAGTTTCTCTAATATTCTTCTTTTTATTTGACTACTAATACTACACCATTTTTGAACGCGGCAACAGAGCGCAATTTTGCCAACATCTAAAACATTTTAGCACGAGGTATGTT
Organism: Ophraella communa; assembly: GCA_035357415.1. Classification (NCBI taxonomy): domain Eukaryota; kingdom Metazoa; phylum Arthropoda; class Insecta; order Coleoptera; family Chrysomelidae; genus Ophraella; species Ophraella communa. The sequence goes on from CM068987.1 coordinate 20,874,622, forward strand.
CGTTTGAAGTTTATATTTTATTAGTCCAGGAGTTGTATTTGATATAAAATTAATTACGTAACCTTTCTTAAAGCATTTATTTATTATTTGTAATAACTCGCGGCCTACGAATTTAAATATTTAGCAAATTTACAGTGAAAAAAAGTTACTGATTGACAGTAGCAAACGAACGAAGGAAGTCAAACGAACAGAGCGATTTGTTCACTTTGATGACGTGCACCTATATTTATACTGGATAAGCCATATAATTTAATTTTGATGTTTAGTGTTTCAATAATATAGAATATTGTACATGAAATGTGTCTAGAATATTCTGATCAACTTATGTTTCTCTTTTATATTTTCTAAAGTTACGTATGCTTCAATTTTTTTAAAAAGTAATCAAATTTGATGAAAACAAAATTGAATGCCTGAATAAAATATTCTTACGATTTGCTGCATACAAAATTGGAAATTTTGTTACAAACTTTGATCCTGAGTCATTTATATTTAAACTGATTCAAGTCAAATTATCTAAATGTGTCTGAACTCTTGAGCAAATTAAAATTATTTGTTCCACCAAGATCTTTACCGAGATCTTTAAGATATAAAGTGACATAAAAATCATTTAAACTGGGTGTTCGGATTTTTATGTCACTTAGAATCAAATATGCCTTGCACGACACAATAAGACCAGTTCAATTTGAATCTATTATTAACAAATTATGAAAAAATTGTATTAAAAATGCACTATGGTTTGATCCAAATAATATTCATCATATTCTATTAAAATTAAATCAAAAATACTATTTATATGGCTAGTTTTTGTAAAATACTTGAATAATGTACAAGCCATTTCTTATTTTTTATTATAAAATACATTTTGTTATTGTATGGGGTTCATCTATGTTCATTAAATAAAGATATAACCCAAAAATAAAATACAAATACTTATCGAAGTGTGAATTTATTCCATTTGGACGTACTTCACACTGTACATCAGTGTGTGCACTGTTGCCAAATCACTTTTCTTGTCGGAGTAATAGCAAACTAAAAATTACTTACTTCTTTTGACGGTATAAACATCTTATTATTTTTAAACAACGTATGGCATCTGGGTGCACTTTTTGTGGTAGTATTCGATAGTGTGCTGTTAGTTCTTTCGCGTAACAAGTTCGGGCAGCTGACGTCTGATTTAAGGGCTAGTTTCTTCTTCAAATCCGACACTTGGGTAGTCGTCAACGGTAAGGGTTTTATCTTGACCGGAATTTTACTTACGCTGCTTGTAGAGCATTTAACTACGGATGTGGATCTGCGACAGCAGAAAGCAACGCATTTCCAAAACGCGTTTTTGCATCTAGACCAAATAAATATAAATGCATTAAGATAAAGTGTTTAAAAATTTAGTTGTAGAAGTCTTACTTGACGTTGAAAACGAGCCACCAACCAACTTTGACGCATTGACATAAAGCCACAGAACACACAAACGTAACAGAATTCCATAAAAAGAAGACAACGCCAAATTTTCTCAATTTCATTAAAATATTCTCCGATCTGCTCAGTTTTTCCGTAAACAAGGTCTCGTATAGAAGATCGTAGTCTAGAAATAATTTTAGATAGGTAATTAAAAACCGTGAACTTTATTCATTTTGATCATTTCCTTGCAGTTTATGTTAGACCAAGAAATGAAAGTGGAAAATAAAGGAAATATAGTCAAACCTGGATAATTTAGAAAACTCTATAAGTGAGAGTAATAGCCAGGACCCGTCATTTCAAGCTCCCAAACTACTATTAGCGAGAAACAGAAACCTCTAAGAGTTGTTTTTTCCTCATGGATATCCGTAAATGTAACCGTCCCTCCCAGAATGCATTCCTCTAGGAGCAATACTCATCAAGGTATCTTATTTTTGTTTCGGGAAGGTGCTGTACACCTCTATCCTCCAGTCTTCTTTTTTTGGCGCTCTCGAGTGTGTGTATTTTCGCTGCCTCTACAAAGTTAGTCCTTAATCCACGAACTGCGGCTAAAGTTAACCTTAGAGGGTGGATCCACTTGTTATAGCTATCCCTACTTACGAACCTACACATCTACCTGGGGATGGGCATGGTCTTTTAGAGGTGATTCCTTTTCTGTCTTGCTTCTTGACAGATGTTGTTCCAGCCGTTTCCGTAGTCTTGGATGTCTCCTGTAGTCGTGTGAATCCACCCTTAGCATTCTCCCTTGAACTCTCGATAAAATAGCTCATATAGTTGGTGCAAAACAAAATTTGATTCACGTCACTAATTTCGTCTTAATTGCCAAGCATCGTTGCCAACTTTCAAATTAAATGTTCAATGGATGAGTTCTATAAAAGGGAAATGTTGCCAAATTAACGAGCAAAAAAATACTGAAAAAGGTTAGTCGCATAAGGAAGCAGTTTTTCCAATATATTTTTGGTTTTTCTTATGTATTTTGGGCCCCTTTATCACCCGTGTTGTACCCGAAAGATATGGAGGTCTTTTAACATATTTTTAGTTTGTAGTATTTTACTTCTTACAGTTGACGAAAAACTAAATGTCAGCTGTCAACACATACACGTATCATTAGATATTGTCTTGTTATTATTTAGCATTGTTTGGCTTCGTGTTTTTGTATTACTGATTTTTTATTCTAACTTTATCTGTTAGTGATTTGTGTTACTCTGATCTGCTTTTATTATTGCAAATACCATCGAGAAGAGTAATTCTACCCGGATTTGTATCTTCGTTGTGATTCCACAACACAAATTGCGATGAAGCATTGTGCATATCAAAATTGTAGAAATAATACAAGAACTTTAGTTAAAGGACCAAGAAGGAATTCTATTAAGTTTATTCCGTTTCCTAAACCCAGAAAATGTCCGAGCAGATGCCTCAAATGGATTGATTTATGTGGCAACCAAAATCTGAATTTTGCCACAATCAACAAAACCACCTATATTTGTAGTGAACATTTCGTTCATAATTGCGTAGATCCAAAACCTTATTGTAATAATGAATCTACTGAAGTTGAGGAAAATGCAGAAATAACTCAAGTTGATGTACAAGAACATGCTAGTGTCTCAGACAATCAATCTAAGAATTTCCCAATTAAACCCACTACAAATATGTTGGAACACAATTATAGCTCTACTAATTTTATAAGGCAAAGAAAAATGCTAAATAATAACAGGACAATATCTAATAATACGTGTATGTGTTGACAGCTGACATTTAGTTTTTCGTCAACTGTAAGAAGTAAAATACTACAAACTAAAAATATGTTAAAAGACCTCCATATCTTTCGGGTACAACACGGGTGATAAAGGGGCCCAAAATACATAAGAAAAACCAAAAATATATTGGAAAAACTGCTTCCTTATGCGACTAACCTTTTTCAGTATTTTTTTGCTCGTTAATTTGGCAACATTTCCCTTTTATAGAACTCATCCATTCAACCATTCATTGACAAGTCGCGTTGTTGCCGTTGTCACCGATTAGTAAACTAAAGAGTCGTTGCAAAGAACTGGTAGCTTCTTTGATAAATTTTTTTGAAAGAGAACGAGACAATGGTGGCCCTTTCATACCTGTTGCTGCTGTTCGAGAGGTTAGTAAAAAGTTTTAAACAGTATATTAGACAAAAATGTTTTTAAGTTAAATAAAAATACAAATGTTTTCACGATATACACAGTATATTGTGGATATCGTGAAATCATTTGTGTGTTTATTTAACTTAGTTATGGATATCCATCAAGTAACAGCCAATTCAATCAAAAACATTTTATTTTAGGGTGTGGCAGCTGCACTCAACCTCAGTATGGCTACAGTTTCCAGTATTTCAAAAACTGTGAAAGACCATGGAATATTAAAGTCGCCTCCAAAGAAACGTCGGTGTGAAAAAAGAGTAACTAATATTGATGTATTAAATACAAGTGGAATTCGAAATGTAATCTACAATATGTATGAAAAAAGTACCTAAGCCTTTTTCCTCTGAACACAGCTATTTAAATTATTTTTAATTGTAAGACCAGAAAAAATAATATTATTTTTTTGTTTTCAGGAGAGAATGTAACTTTAAAATCTTTACTTGCTGAATTAAAAGTAAGGCACTTTTTGAAGGTTCTCGAATGTCTTTATCAAATTTATTAAAGGAAATTGGTTTCAAATGGAAAAAAGATGAACCAAGACGGGGGCTCATGGAGCTTCCTGATATTGCTGTAAAACGGGTTAGATTTGTAAGGAACTACATTAAAGAAAAAGAAGCAGGTCTATATAAATTTGTTTTTATTGATGATACATGGATATTTCAAAAAGGTAGCATAAACCGTTTATGGCAAAATAATTATAAAAGGAGTGTCAAAACGACTAAAGTTGATGGTAAAAGGTAAACTCTCCGGTTATTTTAGTATAATTAATAGTATATGTCTCTGTACCTATTTACATGGTAATTTTACTCCATAAAACACCTAATACAAGTTGGAACAAACCTCAAATTAAAGAATGGATGACTAGTCAAAACCTGGATTTCACAGAAAATATGTTAAAAGTTGAACTTATGAACATTGTTAATAGGTAAGAAATGAAAGTAATACTTTGAATTTTAAGCTTAACTTTGGAAATTTCCTTGGGATAAACATTTAATTTTAGGAAATAAACCACCAATCATATATATAGCTGACCATTTAGCCGAGCAATATGGACATAAAGTGCTACGTTTACCCCATATCATTGTGTTTTCAATCCCATAGACATCAAAATAATATTATAACAGAGACACATTGGCAGAGACGGAACCACCGAAACAGACTGTTTAAATATGTGGTCTGAAGCTCTTGAAACGATTACACCAGAAATTTGGAAAAAAACTATCCATCATTCTGAAGAGGAAATTTTTAAATGGTTTGACGGAGAGAGATTGTTGGATACACTAGAGATTGCACCTATAACTATAAATCCCCATGAAGAAAATGAAACTAGTAGTGATAAATCTAATTATAGCGAGTAAAAGCAAATATTATTATACTCTTTATTTTATTAAACCCATATACCCAAAAGGAAAAAAAAATAAAAATTATGTTGGTACTTTGTTTGATGTCGCTTCAAATAAGTTGTTTTGGATGGTTTTATTCGAATCGATCTTTAAATCTTGTAAACTTAAAAAAGCCGGCAACACTGTCTATACGTGTCGACGTAAAATTATGATGACGTGTATCAAATTTTGTTTGGCACCGACTATAGGACTTTATAGATTTAAAAATATCAATTTGCGTGATCCAGCGGTTCTCAAACCACTAAAACCAAAATTATTACAGCTAATTTAGAAAGAAAATCGGTGATCCTGGCCTTAAGGAGGAGTGTTATCGCCTGTGCTGTGATCTTCTTTCTCCCCTCTCAACATTTTCTCCACCATATTCTCCCAATTCACTACCCCTTCAAGTTTTCTCTCTGCTTTAGACTTCCTCGTTCTTCCAACTATTTATCAACTTAAAAGGGCCCCCCTAGGGGGAGAGCCCCTTAGTTTGAGAACCGCTGGCTTGGTCTTTCTATCATATTTAAAGTATTAGTGATTTCTTACCTTCAACGTGATACAAATATCCTCTTGAATCTTTTCCGAAAATGTCCGTCACACATAAAACAAGCCAGAATATAAAACCGAACGCTACTAATGATTTCCAATGGATGAACATTTTATTTGTGCTATGATTCTACCCCTTTGTTGTAAATAATATTAGTTTCTTAGTATTGGGGTTTCATTTAAAAAAATATCTTCCGTGCGAATTTACCAACAAAAATAGTTGTGACATTTTTTTGACGTTTTTGTTTGTAAATCAATCTCACAACCAACGACTTGATCGTCAAACGAAAAATCTCCATTAAAATAATGAGTTTAGAAATAAATATATTCCGAACATAACATTTTTATTTTAAATTAAGACAATTAAAACCTTAAAAAGTCTTTTAAAACTCTTGTTTTTTAGGTATATCTTTAAAACGATTGGATCAAAAACCCTCAGTTGAAACGTTTTTCTAACCTAGACGCTGGTCTAAAAGTAAAAAGTTAACCCTTTTAATACTCTTGTGGTAAATATTTTCTAACAGCTCTTTTCATAAGTGTAAAACTGAAAGCAATGTGGCTTAACCTCTTGAAAAGAATGAGAAAGAGCCATCGGCGATCGACCCCAGCCCAATTTAAAGTTCTCTTATTATGTTGTCCGACACGCGTGTTGCTCTGGTAAACATGCAAGCCGCGTTGCCGGTTTATATGTAACAATTTCCTTAAATAATCAACCGTCTCTTCTATATTACCGCTGATAAAAAAAATTAATGGTCAATATCTATAACATCTTTAAGAGATACATTGTTACAAAACAAGACGTTTTTAAAATGTCCTTAATGGATTTTTTTTTTATTATTTCCACTTCTAACCAATTTTTGAAGAAAATAACGGCGCCAAAATGTCTTAAAAACGTCTCAAAAACAACGTACCCTAAACAAGATGACTTAAAGACCTTTAGACCAATATAAGACCTAAAATTGATATCTTTAAGATGTGGTAGTAACCATTTTTAGTAATTTAATATTGCAATGTTATATTGGAGAATCTTTAAACTTTTCCAACAAAGGTGCCAGTATGACATAGATTTTTTAATTTTCAATGTTTTTTAAGCAGCTTTTTACTGTATGTAATAAAAAATTGTGGTGTGAAACGACTTTAATAAATAATGTCTTTATTATATAGAAAAATTTAAGACAAATAAGGTGGCGTCTTTAGACGGAGGAAATAAGAGATCTGACAACGGCGCCTTTTTCAACAGGTATGGGTTGCAAGAAGAGCTTGAAGTGGCTACGCTTCGACGGCGCATCAGTCAAATTCTGTAAAGGTGAGAGGTTAGAGGTACAGCTCTGGTGCGTTCGTCAGTGTAAGGTGTAAAGAAACGCGATGTAATTATTATTATAAATTACGCGAGTTTTATAATTTAAATATTATAGATTATAAAATACAGTGACTTTGTTGTTGTTGTTGTGAGTTAAAACGTCTTTTCCATCAATAAAAGGTAAGAATAAAATTTCGTGTTGCCAATATCATTTCAAAATTTCGGGTGACTTTAAATATTTTGCAGACTTTGTTTATCCTAATTCCGATTTTTATAATAAAATATTTGTGGGTTTCGAGATGCTGCCGTATAAGGCGGACAGACGAAATTTATGTTTATGTTTGGCAATTACCTCAAGCCAGTGAAAAAAACCAGATCTACCGTTAAATATTCTTGTGTTGACAATGGGCAGAGTCCCAGATAAAAAATCGTAAACAACTGTATCGTTAGTAAAATTTTGTTTACCTCTTTGAAGCTTTAAATAAAGTGTTGATTTAAGCAGCGGAAAAGATCAGAGAGTAGGTTATAGATAAATCTATTAACCCAAACATTAGTAGCGATACACTTATAAAACAGAAATAACAACATTTATAGTAGATGCAATCCTAAACCATAGGGAAATTCTGTATTTGAGTTTGAAGGGATGAAAAACTTACGAATCGCGCGTTTATTTTTTTACAACGTTGCCAGCTTCACTATATATTTATATAATTGAATAAATTAATATAAATATTATGTATCACTCGAGGTATCACTACAACAAACAATGTTTTGTGCGAATTTAATGATGTTATATTACGTTTTACGTTATTTATCTTTATATCTTTAGATTTCACCTTAAAATGACCCGTATCTCGTAAATTATGCAACGTACGATTCTCACTATAGCAATACAATTATAATATCATTACCATAAAATTTACGACGCGCGTCCAAGCATTACCAATATAATTGTTAATATTTATCCATTAAACACACATGAATATTTAAAGAAAAACACATGGACGACTTGGGTATACCTACCTCATATACGTAATAATTAATTTTGGTATTGAATCCTATAATTTATAGTCGCAATAAAATAGATGCTGGTAGGTACTTTAATCATAGCCTTTGTAAGTTTTAATGACAGGTATAATAAATATATTTTCTGCGACAAATTATAGATAAACCGGCAACGTTGTCTAGAAAATTATGCAATATTGAAGCGCACGTTTGCGCTACAGGGGGTGGTGCCAATTTATAATAAAAATTTAATTGAAAATCGTTTAGCATATTAAACAATTGAAATAGTTTAGTTTAAAAACCGCTAGTGTATAGAGTTTCTACTGTACTAATGACATGCAAAGTGGCAAAATAACAAATGGGCGGAGTAATAATGTGTATGGTAATAGACGTTGGAATTATTGCAATAATAGGTTTGTCTCTCGACGAAGTGAATATTTGTTGAGTAAATGAACTAGAACAATTTTAAATTATCGTTATTAATAACACATTAATAGACAGTATTCTGCACCCAATCAAGGAAGTTGTTATTAATTTTTGTTTAGATTTATTTAAATATGTTTCTATAGTTTATTTGTTTGGAGTTGGCAGCACAGTGAATTCATTTTATTTAAGTACAAATAATGGACTTGTCTTCTAATGATATCTCTATTAAAGTTATCGACCATAATTGACTTTTTCCCTACGTGAATCTTTGGTTCACTATAACATTTCCCTGTTTTCTCTCACTTAAAAATCAATAGATACTTCGTTCACTAACACCGGTTATATTGGAGCACCTAGTCACCACATCACGAACAGTTGCTGATGCATCTTGATATATTAGTGCATCATGAGCATTTAAAAAATAGTTTTTTTTTGAGAACACGCACTTTGTTTTAAATGAGCCACTTGTACTGGAACAAAACTCGAATTTGACTCCATTTTCACTACTAAAATTGTTCTTGGAGTAAAATAATAAAAATATAGATCACAATATAAACCATCAACACTAACGAGTACTTATATTCTTATGTATTAGGATATAAATAAATCCTCAATTTATAGACTAATAACGTACCTGTTTTTGCAATTATTCACATAGGGTTACCTTAATCCCTTAACACCTCTAACGACCACAATGGAAAGGGAAATGTTGCCAAATTAACGAGCAAAAAAATACTGAAAAAGGTTAGTCGCATAAGGAAGCAGTTTTTCCAATATATTTTTGGTTTTTCTTATGTATTTTGGGCCCCTTTATCACCCGTGTTGTACCCGAAAGATATGGAGGTCTTTTAACATATTTTTAGTTTGTAGTATTTTACTTCTTACAGTTGACGAAAAACTAAATGTCAGCTGTCAACACATACACGTATCATTAGATATTGTCCTGTTATTATTTAGCATTGTTTGGCTTCGTGTTTTTGTATTACTGATTTTTTATTCTAACTTTATCTGTTAGAATTCCTTCTTCGTCCTTTAATTAAAGTTCTTGTATTATTTCTACAATTTTGATATGCACAATGCTTCATCGCAATTTATATTGTGGAATCACAACGAAGATACAAATCCGGGTAGAATTACTCTTCTCGATGGTATTTGTAATAATAAAAGCAGATCAGAGTAACACAAATCACTAACAGATAAAGTTAGAATAAAAAATCAGTAATACAAAAACACGAAGCCAAACAATGCTAAATAATAACAGGACAATACCTAATGATACGTGTATGTGTTGACAGCTGATATTTAGTTTTTCGTCAACTGTAAGAAGTAAAATACTACAAACTAAAAATATGTTAAAAGACCTCCATATCTTTCGGGTACAACACGGGTGATAAAGGGGCCCAAAATACATAAGAAAAACCAAAAATATATTGGAAAAACTGCTTCCTTATGCGACTAACCTTTTTCAGTATTTTTTTGCTCGTTAATTTGGCAACATTTCCCTTTTATAGAACTCATCCATTATTCTCGTTAAAATCAAAAAACAAAATATTCTAAATATCGTATTATGACTACTTCTCTGGAAGGGTGGGTCGCCCCACAGCACTTAGGCCACATTTGGCCCATTGTGCGTCCTTCTGAGATTGAGCCTAACCTATTGAACCATCCTACCTGTTTAAAGTAGGTGATAACGTCGCCTGCAGGCAGCTCCCTCAAATTGGCATGTGTTGGCCAGTTCTCGCCGAATACAGAAAGTCTTGTTAGAGAGAGTGCCGGACAGTCACAAAGGACTTGCTCAACTGTCTCATCCTCTTGTTCACATCCTCTACATAGTGGGCTGTCCGATAAACCCAAACTGTTCAGATGTTTTCGTAGGTGACAATGGCCAGTTAGTGTACCTGTGACCAACCGCAGGTCCTTTCTGGTCATGGCAAAGTATTTCTTGGTTGCTTTGCTATTCGGATATTTCAGAAGTTCCTTGGATAGTATGCAACCTTTTTCTTCGTCCCATCTTCCCCTGAATTTGTCAAAGGAGCGTTCCTTTACTAGGTCAACCACCGCTGATGCCGGCAAGCTGACAAGACTACCGGGTCCCAAAAGCCTTTGGGAGGCAGCTTTTCTAGCCAACGAGTCAGCTATGCTGTTGCCTTTTGAAATTCCATTACATTTTATCCAGCCTAGAGTAACCACATTGTTGTTGCAGGCTTCCGTAAGGGCCATGTGACATTCTAATACTAGACCTGATGTGATCCGTGGCCTATTCAGGGCTAATAGTACTTGTCTGCTGTCCGTAAGGATACGGATGTTTTTGCCAGTAATTTCTCTTATGGTAATCTCTTTTGCGGCTATGGAGATGGCAGTTAGCTCTGTCTGAGCTATACTTGCATTACAACGCATTGCCTATTTTATCTTTAGGTTTAGGGATCTGGAGTAAATTCCACATCCTGAACCTTCTTTTGTCTTAGATCTATCGGTGAAGATACCTGTCGCCAATGCATTTTGAGCGTTGTCAATGATTATCTTGTAGGGCCTGTGAAAGGCATATCTTGGTGAAATCGATTCTGTATTAGCTTGTAGCATTGGAAGCTCGTTTATAGCTTCGCACCACAAACCACACCTCGACTCACCAGATGCTACTTTAAATTGTGTACCAGTAGAGCGGAGCCGTAGTATGGTCATCAAAACCACCTCCTTGATATATATATTAAGTGGGGTGAGACCGAGGATCACCTCCATCGCCCTAGTTGGTGTAGTTCTCATGCCTCCTGTTATGTTAAGGCATGCTGTTCTTTATAAATGGTCGGACGACTGTCAGCTGGTTTGTTTTTATTCCCCAGGCAATCGCGCCGTAGGTTAGCATAGGTCTTATGATTGCAGTGTAGATCCACTCCGTGACCCTTGGTGACAATCCCCAGGTACGACCAATGGTTCTTCTACACTGTTCATAGGCAATATATGCTTTTTTGACTCTATTTTCTTATGACTACTTATCCAAGTACGTATCCCTTACCTAATAAAATTAAAATATGATGATTAAAATAAATTTCTTAATACCGATATAAATATAAGTACGTGCGCTACTGACTTATGGTCTTGTTTATAACATTTTACGATTTAATGACTTTTCTTAGCTGCCAACTCCAAACAAATGAACTATATAAGTGAAATATCTTGTCTCGTATCTTGTAGAAAATATCGTGAAAATTTGGACCAATTGTTTCCTGTTCTAATCTTCCCACTAGATTAAAGAAACTTCTTTTTGCAAAATTTATCTTTGTTATTAATTCCATGTTAATTGGTCTATCCATACGGGTGTTCTATGTTTAGACAGAGCTTAAGTACTAAGAAATTTTAACAAAGAAATAACAAATGATCGAGTATTCTTCCCATAGAGCTGGTATCTTAGAACCTCTTCGGTATTAATCTTAATAAATCAAACACTGACATTAAAATAAAATACGACCTATAGGTCAGAGCCGGATTTCAGATACATAAGGTCAGTTAAATAAATTATGATGAATCAGAAGCTTTCAGCAACGTTGAATATCTACAAATCTGAGCTAAAAAACCCACCCAAATTTTCATCAATCATTATCTGGTAAATTATAATTATAAATTGTTAAAAATGAAAGTTTTATCTTTTCTTTTTGGTAGTTTAACAATATAAATGTATTTTGGTATTGATATGTTGATGATGTGTTAGCAGGTTTTGTAGGCAGCGAACGACAATTAGATATATTTTTTAAATATTGCATCCTAAAATTAATGTTACTTTAGAAGTTGAAGAAAATAATTATTCAATTAATTTTCTAGATTTAAGACTTGAAAAAAATTAATAATTCACTAAAATATACAAAAAAACCAACACAAACAGATGTAAACATACCATATAATTCAAATCATGTTATAACACATAAATTAGCAGGTTATAATTCTATGATACATCGAGCATAACAGGTCGGCTGAAAAGTCCCCGGTCTACCATAGTAAAACATAATATTTTGACAAAATTCATTTTTTTTATTCAACATAGTTGCCTTCAAGGGCGATACAGCGATTATAGCGACCTTCCAAATTTTCGATACCATTTTTGTAGTACTCCTTCGGTTTGTCCTTAAAATAGGCTTCAGTTTCGGCGATTACCTCAGTATCAGAGCCAAATTTTTTCCCGCGAGCATTCTCTTCAGGTCAGAGAAAAGGGAAAAGTCGCTGGGGGCTAGATCTGGAGAATACGGTGGGTGAGGAAGCAATTCGAAGCCCAATTCATGCATTTTTGCCATCGTTTTCGATGATTTGTGACACGGTGCATTGTCTTGATGAAACAACACTTTTTTCTTCTTCATATGGGGCCGTTTATTCGCGATTTCGGTCTTCAATCGCTCCAATAATGCACAGTAATAGTCGCTGTTGATTGTTTTTCCCTTTTCCAAATAGTCGATGAACAATATACCGTATGTATCCCAAAAAACTGAGGCCATAACTTTGCCAGCTGACTGTTGAGTCTTTCCACGCTTTGGTGGCGGTTCACCGGCCGCAGTCCACTCAGCTGACTGTCGATTGGACTCAGGCGTGTAGTGATGGAGCCAAGTTTCATCCACAGTCACATATCGACGCAAAAAATCGGGTTTATTACGACTTAACAGCTGCAAACACTGCTCAGAATCATCAATTCGTTGCTGTGTTTGGTCGATTGTGAGCACGCGCGGCACCCATTTCGCACAGAGCTTCCGCATACCCAAATATTCGTGAACGATATGTCCAACACGTTCCTTAGATATCTTTAGAGTGTCAGCTATCTCGATCATATTCACTTTACGGTTACTCAAAATCATTTTGTGGATTTTTTTGATATTTTCGTCGGTAACCACCTCTTTTGGGCGTCCACTGCGTTTACCGTCTTCGGTGCTCATTTCACCACGCTTGAATTTTGCGTACCAGTCAATGATTGTTGATTTTCCTGGCACAGAGTCCGGAAACTCATTATCAAGCCAAGCTTTTGCTTCAACTGTATTTTTTCCTTTCAAATAACAATATTTAATAAGCACACGAAATTCTTTTTTTTTCCATCTTTTTGAAAATAACAAAAGTTGCTTCATTAAAAATGCAATATCTCACAAACTAATAGTCCGACAGCTGTCAAATTTTTACACGAATCTTTTGAAGGTTGATACTATCTAAAAATGAAATGGATTTAATTCTAGTGTCGTCATCTATAGGTCAGACCGGGGACTTTTCAGCCGACCTGTTATTGAATTCCAATGGACAAAAATATCTTTCATAAAGAAATTAATATTATAATACAATAAATAGCTACATCTAATGGCTATCCAATTCATTTGATAAATACATTAATCATAAGAAAGAACAGAAAGTGTCACTACAAGTAATATTTTCTAAACAAACTAAAGAAATTAAAAGTTATAAAAATATTTCATATTGTGGAAATATTTTCAATACAATTTTAAAAATAATTTTTTTGACAACATCAGCATTAATATCATTTAAAAAACAAAATAATGGTACAAAATTACTTAAATTAAAAAAATCTGGTGTTTACAAAATTGTAAAATTTAATGCTGTATATACAGTATCCGCCAAAATAAACAGTACCGAAAATAAAAATAAAAAATAATTTTTAATTTCTGTAATGTAAGTGTTCAAAATGTTCACCATTTCGACGCAAACAAGCTTCATATCGATTTTGTAAGTCAATAAACATATTTATAAAAACTGGTTGATGGAACTGCCGAAAAATATTTTGTATTCTTTCCCGTAGTTCGGCAATATTCGCCGGCGGATTTTCCGAATTAAATATTTTTTCCTTCATTATGCCCCAAATGTATGCGTCAGGTGGCGTCAGATCAGGTTAATGAGAAGGATATTCGAAGTCTGTTCCCCGAGAAATAATTCTATTATCGAAATGCTGACGGAGTAAATCTAAGGTGCGCACAGCTGCGTGGCTCGTTGCACCATCTTGTTGGAACCATTGTGTGCGAAACTGTAGATTTCGTGGACGGCAAAAGTTATTTAGATCTCTCACAAAAGGTATAATAATTTTCTCTCTATAACGTTCATGGTTGACAGTAAGTGGATTCTGATTACCATCTTTAACGAAATAAGGACCAATCATTCCATTACCAGATACCGCGCACCAAACGGTAACTCGAAGACTGTGGAGTGGTTTCTCTACAATGACATCAGGACGTTCAAATCCAAGGAATCTGGTTGTTTGTCGATTAATATAGCCGCTAAGATGAACGTGACTCTCGTCTGAAAACCATATATTTTTCAAAAATTCGGGATCTTCGTAAATTAAACTCAACATGCGACCACAGTAAATTTCTCTTGCACGTTTGTCCGCAGCATTTAGTCGTTGTCCAACTTGAATACGGTATGGATAACCACCAATTGATTTGAACATGCGACGTAAAGACGTTTCACTAATGTTGAGTTTACATGCAGTTCTTACAAAACTTCTTTGAGGTGATTGCACAACTTGGTTAAAAACACGTCCTTCATTTTCGTTAGTGCATACTGTTTTTCGACGACCTGAAGAACCTTTACGTTGACACAATACACTACCAGTGCGACGAAATTTTTCAACAACAGCTAACATCACAGTTTTACTAGGAGCTGGTTTATTAAATTTTTGTTGATATTTTATTGACACCTATTCTAAGCTTGGACCATCATTACGACCTTTTCCGTATGAACGAAAATAATGCTCTACCAAAAACACTTTTTTTCCGTTGTTAGAACCATTTTTAAATAAAACTTAACTGCAGCGTACTATTAATATATCAACTAATGACAATTAAGTCAAATATGACAAATCCATATTACATAAACAACTCCACAGCACTCTCTGTTTCGGTACTGTTTATTTTGGCGGATACCGTATAAGTCAAACACAAAGAAATTTTGAAGTAAGATTTAATGAACACTTAAGAACATATAGATTACAACAACCAGATATTTTTTTATAAATTCGCCAAATGACCCCCCAAATTTCATCCTAAATCCGCCACTGCTAAAGACAATAGAAGAGACTTCTTTATAAATGGTATAGGAATGTATCAGGTTTTATTAATTACAGATTCAACATAAATACGGATCTGTTCGTTAAAGCCTTCTGAACTACAATAATTTATAAGACTTGTGTGTGTGAAAATGCGTGGGTTTAACTTCAATATTAATTTTACTGCATAACTACAGCAATATTTACGCCTGGGATATTATAGCATCTACTACTACACACATAAATAAAATACTTTACTTTAAAATTATACCAACAACGAGTTTTTATTAGAATTTCTCCAGATTAACCTGCAATAATTATATTACGTAAAAATGTTACAGTAAACAAATGAGAAAAAAACAGTAATTTAAAAATAATAACTCAATAAGTAGTGAAGTAAGTATGGTAGTTAAACATTTCGAAACCGCAAAGAATGGTTACTATCAAGGCCGAATCGTGAAAAAAAAAATAATAACAGAATAATAACCCGTGTGGATGTAGTAATGAATTGCAAAAGTTTAAATATTTGAGGTAATATTTGGGTAAAGAGAAAACAAAAGAGAAAAACAAAGTGGCTAGATGAAGAGTGTGAAAAAGTAATAAAACAAAAAAAATATTAAGACAAAAAATGTTGCAGAATCAAAATGAAGAAAAGAAAAGCCTTAGAAAATGAAATAAATATTGAAGAAGAGTATCAAAAGAAAGAAATAAGAAATTTTTACAAGGACATAAAAGAAATAAGAACAAGAAGCGATCACAATACAACCATATTTATTATGGACAAAGATGGAAACCTGATAGGTGACGATAAGGAAAAAATAAAAAGGTGGAAAGAGTATTTCCAAGAAATCTTAAATGAGACCACAACAAGTCAAAGCGAAGACCAAGAAGAACTTATAGAAGAGGAATTTGAAGACAATGAAAATAAGACGAAACCAAAAAAGAAGAGATAGAAGAGATACTTAGTATGATGAAAAATAACAAAAGCCCAGGAATAAATGGAATTACCAAAGAGAATCTAAAATATGCGGGAAAGAAACTTGAGAATGAAATTTACGAATTAATATATCAAGTCTGGGAATAGAAAAAATGTCGGAGAGATGGAATGAAGCTCTCATACTGCCAATATATAAAAAAGGGGATAAAAGGAACTGCGAAAATTATAGGGGCATCGCCTTATTAGACATCACTTATAAAATCCTAGCGACATTAATAAAAAGGAGAATAGAAGTATACGGGGAAAATTGTTGGGAGAATACCAAGCAGGTTTTAGGAAAGGTAAAGGGACAACTGATCAAGTATTCACTTTAAAACAAATAATGTCCGGTTGTTATGAATATGAAATTCCAATGCAGATACTTTTCGTAGATTTTAAGAAAGCTTACGATAGTATAAACAGGGAGAAATTAATTAAGATATTAAGGAATCTTCGAATTCCAGAGAAACTAGTAAAATTAACACAGATGACTTTAAAAGATACAACAAACCGAGTAAAAGTTGAAGGTTATGTGAGTGAATATTTTAAAGTACAGCAAAGGCTAAGACAAGGGGACCCACTATCAACAACTTTATTTAACCTGGCCCTGGAATATATAGTAAGGCAAAGAAATATTAATAGAAAAGGAATACTATTCAATAGAAGTTATCAAAGTTTAGCATACGCCGTCGATATTGCATTAATAGCAAGAAGTATAAGAGAGCTGAAAGAAATGACATAACAACTCATAAGAGTAGCAGAGACGATAGGATTACAAATTAATAGAAGTAAAACTAAATATATGGAGCTAAAGAATAAACATGGAAGTCGAAGTATGACAAATCTTCAGATACGTAAACAAGATGGAACTACGCTAGAATTCGAAGAAGTTGAGCGTTTCATGTACCTAGGAGACCTAATAGATAATAAATGCCATGAAGAAAACGAAATAAAGCTACGAATTGCTAAGAGTAATCATTGTACAGGAAGCCTAAGAAGAGCTCTAAAAAGTAAAGAAATTTCCAGGAAAACAAAGATCAGAATGTATAAAACAATGATAAGACCCACACTAACCTATGCGTGCGAAACATGGATAATGACAAACAAAACAATACAACGTTTGGAGACTTGGGAAAGAAAAATTTTAAGACGGATCTTTGGAGGAAGAAAAACGGATATAGAATGGGAAAGAAGATCAAATGACGAATTATAAGAATTATTTAAAGAGGCTCCTGTCAGAAAATGTGTAAAAAAAGAAGATTGCAGTGGCTAGGTCATCTACAAAGAATGGACGATAACAGAGCTTTAAAAACAATAGCTTGGAAAATCCCAGAAGGGACGAGAAAATGAGGCAGACCTAGAAGAAGATGGAGAGATGCAGTTTCGAACAGAATGGAAAGACATTTTAAAACTATGGGCCTAAAAGGCCTGCATAAAGCTTCTTATATATATAAATATTTGAGGATTAGAAAATTTGAGACCAGTTGTTGGAAAAATTCTTCAAGACGAATGTGGTCTTTTGAGGTAAACAAGACTTTGTTATTGTTCAGATTGTTTGGTAATACGAGGATTGCCCTTTATATTTCGGGATAAGAGAACAAAAACAAATATTAATCACCGAAAATCACTTTATTGTTTTTCAAAATATTTCCCATGAAGATCTATACACTTTTGTGATTGAGGTATCTCCAAAACATGCATTCTAAATGCAGCAACCGCTTCTTCAGGTGTCGAAAAACGTTAACCTCTCAGTTTGTTTTTTGCGTACGGGAATAAAAATAAGTCATTCGGTGGCAAGTCAGGACTATACGGCGGATGACTCATCAAATCGATGTTTTGGGTGCTCAAAAATGCAGTTGTGTGAGCAGATGTGTGGGAGCTCGCAGTGTCTTGGTGAAGAGTGATCCGTCTTCCGCCGTTGGTTTTCCTGATTTCTTGGAAGACAACTGGCAAACAAATGGTTGTGTACCACTCAGAATTGACTGTTCTGCGTGGTGCTTCGTGCGTGACCAATCGACACGAGGCTTTTTGAACGATTGACAAATTGTATGGGATCTAACGCGAACAAATTTTTTTGACCATCAAATATTTATGCAATATTGAATGTATGCTGGTCCGACTAATGCCCAAGGTTGTCTCAATCTCACGGTAGGTCACATGACGATCTTGCAATATCAGTTCGCGCACAGCATCAATGTGTTTCGGTACAACAACTGATGTTGGACGACATGCACGAAATTCGTCTTGGATTGAATTCACCATACCATCGATAAACACTCTTCCTTGATGGAGCTTCATCGGCAAACATTGAATTAAATTCATCCATGCACTGTTGCTGAGTTAATCCACGTCGAAAGTTGTAAAAAATCGCACGATTTAATTCCATTTTTGGTCCGAGATTTTTTTTAAGTTACTGTAAACAACAAGATTAGCGCTCGTGTGTCAAAACGTTCTAAATACGTATAACCTCAAAAATGTACAACTTTATGATAGAGCTGTCAGTTGTCAGCTTGCAACACCAGGGTTGCCAAATCCCGAAATATAAAAGGCAACTATCGTAGTTGATTCAGGGTTGTAAAAAAAGCTATAGTCTATTTTTATGGAAGAGAGTGTAACATAACCTCATTTCTAAAGCCAAACATAGTAATTTTAAATTTTATTACAAAATATTTTAATGTTTCTCATCATGTCATAAACTTACTTAGGCTAATACAATTTATGAGACTTTTATGACAATAAGCTGCCAAAAACAATAGAAAAAGGTTCCTTTTTAGAGTTGTGGATGGATTTACGAACTAAGCAACCAGATTCCAAAAGGAATAGTACCAGAAGATTCAGAATTTTGTATTTTTTAAACGTTTAAAGGGACAGGATCTATTGTGTCCCCCCTTACTCATGCATGGGCCTGATGTTTTCTCAGACTTATTATTGTCTTATTGTTTTAAGAAAGTTTAAGATATTGTCGGGCTTTACATCAGGTAGATCCTCCTCTTCTATTTCATGTGGTGCTGGATTTGGTCCCAGATGTGGGGTTTAATTTTCATTTTTTGCCAGCTTATCTGCTGTTTCATTCCCTTCTATTCCTATATGTCTCCTGGGACCTGTGGGAAGGTAACAGTGTTCTTCTCACCTAGTTCATTTAGTTTTGAGCGGATTTCTGCTTGAAATATACTTGGGTATGCGCCCAAGATTCCTGAGTATTAGCTCTCGGTCCCAAAATGCCTAATCCGGTTTCCTCTTTATTCCATTCAGATTTACTACTCAACTTTGTGAAGTATTTTCTCAAAATTTAATTTCTTTAGCATATCTTGGGGCATTTCCCAAGTTTCTTTGATCGAGGTTTTTCTTTAAAAATTCCTTCGATCGTTCTGTAAATAGTTTTCTTCCTTAAACTTTTTAGCTGGATGTGCAGTGTGGTCAAATTTAGAATTACTTCCATTGCAGCAGTGGGGCATGTTCCTATTGCTTCAGTGTTGCATGCACAAGCTAGTCTCTGACAGGTTTTTCTTTGTAGAACTCAGACTAGCTGTTGTGCCTCATAATATAGTTACAGGTTACAATCGTATCATCTGCAAATAGAGTGATTTTGCCATAAATCTTTACATCAGTGATATCATTTATAAATAACGAAAATAATTGAAATCAAATGTCGAAATCAAATGTCCAAGTCAATGTCACAAAGTTTTATTAAGAGTAATAAGTAAAGTCGTTAACAGCTACTAGTTTCGGCTTTTTGAGAAGCCATCATCAGGCTAAAATACAAACAAGTTTTACAATATAAGAAAAGAAATCATAATAATAACAAGGTTCATACCTGAACTGCATAAATGATACAATTGTAAATCCAGGCAGCTTACATTATACGGTTAAGCTTGTGGGCAAGAGAAATGTTGAAACGATATGACAATGAAAAGAAAATTAAAATTATTAACTAATTAAGATAAAATTTATTAATGTTTAAAGTAAATGATAGAATTTAAGTTAAATGAACTAGCACAGTTCAATGATTGTAATTAAAGAGTTAGAGGATAGAAAATTATTCATCAGCAAGATAGCATGATGAAAGGAGTTGTAGACTAAATAAATAGTAAAGTCATAGTCCCAAATGGCTAAGCCTAGGGAGTAAAAAAACAGGGGAAAAGGAGTTTGATAATCCTTAATTGTATAAACAGTAGTTGAAAAGCCTTCAAAAGTAGGAGGCTGAAAATCTTGTGAGTAAAAGATCAAGAGAAGAGGAGTTTGAAAGTCCTTAGATGTATATACATCAATTGAAAAGCCTTCAAGAGTAGGAGGCTGAAAAACTTGTGATGAATTAAAATCCAAAGGGGAGAAATCACCAAAATGGTGAAGTTTGACTGTGAGAAACAGTACAAACATGGTATACATAGTTGAAAAATACATTTTTAGTGTCGAAAAAGTCCATAACCGAAATCACAATCACTAAAACGTTGTTAACACATCAATGGCGGAACACCAATTAAATAAAATGGAGTACTTACTATGTGAGACGCATGTAAAGCATGGAACCATAAAATTAAATCCATGTGTCAAGTATAGAATATTAAAGAAAGTAATTTGAAAAGATAAGAGAAGTATCAAAAAGTATAAATGTAAGCAAACCTGGACAAAATATAACAGTGAAATTTACATTATCATTGATCATCTAAATCTAGATTTAATATAACGGCGAGTTGAAAAATATCAGTTCAAAACACGTCAATTCTTAATCAATAAAAAACGAAGAAGAATTAGGTTAATATAACCATCAAATGTAAAATTAATTGGTAAACAAAACAATTTTATATTATTACAATTACAAAATTGGTGGTAAAAGATTATAAAACATTTAATCTATTATGATTATTTTGGTTTACAAATAAAGTAAGTGAAGGAAAGAGTAAATAGCATCATTCAGAAAGGAAGACTAAGAAAAATATAGGGATCTTTAGGTCTTAGTTGTTCATTTAAACAGATGATATTGTCTTTTTTAGACGCTTCGTTAATCTCAAACGTCTCAAGGAGGTTCATCCTAGGTCCCTTAAAACATTTATGAATTCTAATAATGTTGGAGTCAGAGAACTCATGGTGTTCTGAGATGATATGATTGGCAAAAGCAGAAGGAGAAGTAGGTGGGTCCAAATGTTTATATTTATTGACTTGATTACGATGTTCATTAATTCTGGTGCTTAATAGACGGCCAAATTGGCCTATGTATACTGCAGAACAATTACTACAATTCAACTTATATATTCCAGGTGTATGCAAACAAGAAACTGAATCCTTAGTGTTGATCAAAAATGATCCTAATTTATTGTTAGTTTTAAAACCAAACTTTATGTTGTATTTATGAAGAATATGTCCAAATTTATAGGAAACTGGTCCAAAATAACTCAAAGAACCTAAGTAGGAATTCTCAAACAAAGAAGAATGATGAACTACATTAAAACTTAATCTAAACTTGACAAAAAATTTATTGTATAGTTTGTTAATTAAATCAATAGGATAATTATTATTAACTGCAATTTGTTTTATGATATTTATTTCCTTTGTAAAAGAAGACTGAGAAAGAGGGATATTAAATGCTCTATGGAAAAAACTGCAGCTAATTTGTGTGAAAGTGGATGATTAGAAATATAATTTATAACTACATCAGTAGTGGTAGGTTTTCTATAAATCTCAAAATCTAATCATTGAAAATATAAGTTTCTAGTGATAAGCAAATCCAGAAAAGGAAGAGAATTATTGGATTCAAATTCTAATGTGAAAGATATCCTAGGGTGGAGACTATTAACATAATCTAAGAACATAAATAATTGAACCTAATACCAAGCCTTGAAGTACACCACTATTTCAGAATGTTTACCATTTGTACGTACAAATTGTCTCCTAAACCACTCCAAAGAAAGACCACAGATGCCATAAAATCAACCTTTTTATCAAAATCTATCATTAATAATAAAAATGGCAACCTAGCACCAAATCTTAAATACATAAATGCATTTTTTTAATGAATTTAATTATGTTATTTATACACATCAAAACTAGTTATAATCGGTAATAAATCAACCTCCTACAATCTGTTTATTATTGTTAATTCAATAAATCGGATCAAATCAAAATTATATAGCAATTTTCTGCTAGTCATTATGGACTTACACGTCCGATATATATTGTATAAACTACAAAGATGAACGTGATCAATTTTAGCGGTATATATTTATTAAATTTATTGTTATTACATAATTTCTAACTAGTTTAACCATAACTGTTGTTAACGATCGACCGCATGGGGATCTTTACGAACAACTTGGTCTCCTACAGGGTGGTCCAACAAGTTAAAGAATATTCTTGTAATTTGTATAATATTTTTAAAGAAATATAAAGTAAATGCAGAACAAAAAGCGTTGCAAGTTACGATTAAGATGTTGCCACGTTTAAAACTAATAAGATAAGTCAGGATTCATCAAGTTAATGTCATGTAATAGGTCGGCTGAAAAGTCCCCGGTCTGACCTATAGATGACGACACTAGAATTAAATCCATTTCATTTTTAGATAGTATCAACCTTCAAGAGATTCGTGTAAAAATTTGACATCTGTCGGACTATTAGTTTGTGAGATATTGCATTTTTAGTGAAGCAACTTTTGTTATTTTCAAAAAGATGGAAAAAAGAATTTCGTGTGCTTATTAAATATTGTTATTTGAAAGGAAAAAATACAGTTGAAGCAAAAGCTTGGCTTGATAATGAGTTTTCGGACTCTGCGCCAGGAAAATCAACAATCATTGACTGGTACGCAAAATTCAAGCGTGGTGAAATGAGCACCGAAGACGGTGAACGCAGTGGACGCCCAAAAGAGGTGGTTACCGACGAAAATATCAAAAAAATCCACAAAATGATTTTGAGTGACCGTAAAGTGAATATGATCGAGATAGCTGACACTCTAAAGATATCTAAGGAACGTGTTGGACATATCGTTCACGAATATTTGGGTATGCGGAAGCTCTGTGCGAAATGGGTGCCGCGCGTGCTCACAATCAACCAAAAACAGCAACGAATTGATGATTCTGAGCAGTGTTTGCAGCTGTTAAGTCGTAATAAACCCGATTTTTTGCGTCGATATGTGACTATGGATGAAACTTGGCTCCATCACTACACGCCTGAGTCCAATCGACAGTCAGCTGAGTGGACTGCGGCCGGTGAACCGCCACCAAAGCGTGGAAAGACTCAACAGTCAGCTGGCAAAGTTATGGCCTCAGTTTTTTGGGATACACACGGTATTTGTTCATCGACTATTTGGAAAAGGGAAAAACAATCAACAGCGACTATTACTGTGCATTATTGGAGCGATTGAAGACCAAAATCGCGAAAAAAACGGCCCCATATGAAGAAGAAAAAAGTGTTGTTTCATCAAGACAATGCACCGTGTCACAAATCAATGAAAACGATGGCAAAATTGG
Source organism: Ophraella communa (assembly GCA_035357415.1). Classification (NCBI taxonomy): domain Eukaryota; kingdom Metazoa; phylum Arthropoda; class Insecta; order Coleoptera; family Chrysomelidae; genus Ophraella; species Ophraella communa. The sequence goes on from CM068987.1 coordinate 20,898,352, forward strand.
ATGAATTGGGCTTCGAATTGCTTCCTCACCCACCGTATACTCCAGATCTAGCCCCCAGCGACTTTTTCCTTTTCTCTGACCTGAAGAGAATGCTCGCGGGAAAAAAATTTGGCTCTGATACTGAGGTAATCGCCGAAACTGAAGCCTATTTTGAGGACAAACCGAAGGAGTACTACAAAAATGGTATCGAAAAGTTGGAAGGTCGCTATAATCGCTGTATCGCCCTTGAAGGCAACTATGTTGAATAAAAAAAATGAATTTTGTCAAAATATTGTGTTTTACTATGGTAGACCGGGGACTTTTCAGCCGACCTAGTAATGCATAATATTTGAAAAGTATTTAGTTTGAAAAATGTATATTAGAGTAAAAACAGGTTTTTCTGCTAGCATGCAGGAAAGTCTAGTTTGCCGCACTTGTTTTAGTGTTGAAAGAGCCTTTTTGCCGTACTAGTGTGGTAAAAAAGTGAATCTGTTCAGTTTTTGATAAAACAGTGGAAAATATTTTATCCTCTGCAAAAATTGCACACCGCATCAAATAGTACTCGTGTAATATTAATTATAATCAATAGTTTGATATGCTTACTGCAATCGCGTGCCGATTGCACTTGTTAGGGGCACTATTTTTTCTATAGTACGTTTGAAGAATAAGCTGGAGAAAATTCTCAGAATACTAATCTCCGAAACCTCGAAATACATAGGCGTGCACAACTTCTAACTAAAACTTAATCTTAACAGAAAAGTTTACGTTAAATTTATTTGGATATTTACAAGGAGATTAATCCAATCCAATACTGGTATAAAATAAAAAGATACATATAAAAAAAATAAAAATTCTATTAGTTGTGAAACATACAGTTAAAATAAAATAAATTATACTAAAACGTAAAATACATACACAAAAACGTTCAGTTTCTACACATTCCTATTAATAATTAATAATATTCTTAATACTAATAATATTGGCAATAAGAATGAAAATTATATTAGAAATACAAAAATAATAGTATGATGGGGTAATACTCAAAAATAATTATAGGTAAAACAATAATGAATCATATAATTTTAAAATAATAGTAATAAATGTAATAAATAAATAGTGGTTCATAGACTATGTAAAAAATAATAAACAATGAAGTTGACGTTAAGTAGTTAAAATGTAAAATAAACTTCTGAGCTCCGAGAGAAATTATGATATCTAGATATGCTATCTATTATACGATCAAGCTCCTACATATTTTTCTCAATATCCATAACGTGATTATGAAAAAGATTTTTAACATCTGACAATTTAAAAGTATTATTATTTCGAACAACGTTACCTTTGACTTCGGCCCATACTAATTATATCAAATTTAGCTCGCAATGATACGGTGGTAGGTGAAGTATTTCAATTCCTCGTTTTTTGGCTGTCTCCTCAATGACATGTTTTATATAATTTTGTTCATTAATGTTAGCAAGCGCTAATAATTCTGCTTTTGTCATTGTATCGTCAAAGATTAAATTCTTAGAAGTTAACCACATTGTAATTTCATATTTCCTCGATTGAGTAGTTGGTAAACGTTCAACTAATCTAGAGTGGTAACTTGTATTGTCCATCACAATTACTGAATTTTTAGGTATGAATTCAATCATCTGTTCGAAATATTCTTCAAACACGTCTCCGTTCATCTCTTCGTGATAATCACAGGTCTTTTTTGATTCAACCAGAAGTAAACCCTCCTTAAGAAATTCATTCATACTACCTATATGAGTAACAATTAGTCGTCGACCCTTACCTGTTGGTTTCTTGAAACCAGTTGAATATCCTTCCAGAAATGCTTGTCAAGATGTTTTTATAGTTTTGTCATTCCAAACTCTCCCTACAGTATGCCCTTCATTAACCCACGTTTCGTCTAAATAATAAATGTTCCTATTTTCTGTCCTCATTTTTTTTATTTTTCTGAGGTAGTCTCGTCTCCAACATACAATTTCTTCGGAATCGATAAGCATTGACTCTCTGCCAACTTTTTCATACTTAAAGTTTAACTCATGCCTACTTATTGTGGGTAAATCGGGATCATCGGTAATGGCTTGTAAAACTTTATCTAAAGTTGGTATTTCTTTGTTAAGGAAAAAAGAGTGGACCATTCTACGAACTGCATTTTTAAAAAATTCATCCACATTCACTTTTGACAATTTCGGTCTTCCTGTTTTCGGTTTGAGTGGGGTGATACCAGCTGATTTCTCCTCTTTTAAAATTTCATATATAGTTGATTTATCATATCCCATTACTTTAGACGAAATTTCAACTACACTGTCAACAGTAGTGGAGGGATTCTGTTGCTTAAAATAATTGTAGACATTCAGTATAACACTCTTTTCGTTAAGTGATACATGATCCACCTTTAATTTTTGAACAGGTGTATAATCACGCGTTATTTTTTTAATTCCATATTCTACTCACTCTTTCAAGAAACAACTGTGTCAGATCTCTTCACTCGCTTATAATCGACTGAACAAAAATATTCTGATATTAATGAATGACTAGTTATAGACAATTAACCATTTTATTAATCATTGGTTTTCAAACTATTTAAAATAGCTTTCACATTTATCGGAAACCATCTTTCGCTAATCGACTTTTTCTTACTAAACTATCAAAACACCATTAACTAAATACCTATTTATTTTGACAGTTTCATTATTTCTTGTTATTTATTATAACGACAAAAATAACCATAAATAAGGTTACTATTCATAAACAGATTTATATAAATATAATAAAATTCTTTGAAAATGGTTTATTTATAAATATCTAATAAACCGAAACAATGCAATTCCCTTAAAGTACGTCTATAACCAGCTGATTAATCCCTAGCCAATTGTTATAACAATAGCAGATAACTAAATTTTTCGTTAGTTCGTATGATGTGGCAATTTTTGTATCTAAATAGTAGAACCCAATTTAGAATAAGCTAAAATATTGACGTTGTACGAAAAGCACACGTACTAAAATATGCATAACAAATTAGTTTTTTTTCTGAGAATTTACTCTGCCTTATTTTTCAAACGTACTATAACCAAATAAACTAGTAATTCGCAAGTGAAAAAAATATTTCGGCAGCTAAATAGCATCAGAATTTTATTTCACTCATGAAATTATTTGAAAACTTGAAATTTACGAAATATTATCAATTTCACTTGTAAAATATTTCAAAACCAACACCCCTGTGGTCTATAAAAACCCTGTTGATTTTAAAGATTAAATATTTAATATGAAAATAATCCTTGTAATTTGCCCCAGCGCTTTCTTGCAAAATAATCCGGCTCTAAAATAACTAAATTTTAAATGAGAGATTCTTTTATTTTAAAAAATATATTTTTGTACCTAGTGATGACACGTGCTGAGTAACTTTGGACAAAGATTGCACTATAACAAGAAAGAAATAAAAATAAACAGCTGCCGGTTTTTGATGGGCCGGTAAGTGCGACCGTTACTACGGAGGCCTCTAACAACAGGGGTAAAAATAAAAGAAGTCACGCAACCGTGAACGAGTTATGTGAGTGACAAATCGTTTTATCTAAACCAACTATAAACTGTCAGTCATTTTAATCACTCAGTTGTGGTCTATTCTATTGAAAAATGGGTTATACTTTCCTATAAGCTACATAATCTGTACAGACGGCTGTTTATAAATAAATCTCGTTATATTATGAGTGATAAAACTGACTTTTAACACAAGTATCATACAAAGTTTTTTGTACAACCTTGCTGTTGTTTATAATAAAATAGATTCATTTACTATTTTTCAGGATTTTTGCAGATGATACTACAACGGGTGACAGATGTGTGACGGATGATTGTGACAGATGCGAGAGAAATGCATGTATTTTAATGTAGCTGCTTGTCATAAAGAGTAGAGTCCGTGAATGAGGAAGAAGGTTTTGACAGGAACTTGACATGATAGATAATTATTTTAGGTTGGTAGTTATTCGAGAACATTCTAGTAATATTTGGCTTGCTAAAATATCCTAAAACTCTTTCTTTTCCGTCTTGAAGTTGTGAAAGTATAGCTCCGACTCCCACATTGCTAGCGTCGGTATTCAGAATAAGTCTGCCCTTAGAACGAGGATAAGCGAGAACAGGGGCCGAAGTCAATTCCTTCTTTAAAAATTCAAAGGCCTTTTGGCATTCTTCACTTCAACAAAATCTTATCTTGCTCAGTTAGTCTCGTTAAGGGCTTGGCGATGTCTCCAAAATTTCTAACAAATCGTCGGTAATATGAGCAAAGACCCAGGAAGCTGCGAAGTTGATGCTTATCAGAAGGGACCGGCCACTCTTGAACGGCTTGAATCTTGGCGGGGCCTATAGTAACGCCATCCTTGCTTACAACATATCCCAAATAACTGACCTGTCTCTGGAGCAAGTTACATTTCTTAACATTCAATGTTAGATTGGCCTTTTTCAGTCGTCGAAAAACTTTTCTATACGTTAGACTTAAAGAGCGGATACTGGCAGGTTGAAATGAGATATGGTTAGACCCACCTACAACCCGTGTACCGAACACAGCTGAAGCACCGTAAACAGAAGGGTGGAGAATCTATCCAGGAGTTCGAGGCAGAGGTAGCTAGAATGGTTCCATTTGCTTATCCGACAGCAGCAGAAGAGTTCCTGGAGTGTCTAGCAGTCCAAACCTTTACTGATGGGACCCGGAGTTACAAAGAGCTGTGCTGTTGGCCCGACCAAAAGACCTTGTCGACGCGATAACCATTGCACTTGAATTCGAAGCGGCAACGGAAGCATAACGGGGAGTTGCACGAATAAGGGAGATGACTGCTGATGACAACAACGTGATAGCACCCGCTAGCGATGGATTAGTGAAAAGGCTAATGAAATTATTACCCACAAGGAGACGGCGACCTATACGATGTTGGAATTGTGGAGAACTAGGGCATGTGAAAAACTCATGTCCACGCAAGGAGACGTCTTCTGCTACTGTCTCCCAACAGCAGGAAAACCCCTGGAGGGCGAAATCGAACCTGCCCCCTCCTTAAGTTCATTCCTCCCGGAATGTGATAACTCTCCGGAGTAGAATCCTGGTCATCTTTGGAGCTGGTCGAACCCTTTACCCGAAGTTGCTGTACCTCCCTACTGTGGTCACCCTGATATAACTACCAACCTAAAATAATTATCTATCATGTCAAGTTCCTCTCTAAACCTTCTTCCTCATTCACGGACTCTACCCTTTATGACAAGCAGCTACATCAAAAATATATGCATTCCTCTCGCATCTGTCACAATCATCCGTCACATTCATCCATCACACATCTGTCACCGGTTGCAATACTTTAATTGCATACTTTGATGAAGTTTTATAAAATGCTATAAATAAAATGAATTCTGCTCTTGCTGCAATAGAAAAACAAAAGCTATGATCATAACCACCAAATACAAGTACAACTGCAAATAAATAAAGAAAAAATAGAAGTTAAATATCTTGGATTTTATATTGACAATAATCTGTTGTTCGGTGATCATTTTGAATATATTTTTAAAAAGATAAGTAGGAAATTATATTTTTTTGCAAGAATATCAAGAGTTTTATCACTACAGTCGAGATTTACAGTTTTTAATTCAATTGTGCAGCCTCACTTTGATTTTTGTTCTTCTGTTATCTACTTATTTAATTTAAATCAAGTATCACAGTTAAAAAGCTGCAAAATCTAGGTAGGTATGAGGATTATCCTTCGAAAAAATAGATATACTCCAATTGTAACCATACTCGAAACATTACGATTGTTCTCAGTTTCACAGCGGTCGTACTATTCAACAATGATTTTTACATATAACAAGTTTGAACAAGTCCAGAGGGTTACAAATATTTGATGATAAAAGTTTTTTTATTTTCGGAATATATGGAGCCTGTCGGCGTGAAGATCTTTTTTATTTATTTATTTATTCACGGGCAAGCCCAATTCACAATAAATATACAATGTTAAATTGCTCTAAAAATATAAAAAGAAAACATGTCAGGTATTAAATTTATGAAAAAAAACAGCAAAACCAAAATCCAAAATGCAGTAGAGGGTGACAACACCATAACTTCATCCAACACTTGAAAATTTGATATCAAAGTTTAAGCTCCATCAGATGTTTTTTAAACTTGAAAGTTTACACATTAAAAATTGAGATGTTCTCAATGGAGTTAGCTAATGTGAGTGTCCTGGGGAGAAAACTATTCATTGCATAGTTGTAAAATCACAAGTTGTTCTCTTTAGGAAGCCTAACATCTTCATTGATTTCTGAACAACAGTAGTAATATGAAACTTATACGTGAGTGAAGAGTCTAATGTAACACCAAGGTCTTTAATTTGCAAAACACAATTTAAACTGACATTATTAAAGCTGTAATCAAAAGCTGTTGGGTTATGTACTCGATAAAAACGCATAATATGCCACTTGGATGCATTAAGATTCATACCACTTCTTCCACACCAATCTGATAGGCTATCCAAATCAGATTGCAAAATCAAGGCATTATCATCACTATTAATTATTTATGTGCCATTTATTAACAGAAGAATTAATGGATAAATAATTTATTGCTCAAATTCTAAATATGAAAAAAACAAAAATAGGTTATTATTTTTGTATTGGAATGCGAGTCGCCATTTAAAATATTGAGACGCCGCCACTGGAGGTTGTTTACCCTACGGACGACTGCTGAAACTTGTCGAATGTTCCAGAATGTTCCCTATTTTCTAGAACCAATGGTGTACCTATATAAAGGAACCCCAGTTGCTTGTTCTGGGGTTAAATTACTCATTTTTACTCAAAATGTTTCTAGATACTTCCAAATGAAAAATTAAACAAACGTACTTCACACAAGAAATTTTAAAATGTAAATAATACAAATAGGATTTATCAAAATTTATTCATTTTTTATTTTTCAACAAAAAGGCGATTTAAACTGTGAATATTTTGGACTTTTATACATCTAAAGAATACCAAACACTCATTTTAAAATATTCTGAAAAATGTGATATTTTATACCATTTTTACTCCACAATTCAATTTTTAAAATTATTGGATACTTTTTGTGAGTGTATTTTTAACATACTACTTTGTAAACATCTTTTTTTAATACTCTTGACAACCATTAAAAATATCATTTTTAATTACAAAAAAAATATTTTTAAAGCATTAATTTTATATTTGATTTTTTAAACCAATTAAACTATTTAACTTCGAGTACCTAGGTCACTAACCTAACTTTTTCTCTTTCTTCTTTGTTTTTAAACCTTTCTTTGGTTATATAGCTTTCATAGTCGTAGTATGGACATTTTTATTCCTAATAAATATTGGTGAAACTATTTCCACTTTATATTGTCTTAATGATTGGTCGAGCTTTTAATTTGGGGGTAAGAAAAGTGACTTTAAAATATTGAATCCAACTATTAGACAATAAGAATAAAAATATTCAATATATCTATAGATATAGATATCTATAATATCGACCTACCAATATTCTACCCCTAAATAATCTTTTATTTTTTTATCAACCAACCCAACTACTACTCCACCTCGTTACCAAGTATAAAACTTATTTTGTTCTTACAATAAATAACAGTTTTAAAACTAAATAGTGGCATATTTAAATTTGGTACCGAGAGATGGGGTGTTAAGAAAATAAAAATTAATTATAAACTACTACAGAATTTGTATTTGTAAAAAAAAATAAATTTTCTAATTATTTTCAAGAGTGAAAGTGACGTCTATGGTTTCCGTTGTTTGAACTTGAGTCGAGTTCATAGTTCAGAACGGTCGTTACTAGAGTTGTGAGATTGTATCGGCTTTTGATTGCACATTGTGTTTGGCTTTGGCCGAGCATTTTCATTATTATTGTTGCTAGTCTATAGTACGATGGATTTCACCGAGTTTACAATGAGATTCATTTTATATAAACTAGTTGGTTAAAACTGTTTAAATTGATTGAAACAAAAACTTCTTCTGTCTAGAAAAAGAATATAAAAAACTTTAAATAATATAGTGTTAATAAAACAGGACAAGGTATTGTCTTTGATAATTGATTGTGAATATATATACAGAGTGTACCAACCTTACGACAAAGTTACGAAATGTCGGTTGTTATAGAAGATATCAATAAATGTTATTAACAAAAATAGTAGATGTCTTTAAGGTTCATATTTTGAAATTACATTAAACTATACAGAGTGTTGTATAACTCCGTTACAAAGCAATCATAGGATTTTTTAAATGGGAACCCCTGTATATTATACCGAATTCGGACTGCTCACATTTTTTTGAAGATTTTGATATAGGGTTTTGATACGTTATACAGAGTCCTTCAGAAGTTATGGACACGTTTGTGTGAAAATCGTAGGTAAATCAACGCTCTGTATCTTATTGTACATTGAAGAAAAAAAAAGTATTTTGCCTGACAGAGTTTCGTAATATGATACAATATCACCTTATTCTATTGAATATTAATTATTCTCCCTTTTATATACAGGGTGGACGATACCTCGAACCTTTCATTTTCTCTCTTCTTTCAAATGACACAGAGAAATACATGCTGAAAATTAAGCAAAAAATAAGCATTTTCGTGCTTGTTTTTGAGCCTTGCACGCCACAATCTTTATTTAAGAAATTTTTAAGCACTCATGCTAAAAATTTGTCTCGAAATTAGTAATTAAAGTAAGCACAAAACATTTTAAATTAAGTACGTACCTTCTTATTTAAATGCTTAAAATAAACATCTTGCACGTTTGATTTAAGTATTAAAATTCTTATTTCAAGATTATGTACATACGATCTTTATACAAGAATGAGTTTGTTCATTCTTATCTTGTATTAATAAAAAGAATGATACGCGCTTGATTTAAGTATGAACATTCTTGTTTTAAAAACGATACCTGTGTTTTATAAGTATGATCATACTTGAACCAAGCATGTCTATTCTTTATTTAAGTATGCTTTGTGTTAATTGATAGTATATTAATTCTTGTTCTAAGAACTAATTCATTCTTAATTCAAGTATATGTATGCTGCATTTAAGGATGCACGTTGTAGGACTAATAAAAAAGTGTAGGTAATCGATAAATAAATCTTTTATTAAAGATTAAAATAAATAAAACAATAAACAAAACAATTCTCTTCTAAAAACAAATTTTTATATTACAGTGTATCCCTAAAAAGTGTAATAAATTCATTATTTCCTATAAACTAAACATATTTTCAAAAAACCTGAAACAAATCTTAAACAATCTGAAATACTTAGTTCGAGAAAAGAAGTGTCTATGCTGCAATTTAAAGAAAATGGGTCTCTCTCCAAACAAAAATTGAGGTGAGCGTGCATTTCTAGTTTAAATCTGAGGAAACTAAGAAAAGGGGGGTGTACTGCCGCTCACCTGAAAAAAATTATTACCGCAAATATCTCCTCAATATCGCATGATTTAATGGTGCTGATGCTGGAGCTGCTATAATTAGAAAACGCAGAGTCAACTCGTTCCGTTTCGACCTAACAGTCAAAATTTGTTTAAACATTTTTAAAATAAACATTACTAACTTACGCTTTGAACTGTCTGTCTGGATTTTCTTCCATTTTTTACGAAGGATTTAAATTTTATATGGTCTGCTAGTTTTCATAATGGGAACAAAGCATCTATATCGCTATCCTCGATAACCGAAATATGCCAAACAGTTAGCTTTAGTCCTGCAAAATTATAATTATATTAATAGTTAATTTATAAATGTATACTTAAAAAACTATATTCAAATAATTTACCAAAATCCAATACAAGCAGTCAAAAAATTACTTATAACATTACATGACTTACCTATAATTTTCTCTATGACTGGGTATTGAAATTCCCAATAAACTATAGATTTCATTGGCTTCATAATGATTTTGGTTTTGGTAATTCGGTAATTGGTATAATTCCGTATTAAAACTCTCATTTAAATTAATTAGATTCATGTTAAAAGTGTATCACTATCTATAATACTTAAACTAACTTTTAAAACTTTTAAAACAAAACCACCACAAATGATGCACTGTAAACACAAAATATTAAATATCGTCTGTCTAGTCGTGAAGTTATAATATGTTGTAAGAGGGAGTTAAAAGGTGGGATAGTACCAACTCGAAACTGACGTGCTTAAAATCAAGAAGTGTCATTCTCAATTTTAGCGCGCACATTCAATTTAAGAATGCCGCATGCTTATTTCAAGAATGGGCATACTTAATCTTAAAGGAAAGGCCGTTATCCATGCTTAATATAAGAATTTTCGTTCTCAATTTAAGCATGTTACTTCTTAGTTCGGGAATGTGGTATGCTTAATTTGAGAATGAGCGTTCTTGACAAATTCTTAGGAGAAATACGAATATCCATGTTTAATATTAATTTCGTTCTCAATTTAAAAATGTTAATAGTCAGTTCCAGAACATTACCTACATGCTTGATTTGAGTGTGGGTGTTCTTAAAAGGATCCGTTGAAGTATGTTATGATATGCTTGATTTTTTATGTCTTAATTCAAGAACGTTTTTTGCTAAATTATTAACCGCATACCAACGTGCTGAAAATTTAGATATGCCATACTTAAATTAACATGTTAAGATTTTTAATTTAAGCACTCTTCATGTTTAATTTAAGAATGCATGCTACAAAAATTCTTATTTTTTAAATTAAGAATGTTTGTGCTTATTTGTAGCTTTTAAACCAAAAATTGAGCATGTCAATGTTAATTTAAGAATGTCAGGATTCAAATGAAGAATATTTTTTCTTAAACTAAGAATTAGGGTCTTGCTTCATTTTAAATGCACATTCTTGGCAACATTCTCACACAAATTTCTCTGTGTGTGGAACACCCTGTATTTTATATTGTAAATAGAATATTCGATTATGTAACTTTAACTTTTGTTAAGCATTCCCTATACCCAAAGTTTATGAAAACAGAGTTATTTTGTAATATTTATTGTTAACCATAGTTATTAACCTATTATGTGAAAGGAATAAACGTGGAATGTAACAAACAATCCTTAAAAATAATAAATTTTAATAAACAATTTATTCTAAATAAAACAAGTCTTCAAAAGTACAATTCTAATCATAATATTAAACTAAATGTTCAAAGTGTTCACCGTTAACATCAATGCAATGCTGCATTCTAAGTTTAGATGATTGACTAACATTTTTCAGCATATTGTGATTCCATCATGTCATTTCTAGTAGTCGGAGGTGTTTTATAAATTTCATTCTTTGTAAAACCCCAAAAAGGAAAAAAGAAAATACGAAAAAAAAAGACGTATCAAAAGCAGCCTTAACTGATGAAAATGAAATGAAAGTACTGCTAAGTATTGCAGAGGATCCGTATACAAGCGTTAGAAAAATTTCACAAAGAAATCCTTAAAAAACATAAAATGCATCCCTATCAAACCCAACTTCATCAAGAGTTACTTGACCGTAATTTTGAAAGAAACGTAACGTTTTGTGAATGGGCCTAATTTAAAATTAATCACCAGAGAATTTTTTTTTATTTTTTTCAATTAAGGCTATTTTTTTCGTCTGTTCTTTTTTCTTTTTTGGGGTTTTACAAAGAATGTTTATAAAAAGTTTATAAAACTCCCCCGACTATACTAAACATGACATGAGAGAATCCTTGCCTGCAAAAAGCAGATTAATTTTATGTGGAGATTTTAACATTGACTTTTCCAGTTGTGTGTGCTGCTCAAGAAACAATTCGATCTATATTTGACTCTTTTGGTATTAACATGCATATCAACTCTCCTACCAGAATAACCAAAACTAGTTCTAGTACTACTGACTATGTTGTGTCGTCATTTGAATCGAGTTTTGTAGACTGTTCCGTCTTTAGTTCGGGTTTCTCAGACCATGAGGCAGTATTAACTAACTTTTTAGTAAATTCTAAAACAAAAAATGCTCCACGCAAATTCTGTGGAATGTTTACGGACAAAAATTTTCTTAACTTCAGAAATCTGTGTAAAACAACTGTCTGGGATTGTTTTTCTCTTGATGTCGATACCGCCTTTGCATCTTTTATTAAAACATTGTCTAATTTAGCTGTCAAATCATTTCCTCTTAGGCCTATCAAAAACAAACTGCATAAGCCCTAGACTACCAAGGGCTTGCGTACATCCTCAAAAAATATGCGTTGTCTCTCTTACATAAAAAAATTTACTGACAGTATATTTCTTCATGAATACGTGAAAATGTATAAAAAAGTTTATCATAAGACTATAAAAGCTGCAAAGGACATCTACTACAATAGGAGACTGAGTGGATCCAAAAGTATTACTAAGGAAACATGGTGCATAGTTAATGATTTAAGAAATAAAGTTTCCTCGCCCAGCACTATTCCTACTTCACCTGAGAGCCTAAATAATTACTTCATAAATGTTGCCAAAAACTTAACTAATTCTATAACTTCCACTATTGATCCACTTTCCTATTTACCGAATGTTAATGAAAACTTAAACAGTTTCTTTTTTTCACCTGTGGTAACAGAAGAGCTTCGTAGTACAATTCGAGACAAACAAATCCGCATCTGGAGTAGATGGGCTTGCCCTCAAAATGTTCGCAAATCTGCCGGACTGTGTATTAGATCTTCTAACTAATTTGATTAATGAGTGGTTCCAAATTGGTATTTTTCCTACTTGCCTTAAGACAGCCATAATCATTCCTTTGCATAAAGGAGGTGATAAAGATCAAGCTTCTAACTATCGCCCAATCGCGCTTCTTCCTACGTTATCCAAGATCATTGAAAGGTTGTTAAAAAAAGGCTTCTTTCATTTGTGAGTAAATACAATATTCTAGCTAAAAATCAATTTGGATCTCTAAGTGGTAAATGCACAAATGATGCAATATTTTCTCTTTTTAATAATGTCTATTCCAGCTTACACAATCAACACTCTACAGCTACAATATTTTGTGATTTCTCAAAAGCTTTCGATTGCGTGGACCATAAAATACTACTTAAAAAATTGCAGTACTATGAATTTAGAGGCACCTCGATCAGGTGGTTCGAGTCCTTTCTTAGCGATAGACTGCAGTTTGTACGAGTTGATGAATTAAGGTCTTCATGCAAGCAGATAGAATATGGGGTTCCACAAGGTTCGGTATTGGGTCCTATATTGTTTTTGCTATTTATCAATGATATTGCTGACTTGAGCATCGGCGGAAAAATTTGTTTATTCGCAGACGACACTAGCTTTTCTTGGAGTCACCCGGATATCACCGAACTGCATAGAATCGTTTCACATGACTTAACCATCATCAAATCATGGTGTGATGCTAACCATATGTGTTTGAACGTTTCTAGGACGAAAGTTTTACCATACACATCTGCAATTCAACCTATTATGTTGAATAATTCCATTATAGAGGTCGTTGACTCTGTGAGATTTTTGGGACTAGTCGTTGACAGCTCTCTAAAATGGGATGTACACATTGACGCTTTGTCAAAAAAACTAAGCTCTTCTTGTTACGCACTGAGAACAATATCTGTCAGCTTCCAAAACAGTCTATTTTGCCCTCTTCGAGACACATCTCCGATATGCACTTCCTTTTTGGGGTATATGTTGTGTGACTCAATTTGAACGTATTTTTAAATTACAAAAGAGAGCTGTTCGGTATACGCTGAAACTAAGCAGTAAAACTCACTGTAGGGAATTATTTAAAAAACATAATATATTAACACTTCCATCCTTATTTATCTTTGAATCCATTTCCTTAATTCGGAAACATTTACCTGAAGTCTCAGACAGACCATCTCATAACTACCCTCTTAGAAGTGCAGAGTATGACCTTTATTTACCGAAACCTCGCACGGAACTAATCAAAAGCTCTATTTTTTATAACGCAAGGAAATGCACAACAATCTACCCTTGGAAATAAAGTCCATTTCATCAATAACCGCATTTCGTAACGCTTTAAAATTATACTTGGTAGAGAGAGCTTTGTATGTAGTTGACGACTTTTTTAAATAAATTATTTGGTTCGAGTTATCTTCCACCCTGTATACAAAAGGGAAAATAATTATTATTTAATAGAATACGGTGATATTAGGCAAAATACTTTTTTTTCTTCAACGTACAATAAGATACATAAACGTGTTCATAACTTCTGAAGTACTCTGTATAACGTATCAAAACCTTATATCAAAATCTTCAAAAAATATGAGCAGTCCGAATTCGGTATAATATACAGGGGTTCCCATTTAAAAAATCATATGTTTGGTTTGTAACGAAGTTATACAACACTCTGTATATTTTAAGGTAATTTCTAAATATGGACCCTAAAGACCTCTACTATTTTTGTTAATAACATTTTATTGATATCTTATAAAACAACCGACATACCGAACTTTGTCGTAAGGTTGGTACACCCTGTATATTTTTTTAATTTATATAATTAAAGTCTATTTTGCTTACTTATAAAGGAGATTATAAAAACCAATTTATACTGTTATTAATTAAATAAAGACTTAGTTAACCTCAAAAATTTACTTGGAAATCCAATTTAATAATACCAGAAGAAAAAGTTGTATTTACAGCGAAATATTTCCGTATTCACTATTGGGAATTAGTGACCATTTTAGAATTACTAGTTTCTCCTTTTTAAAAAAATATTGCTTAACTTTTGTAACTATTTACACAATGATGCGAAAGAAACTGGTAACGTAATTTGATGCGTCTTACTGTATTTCATCTTTTCTTGACCTACATGTCTAATACCGGGTAGATTATCTAAAAAAAGCAATAAATACCTATATAAAATATAATAAAAACTGTAACTGTTTGCCATAATGATGGATCCACACTATACATACCATTGTTTGTAATTCCCGTGAACTTGGCACACCATATTTAAAAATCTTAAAGTTTTTTTAGAGTTCTGGCATCCTTTGCAATAGTTCTAGAGTTCTCTGTAAGTATTTTCAATAGTTCCGGTTGATAAATACAAAAAAATCGAATTTTAAAATATGGTGCGCCAAGTTCACGCAGCGCACCGTATCATGAAAATACATTATTTTTTCGGAGTTCTGGTTAATTTTACAATAGTTCTAGAGTTCTATATCCATTATATTAATAGTTCTGGCAATTAAACGCAAAAAATCAATGTTTGAAAACTAAGTGCCTAAAAGGTAATTTTATTTAAAAATATTTTATTTACGAGTTCTGGCCGATCTGATTAGAGTTCTAAATAGCGTTCCTTTAGTTCTACAAAAAACCCTTGTGACTTTTTCCCACAAAATCATTTTTCTTCAAGTTATCTTCATTTTAAATATCGAAAAATCGACTTTTATTAAAAAAAATAAAAATTTACGAGTTCTAGCCGATCTGATTAGAGTTCTAAATAGCGTTCCTTTAGTTCTACAAAAAACCTTTGTGACTTTTCCCACAAAATCATTTTTCTTCAAGTTATCTTCATTTTAAATATCGAAAAATCGACTTTTATTAAAAAAAATAAAAATTTACGAGTTCTAGCCGATCTGATTAGAGTTCTGAATAGCGTTCCTTTAGTTCTACAAAAAACCTTTGTGACTTTTCCCACAAAATCATTTTTCTTCAAGTTATCTTCATTTTAAATATCGAAAAATCGACCTTTATTAAAAAAAATAAAAATTTACGAGTTCTAGCCGATTTGATTAGAGTTCTGAATAGCGTTCCTTTAGTTCTACAAAAAACCTTTGTGGCTTTTTCCCACAAAATCATTTTTCTTCAAGTTATCTTCATTTTAAATATCGAAGAATCGACTTTTATTAAAAAAAATAAAAATTTACGAGTTCTAGCCGATCTGATTAGAGTTCTAAATAGCGTTCCTTTAGTTCTACAAAAAACCTTTGTGACTTTTCCCACAAAATCATTTTTCTTCAAGTTATCTTCATTTTAAATATCGAAAAATCGACTTTTATTAAAAAAAATAAAAATTTACGAGTTCTAGCCGATCTGATTAGAGTTCTGAATAGCGTTCCTTTAGTTCTACAAAAAACCCTTGTGACTTTTTCCCACAAAATCATTTTTCTTCAAGTTATCTTCATTTTAAATATCAAAAATTAGACTTTTATTAAAAAAAATAAAAATTTACGAGTTCTAGCCGATCTGATTAGAGTTCTGAATAGCGTTCCTTCAGTTCTACAAAAAACCCTTGTGACTTTTTCCCACAAAATCATTTTTCTTCAAGTTATCTTCATTTTAAATATCGAAAAATCGACTTTTATTAAAAAAAAAATTAAAGTTTACGAGTTCGAGCCGATCTGATTAGAGTTCTGAATAGCGTTCCTTTAGTTCTACAAAAAACCCCTGTGACTTTTTCCCACAAAATCATTTTTCTTCAAGTTATCTTCATTTTAAATATCGAAAAATCGACTTTTATTAAAAAAAATAAAAATTTACGAGTTCTAGCCGATCTGATTAGAGTTCTTAATAGCGTTCCTTTAGTTCTACAAAAAACTCTTTTGACTTTTTCCCACAAAATCAGTTTTCTTTAAGTTATCTTCATTTTAAATATCGAAAAATCGACTTTTATTAAAAAAATTAAATTTTACGAGTTCTGGCCGATCTGATTAGAGTTCTAAATAGCGTTCCTTTAGTTCTACACAAAACTCTTTTGACTTTTTCCCACAAAATCATTTTTCTTCAAGTTATCTTCATTTTAAATATCGAAAAATCGACTTTTATTAAAAAAAAAATGAAAGTTTACGAGTTCTAGCCGATCTGATTAGAGTTCTTAATAGCGTTCCTTTAGTTCTACAAAAAACTCTTTTGACTTTTTCCCACAAAATCATTTTTCTTCAAGTTATCTTCATTTTAAATATCGAAAAATCGAGTTTTATTAAAAAAAAATTAAAGTTTACGAGTTCGAGCCGATCTGATTAGAGTTCTGAATAGCGTTCCTTTAGTTCTACAAAAAACCCCTGTGACTTTTTCCCACAAAATCATTTTTCTTCAAGTTATCTTCATTTTAAATATCGAAAAATCGACTTTTATTAAAAAAAAAATTAAAGTTTACGAGTTCTAGCCGATCTGATTAGAGTTCTTAATAGCGTTCCTTTAGTTCTACAAAAAACTCTTTTGACTTTTTCCCACAAAATCAGTTTTCTTTAAGTTATCTTCATTTTAAATATCGAAAAATCGACTTTTATTAAAAAAATTAAATTTTACGAGTTCTGGCCGATCTGATTAGAGTTCTAAATAGCGTTCCTTTAGTTCTACACAAAACTCTTTTGACTTTTTCCCACAAAATCATTTTTCTTCAAGTTATCTTCATTTTAAATATCGAAAAATCGACTTTTATTAAAAAAATAAAAATTTACGAGTTCTAGCCAATTTCATTAGAGTTCTGAATAGCGTTCCTTTAGTTCTACAAAAAACCCTTGTGACTTTTTCCCACAGAATCATTTTTCTTCAAGTTATCTTCATTTTAAATATCGAAGAATCGACTTTTATTAAAAAAAAAAAAAAATTACGAGTTCTAGCCGATTTGATTAGAGTTCTGAATAGCGTTCCTTTAGTTCTACAAAAAACCTTTGTGACTTTTTCCCACAAAATCATTTTTCTTCAAGTTATCTTCATTTTAAATATCGAAAAATCGACTTTTATTAAAAAAATAAAAATTTACGAGTTCTAGCCGATCTGATTAGAGTTCTGAATAGCGTTCCTTTAGTTCTACAAAAAAACCCTTGTGACTTTTTCCCACAAAATCATTTTTCTTCAAGTTATCTTCATTTTAAATATCGAAAAATCGACTTTTATTAAAAAAAAAATTAAAGTTTACGAGTTCTAGCCGATCTGATTAGAGTTCTGAATAGCGTTCCTTTAGTTCTACAAAAAACCCTTGTGACTTTTTCCCACAAAATCATTTTTCTTCAAGTTATCTTCATTTTAAATATCGAAAAATCGACTTTTATTAAAAAAAAAAATTAAAGTTTACGAGTTCTAGCCGATCTGATTAGAGTTCTGAATAGCGTTCCTTTAGTTCTACAAAAAACTCTTTTGACTTTTTCCCACAAAATCAGTTTTCTTTAAGTTATCTTCATTTTAGATATCGAAAAATCGACTTTTATTAAAAAAATTAAATTTTACGAGTTCTGGCCGATCTGATTAGAGTTCTAAATAGCGTTCCTTTAGTTCTACAAAAAACCTTTGTGACTTTTTCCCACAAAATCATTTTTCTTCAAGTTATCTTCATTTTAAATATCGAAAAATCGACTTTTATTAAAAAAAATAAAAATTTACGAGTTCTAGCCGATCTGATTAGAGTTCTGAATAGCGTTCCTTTAGTTCTACAAAAAAACCCTTGTGACTTTTTCCCACAAAATCATTTTTCTTCAAGTTATCTTCATTTTAAATATCGAAAAATCGACTTTTATTAAAAAAAAAATTAAAGTTTACGAGTTCTAGCCGATCTGATTAGAGTTCTGAATAGCGTTCCTTTAGTTCTACAAAAAACTCTTTTGACTTTTTCCCACAAAATCATTTTTCTTCAAGTTATCTTCATTTTAAATATCGAAAAATCGACTTTTATTAAAAAAAAAATTAAAGTTTACGAGTTCTAGCCGATCTGATTAGAGTTCTGAATAGCGTTCCTTTAGTTCTACAAAAAACCCTTGTGACTTTTTCCCACAAAATCATTTTTCTTCAAGTTATCTTCATTTTAAATATCGAAAAATCGACTTTTATTAAAAAAAAAAATTAAAGTTTACGAGTTCTAGCCGATCTGATTAAAGTTCTGAATAGCGTTCCTTTAGTTCTACAAAAAACCTTTGTGACTTTTTCCCACAAAATCATTTTTCTTTAAGTTATCTTCATTTTAAATATCGAAAAATCGACTTTTATTAAAAAAAAAAATTTATGAGTTCTAGCCGATCTGATTAGAGTTCTGAATAGCGTTTCTTTAGTTCTACAAAAAACCTTTGTGACTTTTTCCCACAAAATCATTTTTCTTCAAGTTATCTTCATTTTAAATATCGAAAAATCGACTTTTATTAAAAAAAATAAAAATTTACGAGTTCTAGCCGATCTGATTAGAGTTCTGAATAGCGTTCCTTTAGTTCTACAAAAAACCCCTGTGACTTTTTCCCACAAAATCATTTTTCTTTAAGTTATCTTCATTTTAAATATCGAAAAATCGACTTTTATTAAAAAAAAAATTTATGAGTTCTAGCCGATCTGATTAGAGTTCTGAATAGCGTTCCTTTAGTTCTACAAAAAACCTTTGTGACTTTTTCCCACAAAATCATTTTTCTTCAAGTTATCTTCATTTTAAATATCGAAAAATCGACTTTTATTAAAAAAAAATAAAAATTTACGAGTTCTAGCCGATCTGATTAGAGTTCTAAATAGCGTTCCTTTAGTTCTACAAAAAACCCTTGTGATTTTTTCCCACAAAATCATTTTTCTTCAAGTTATCTTCATTTTAAATATCGAAAAATCGACTTTTATTAAAAAAAAATTAAAGTTTACGAGTTCTAGCCGATCTGATTAGAGTTCTTAATAGCGTTCCTTTAGTTCTACAAAAAACTCTTTTGACTTTTTCCCACAAAATCAGTTTTCTTTAAGTTATCTTCATTTTAAATATCGAAAAATCGACTTTTATTAAAAAAAATTAAATTTTACGAGTTCTGGCCGATCTGATTAGAGTTCTAAATAGCGTTCCTTTAGTTCTACACAAAACTCTTTTGATTTTTTTCCACAAAATCATTTTTCTTTAAGTTATCTTCATTTTAAATATCGAAAAATCGACTTTTATTAAAAAAAATTAAATTTTACGAGTTCTGGCCGATCTGATTAGAGTTCTAAATAGCGTTCCTTTAGTTCTACACAAAACTCTTTTGATTTTTTTCCACAAAATCATTTTTCTTCAAGTTATCTTCATTTTAAATATCGAAAAATCTACTTTTATTAAAAAAAAAAATTTACGAGTTCTAGCCGATCTGATTAGAGTTCTGAATAGCGTTCCTTTAGTTTTACAAAAAACCCTTGTGACTTTTTCCCACAAAATCATTTTTCTTCAAGTTATCTTCATTTTAAATATCGAAAAATCGACTTTTATTAAAAAAAATAAAAATTTACGAGTTCTAGCGGATCTGATTAGAGTTCTGAATAGCGTTCCTTTAGTTCTACAAAAAAACCTTGTGACTTTTTCCCACAAAATCATTTTTCTTCAAGTTATCTTCATTTTAAATATCGAAAAATCGACTTTTATTAAAAAAAATAAAAATTTACGAGTTCTAGCCGATCTGATTAGAGTTCTGAATAGCGTTCCTTTAGTTCTACAAAAAACCTTTGTGACTTTTTCCCACAAAATCATTTTTATTCAAGTTATCTTCATTTTAAATATCGAAAAATCGATTTTT
This sequence comes from Ophraella communa, assembly GCA_035357415.1. Taxonomy (NCBI): domain Eukaryota; kingdom Metazoa; phylum Arthropoda; class Insecta; order Coleoptera; family Chrysomelidae; genus Ophraella; species Ophraella communa. Next base: position 20,918,732 of record CM068987.1, read on the forward strand.
ATTAAAAAAAGAAAATCCAGAAAATCCTTAAAACTTTTTTCTATAAAATTATTTTTCCAGTTATTGAAATGTCTATTGTAATTAATTTTTTGTTAATTATATTGATTTTTTGATTTTTATTATTAATAAAGCTATATTAACTTAAAAAATGTATTTTTTTAATTATTTTTTTTATATAATTATTTGATGCAATAAATTCGTTTAGAGTTTTGTATAATATTTCCCACATTTAGCGATACCAGAACCACAACGAGGATGTAGTGGGGATTGGTTCCATTTTTGTTTTTTTAATTTTTTATAATTTTTTAGTTTTTTTTTTGGTTTTTTTTGTTTCTATATTATTTTTGTTTAAATAAAATTAAAATTCATATAATAATAAAAAAATCATATTAATATAAGTGATTAAAATAAAATTAAAATTCATATCATAATAAAAAAATCATATTAATGTCAGTAATTAAAATAAAATTAAAATTTAAACTTAAAATTAAGAATATCCTTTTATCATTTTATTACTACGCTTATAGTAAAGTTCTATTGTTTAATGTAAATAAGGACGTGTGGAATTATTTTAAAAGTGGATTAAAGTTGTGTTCGTTTATGTACCAAATCATCATATTCATACCATTTTAAACCTGTGTATATTTTCCAATTTTCGAGTGTATTGCGACTTTCGGAAAATTGGAATATTTCGTAATATTCGCACTCTCTCAATTTTAGCTGCTGCTGTCACCTTGCCATCTGTTAAAAGCTTTTGAGCTAATTTTATAAATTTGTTATCACTTGCACGGGTTGCTTCTTTATAAGATGGATATATTGCTATTGCACTCATTATGACTTGTAATAACGAATCAAAAGCACATGTGTCTTTTACAATAATTTTAATGGGAAAAAGTTACAAAGGTTTTTTGTAGAACTAAAGGAACGCTATTCAGAACTCTAATCAGATCCGCTAGAACTTTTAAATTATTATTTTTTTTAATAAAAGTCGATTTTTCGATATTTAAAATGAAGATAATTTGAAGAAAAATAATTTTGTGGGAAAAATCACAAGGGTTTTTTGTAGAACTAAAGGAACGCTATTCAGAACTCTAATCAGATCCGCTAGAACTCTTAAATTATTATTTTTTTTAATAAAAGTCGATTTTTCGATATTTAAAATGAAGATAACTTGAAGAAAAATAATTTTGTGGGAAAAATCACAAGGGTTTTTTGTAGAACTAAAGGAACGCTATTCAGAACTCTAATCAGATCCGCTAGAACTCTTAAATTATTATTTTTTTTAATAAAAGTCGATTTTTCGATATTTAAAATGAAGATAACTTGAAGAAAAATAATTTTGTGGGAAAAATCACAAGGGTTTTTTGTAGAACTAAAGGAACGCTATTCAGAACTCTAATCAGATCCGCTAGAACTCTTAAATTATTATTTTTTTTAATAAAAGTCGATTTTTCGATATTTAAAATGAAGATAACTTGAAGAAAAATAATTTTGTGGGAAAAATCACAAGGGTTTTTTGTAGAACTAAAGGAACGCTATTCAGAACTCTAATCAGATCCGCTAGAACTCGTAAATTTTTATTTTTTTTTAATAAAAGTCGATTTTTCGATATTTAAAATGAAGATAACTTGAAGAAAAATAATTTTGTGGGAAAAATCACAAGGGTTTTTTGTAGAACTAAAGGAACGCTATTCAGAACTCTAATCAGATCCGCTAGAACTCTTAAATTATTATTTTTTTTAATAAAAGTCGATTTTTCGATATTTAAAATGAAGATAACTTGAAGAAAAATAATTTTGTGGGAAAAATCACAAGGGTTTTTTGTAGAACTAAAGGAACGCTATTCAGAACTCTAATCAGATCCGCTAGAACTCGTAAATTTTTATTTTTTTTAATAAAAGTCGATTTTTCGATATTTAAAATGAAGATAACTTGAAGAAAAATGATTTTGTGGGAAAAATCACAAGGGTTTTTGTAGAACTAAAGGAACGCTATTCAGAACTCTAATCAGATCCGCTAGAACTCGTAAATTTTTATTTTTTTTAATAAAAGTCGATTTTTCGATATTTAAAATGAAGATAACTTGAAGAAAAATAATTTTGTGGGAAAAATCACAAGGGTTTTTTGTAGAACTAAAGGAACGCTATTCAGAACTCTAATCAGATCCGCTAGAACTCGTAAATTTTTATTTTTTTTAATAAAAGTCGATTTTTCGATATTTAAAATGAAGATAACTTGAAGAAAAATAATTTTGTGGGAAAAATCACAAGGGTTTTTTGTAGAACTAAAGGAACGCTATTCAGAACTCTAATCAGATCCGCTAGAACTCGTAAATTTTTATTTTTTTAATAAAAGTCGATTTTTCGATATTTAAAATGAAGATAACTTGAAGAAAAATGATTTTGTGGGAAAAAGTCACAAAGGTTTTTTGTAGAACTAAAGGAACGCTATTCAGAACTCTAATCAGATCCGCTAGAACTCGTAAATTTTTATTTTTTTTAATAAAAGTCGATTTTTCGATATTTAAAATGAAGATAACTTGAAGAAAAAAAATTTTGTGGGAAAAATCACAAGGGTTTTTTGTAGAACTAAAAGAACGCTATTCAGAAATCTAATCAGATCCGCTAAAACTCATAAATTATTATTTTTTTTTTTAATAAAAGTCGATTTTTCGATATTTAAAATGAAGATAACTTGAAGAAAAATGATTTTGTGGGAAAAAGTCACAAAGGTTTTTTGTAGAACTAAAGGAACGCTATTCAGAACTCTAATCAGATCGGCTAGAACTCGTAAACTTTAATTTTTTTTTAATAAAAGTCGATTTTTCGATATTTAAAATGAAGATAACTTGAAGAAAAATAATTTTGTGGGAAAAATCACAAGGGTTTTTTGTAGAACTAAAGGAACGCTATTCAGAACTCTAATCAGATCCGCTAGAACTCTTAAATTATTATTTTTTTTTTAATAAAAGTCGATTTTTCGATATTTAAAATGAAGATAACTTGAAGAAAAATGATTTTTTGGGAAAAAGTCACAAGGGTTTTTTGTAGAACTAAAGGAACGCTATTTAGAACTCTAATCAGATCGGCTAGAACTCGTAAATTTTTATTTTTTTTAATAAAAGTCGATTTTTCGATATTTAAAATGAAGATAACTTGAAGAAAAATGATTTTGTGGGAAAAAGTCACAAGGGTTTTTTGTAGAACTAAAGGAACGCTATTTAGAACTCTAATCAGATCGGCCAGAACTCGTAAATAAAATATTTTTAAATAAAATTACCTTTTAGGCACTTAGTTTTCAAACATTGATTTTTTGCGTTTAATTGCCAGAACTATTAATATAATGGATATAGAACTCTAGAACTATTGTAAAATTAACCAGAACTCCGAAAAAATAATGTATTTTCATGATACGGTGCGCTGCGTGAACTTGGCGCACCATATTTTAAAATTCGATTTTTTTGTATTTATCAACCGGAACTATTGAAAATACTTACAGAGAACTCTAGAACTATTGCAAAGGATGCCAGAACTCTAAAAAAACTTTAAGATTTTTAAATATGGTGTGCCAAGTTCACGGGAATTTGTTTGTACATACTTAAAGTCTGACTAAAAATTAATGTAAATTTATATGCACTGTTTGGTTGGGTTAGGTTAGGTTAGGTTAGGTTAGGTTTTATGTGTGGCTCACATGTGAAGTTGGTATAAGATCAATAAAACCGCTTCTCTATACTTTGTCCAGTATAAATATAGGTGCACGTCATCAAAGTGAACAAATTGCTCTGTTCGTTTGACCTTCGTTCGTTTGCTACTGTCAAACTTGGTAAATATTAAAATTCGCAACAATGTCCCGTTCTGACAGCTGTGACGTGCAACTATATTTATACTGGACAAGGTATATATTGTAGGAATATTTCAGAAGGGTTAGAGTGCAGGGGTGCTATTCTCGAGTTTATGAGAATGATTTGCGTATGCGAATTTATTGGTTTTTCGTATGAGAACTTCAAATGCGTATTGTTGATCGATAGAATGTGATTTTTTTAGTCGCGTAGGAGAATATTTTCATGTGAATATTTTCTACTGGGTCTGCTCCATGAGAAACACAATAATCGAATACTGAAAGAGAATAATCAAACAAAAAACATGGCTGGATTATACGAATTGAGTCAAATAGCGGTCATAAATATATTGGAGAATATCGAAGAAGAAGCAGAAGAAGTTTCACGTTCCTTTCCAAAAAATCTACAAGAGTTTCTTTCTGTTTTTGGGATATATTAACCGTTCTAACTTTTTTTGCAGTTGTCAACATAATTAGAAACTCAACCAAATAACTTAAACTATAGGTTTTATAATCAGTTTATAAGAATTATAATTGTGATTAATAAAGTTTGACATTTGTTTGTCGAGACGACAAGGGGTGTGTTCGGGGAGCACGCTATTTGCGCCATTTGCCGCACCCAAGGTAAGGTTACGACTAATGTTTACCGAGACAGAACAATCGTCACTGTATGGGCGTCTTACAAATAAAAGCTGTCAAATTTAACAGAAAACGAAAATATTACCAACATCAACACCAACCTTTAAAGTAAAACTTGTTTTTAGGATGGATGCACTGCTTTAACACAGTGTTGTCAGATTAGTCACACGAAGGATATTCGTGTACGTAATCAAGTTGTTTTAGTGGTGTTCAAGAATACGGGTTTAAATTCGCTTGCGCATATTTTTTATAGAATACTTTCGTATGAGAAACTTTTCGTGTAAACTCGAGAATAGCACCCCTGAAATCTGAAATACACATTTTGTATAAAAAATATATAACAATTAGGAATTTTTTGTCAAAAAAACTCGTTTATTAAAAAAAAACAACATATTTAATAACACAAAATAACTATTTATGATATGAGCGTCAAAAATTACTTTTAACACAGATATCACACAAAGTTTTTTGTTCAACTGTCCTGATTTCTTAATGAAATAGATACAATTAATATTTCTATAGAAACAAATTTTGATGTCTCTTATAAGTCAATTATTTTTATGTCTTTAATGTCTGATGCCCTTTTTTGTCATACCCCTTGGTCTCTTCCACCGCATCATCATTCGCCTCGATCTGAAAGCCACAACGTGCTTTAGTCATGCCATAACGGTCTTCTTCCTCGAATCTTCGTACACCAAATATGTCTTGACTGAGTTGTGCGCAAACCTCACAGTTACCCAGGAAGTGGTAAGTAGTTTCCTCCTCCCCACAGTTTGGACAGTCTGGGTCATCGACTACACCCAAGAGACGTAGATGTCTTCCAAGTCCAAAGGGGCCAGTCCGACAAGCAGGCGCAGCTGCGATTTGAATTTTTCCAACAACCACCTTGTCCTAGCTTTTTCAGGATAGGCGATTGTTTGTTTCTCCTGCCTAAGACAACTGCAGTTGGTCCATATGGTTCTAATCCTCTGTCCGCCCATTTCTTGAGCAGAGTTGAGGTTTGTCCAAAAGCTAACGGGGCTTCTTGAGTTGTCCCGCTCCTCTATTAGTACTACATGGCATAGTTCGTGCCAGACTTGCGTGTATCACGCAAGTATGAATGCGCTTATCGAAAATTTATGGAATGGAAAGAAAATAAAGAAAACTATCATTTTCTGAAAATGTAATGCTTTTCAAAAACAAACAAAATCTTATAAAGCTCCTACGCTATGGTCCCATAATTCAATGTTGCGAAGTACATTAAGTATAAAAAACAATGTGGATATTTCGAAATATGTGAAATTAAAAGCATTTCTGAAAAGACAAAATGAGAATTACAAGACTAAAAAATCAAAAACGTTAACATCTGAAGAAATCCATAAATTTTTGAAAGAAACACCTGATTATAAATATTTATTAACAAAGGTAAATAAACGTTTCATTATTTGTAATAAAAGTTATTTAAAAATAATTATTTTAACTTCTAGACTGTCCTTGCGATCGGTTTAACTGGTGCCTGTCGAAGAGAAGAATTGTGGAATTTTAAATTAGATGACTTGAAAGCCCTATTGGTTAGGCTTCGAAATACGAAAACTAAAACTGAAAGAACCTTTACGGTAACTGGAGAATATTTTAATATCTACAAAAAGTACGCTTGTCTGCGACCTGCCTACACAAGTGGCAGAATTTTTTCAATTGCCGAACCCTAATCTTTATACTGGCCATTCTTTTCGACGCTCCTCTGCAACTATTTTAGCAAACGAAGGAGGAGATTTATTAACTCTTAAACGCCATGGTGGATGGCGATCAAGCAATATTGCAGAAAGCTATGTCGATGACGCCTGTAACAGTACCTGTTAACATTTTAAGCACCTTGTATCCTAAATATTAAATTAAATTAGTACTGCGAGCTCCATCTTTCCGAAAGAATTCGTAATAATAAAATAATGAATACGGGCTCTATAATTATAATTGGAAGTTCAAAGTAGCTACGCTACGAGGTGTACTAATGAGTTGCCATTATCGAGTTCAAGAGGTTTTAATAATTATTCCCAGTCTCATTTTCTTGTATTGGTTTACTGTCATATACAGAAAGTTGGATTATAATACAGTAAACTGGAAGCACCTCTTTAATTTGAAGATTCAGTAAACTAGAAGCATCTTTTTAATTTGAAGATTCAGTAAACTAGAAGCATCTCTTTGATTTGAAGATTCAGTAAACTTGAACAGCTTGTAAACTTTAAGCTCTCGTATGCACGAACATTTTTAACTGGATCATTTCTACAACTTGGGCAGATCATCCCTCCACTCGTGATCTTTCATAGTCATTTGGAACCACCTAGACAGTGCCGTAGCGACCCCAAGGTGCGGCGAAGGATCGTCCACTATTGTTAACAGATAAGTTTATTGTGGTATATCAAGTTTACTGTTCCCATATTTTTTTTTCTCTTTTATCTCCGTTTATATCTATCTATATCGTCAACTGTATTAGAATAAGTATTTTTTAAGAACTGTTTGCGGATTCTTTTTTTGTAACATATTCTCAACTTCATTTATTTTAGCACCAAGGAAATTTATTTATCTTTTATCTGTTTGTACATTTTCATATAATTTTTTTATCTTCATAGACAGTTTTTTCTGACATCTTTCTGTCATCTTATGATACTTATTTAAATAATTCAGCTTAAAACAACTTTCTTCAGTAGTATCATAAAAAATAAAAAGATTTCAGTGGCGCCCTTATAATTTCTTAAAGAAACAAATATTGTACTATAGTCAGAGCTAATGAACTTACTCACCCCTAGCCGAGGTATTTAACTATCATAATTTTTGCTGTAATAAACATTTATAAATTTTGTTAATTATTGAAATATCTTTTACAACTAATTAAAAACGAAATTAAGATTAATGGTTATTTTATTGTAAATTACATTTTTTCTTTTGGTATATTGTTATTTTTTTTAAAAGTTAAAAAAATATTTTTATAAATTCACTCTCAACATGTAAATCATATCACAAATTGACGCCCAACGTGGGACCCGCCAATAAAATAGAGATAGCCAATAAAATTTTAAACACAGTAGACTCCCCAATTAATCAAAAAGAAAAACCTTCCACATCATCGGCAAATATTTCAACACTTACCGAGAATGTGGTAAAAAATAGAGAAACTCCTGGATTAACACTTCGAAATTGCTCAAATTTTACCATAAATTATAAATTTAAATAAAAATGTCTATTGCTTTTGTCTTAAATTTAATTAACTTTAATATAATCATTTTTATAAATCGTGATCGAAGAAAAAGTATTGTATGCAACTTGTTGCACAAACTACTATTATTCCATAAGACGTGGCATCCGCACTGTATAAGATTTAAACTACACAATTAAAGATTTTTTTGTCGAAAATATTTACCAAACGCTTGTGGAAGACCTTTGAATCGAAATGCTAGATGAGTTAAACATAACAGGTCGGCTGAAAAGTCCCCGGTCTGACCTATAGATGACGACTCTAGAATTAAATCCATTTCATTTTTAGATAGTATCGATCTTCAAAAGATTCGTGTAAAATTTTGACAGCTATCGGACTATTAGTTTGTGAGATATTGCATTTTTAGTGAAGCAACTTTTGTTATTTTCAAAAAGATGGAAAAAAAAGAATTTCGTGTGCTTATTAAATATTGTTATTTGAAAGGAAAAAATACAGTTGAAGCAAAAGCTTGGCTTGATAATGAGTTTTCGGACTCTGCGCCAGGAAAATCAACAATCATTGACTGGAACGCAAAATTCAAGCGTGGTGAAATGAGCACCGAAGACGGTGAACGCAGTGGACGCCCAAAAGAGGTGGTTACCGACGAAAATATCAAAAAAATCCACAAAATGATTTTGAGTGACCGTAAAGTGAATATGATCGAGATAGCTGACACTCTAAAGATATCTAAGGAACGTGTTGGACATATCGTTCACGAATATTTGGGTATGCGGAAGCTCTGTGCGAAATGGGTGCCGCGCGTGCTCACAATCGACCAAAAACAGCAACGAATTGATGATTCTGAGCAGTGTTTGCCGCTGTTAAGTCGTAATAAACCCGATTTTTTGCATCGATATGTGACTATGGATGAAACTTGGCTCCATTACTACACGCCTGAGTCCAATCGACAGTCAGCTGAGTGGACTGCGGCTGGTGAACCGTCACCAAAGCGTGGAAAGAGTCAACAGTCAGCTGGCAAAGTTATGGCCTCAGTTTTTTGGGATACACACGGTATATTGTTCATCGACTATTTGGAAAAGGGAAAAACAATCAACAGCGACTATTACTGTGCATTATTGGAGCGATTGAAGACCGAAATCGCGAAAAAACGGCCCCATATGAAGAAGAAAAAAGTGTTGTTTCATCAATACAATGCACCGTGTCACAGTGACTTTTTCCTTTTCTCTGACCTGAAGAGAATGCTCGCGGGAAAAAAATTTGGCTCTGATACTGAGGTAATCGCCGAAACTGAAGCCTATTTTGAGGACAAACCGAAGGAGTACTACAAAAATAGTATCGAAAAGTTGAAAGGTCGCTATAATCGCTGTATCGCCCTTGAAGGCAACTATGTTGAATAAAAAAAATGAATTTTGTCAAAATATTATGTTTTACTATGGTAGACCGGGGACTTTTCAGCCGACCTGTTACATGCCCTTGTATCGATTTCGATCAGTATTGCTTAAGTATCTCTTGGATTTCGATAATACTTTTGCCTTTAGTTTCTGGTACGAATCTATGAACCAAAATTCCACCTACGAAGCAATTCAAACTGAACAGCCACATACAAGAGAATACCCCCAACCAATTCGACAGAATGGGATAAATAAACAACAGCATACCTGCAACCACGTTGCAGGTAAGTAACCCAATGGATAAACCAGCACCGATCAAGTTGGGAGGTAAAATTTCAGAAGCCACAGTCGTTGGTATCGGACCCAAACCAACACCAAACATAACGACGTAGAAAATGATACAAAATATCGGTAGCCATTGTATGTAAGACAAAATCACAGACTGGCGGAATTTTAGTAGATAATACACCCCAAGTAAAAGCAAAGATATACCGCAACCTCCACAAGAAATTAAAAGCAGAGTTTTCCTATAGAATTTCTCTACAATAAAAGAGGTTGAGAATAGCGAGAGTAATTGGGCTGCGGATGCGACCATAGTCATTGTATCTGCCGATAAAAATGATTCTGCTTCAAGCATCAAAGAATTTAAGAATGACGTAACTACAGCGATTCCTGAAAAGTATTTCAAAGCACTTAAGAATAAAGTAATCGTCAAACCAAGTCTGGATTCTTTCGTTTTAAGTAATTTGGAGTAAATAGCATTTCCCGTAACTTGAGAACATTTCAAACTTTGTCTTATTTTGGCTAAATCTGCATCAAGTTCTTCCAAAGTTTTGTTATGTCTTAATTTTCTCAAAGCTCGTTTACATTCATCATCTTTCCCTATATACAAACTATAAACTGGAGTTTCAGGAGCTAGGAAAAACAGCAAAAACGGAACTATTAATAGAGCGGAAAAAATATTAAAATATTTGTATCCCATGAGAGGTCCTAAACCATAACCCAGTAGATTTCCCAAAGGTAAACAGGCCGCCTTCAAACACAAATACTTCGCTAGGTTGTGATTCTCGCACAGTTCAGAGATGTACATTTGGTTTATTATCCCCGAACCTGTCATTAATGACACAAGAATAGATCTGCAGCTAATTATGCTCAATACGGAAGAAGAAAAAGCTAATAAAAACTGTAGTATAAATATTAATAGACCGATTAGCAGTAGAGATGGTTTTCTTCCAATTTTATCGGCCAATTTCGGGTATATGAAGCAACCGACTGAACTCACTATTATGGGGATGCCGGCCAACATTGCAGTCTCCATCACTGTCAGAGGGTTTTCTAAAGGGTTGATGGTTCGATCGTTGGATTGTAGGTAAATGAGCATCGGCGATAACCAGACCATTTCGACTCCCATTACCAATGTTGGTAATGTTGCTGAAAAAAATAAAGCATTTTATGAAAAGGAAATCTAATTTTCGAATGCACCTCGTATGTGAAGCGTCTTTCGCCACACCCCATCTCTCGGTGATAAATTTAAATATGCCACTATTTAGTTTTAAAATTGTTATTTATTGTAAAATTCCGCATGCAGTACAAAATAAATTTTGTACTTGGTAACGAGGTGGGGAAGTAATAGGTAGGGTTGGGTCATAAATTTTCTTTTATGAATTCATGTATATTTTGTTATTTGAAACCTTTTATTTAAAAATTGATTATGAATTATTCGAGTTAAATTAATCCCAAAACTTTTTTAACTTTTTTATATAAATAATTCTGACTAATTTTGAGTATTATGTCACCATAATAAGTTATTGGTAAAGTTTATATATTTTATAAGTGCCGTGTGTGCTTTATTTCATTTACCTACTAATCCAAAATGAAAATCAAAAATGTGTCCAACATCCTGTTTTTACCGGAATCTTAAATTGTGAAATTTAAAAAAATGTAAAATTATTGAATACAGAAGAATCAGTTAAAAGTTATGAGATTATGCCTGGAATCAGCCTTATAAGGTAAAAGTGATTAGTATTATTTATTTTGGGGATGTTGAAATCTTTTTTGAAACTATAAATTTTGCATTACTAGTGATAAGCAAATGCAAGACCAAGGCCAAGACCGGGTTAGTCTTGGTCTTGCATACAAGGTCTTGGTCTTGGTCTTGCAGTCAAATAAGCAATCTTGGTCTTGTTCTTGCAGGGTCCAGTCTTGGTCTTGGTCTTACACCAAGACCCTTGCACTTTTTTTTTAGATTTACTGGGGTCCATTTTTACAAATAAAAAGGAAAAATAGTTTTTAAAATCATTACAAGTAAAGAAAGATAAAATGAAAGAAGGGATAGTATTTTTCATTATATATATTTTTATATTACATAGTAGCGATAAATCAAGTATGAAATAGTTATTATCCTAACAAGTGCGGAAAAGTTAATTTCCGCAAAAGTTAGGAGAATATTTTTTTACAAGCAACCCTACTTTAAGAGGTGAGTTTGTTTTTGCTTTGAGTAAGGTTTACAGGGGTGATTTAATAAATTATGATTTTTTTAAAAACAAACATTTAAAAAATCCCCGTTTTCATGTAAAATAATCTTAATTTTTTTACCATTTGTATGTAGTCCAACAAGATAAAGATAATAATTTAATAATTTGTCAAAAAGGTTATCGGAAAATCTGTTTTCATAAACTTTGGATATAGGGAATGGTTAGCAAAAATTAAAGTTACATATTCGAATATTCTATTTATAATATAAAATACAGGGTGTTCCATTTGAAAGAAGAGAGAAATTGAAAGGGTCGAGTTATCGTCCACCCTGTATACAAAAGGGAAATTAATTAATATTTAATAGAATACGGTGATATTGTATCATATTACCACACTCTGTTAGACAAAATACTTTTTAAACGAGGTAAATCATCCATCTCTCAAAAGTGACTTGGTAGTTGAAGAAAGGAAAAAACCAATGTCAATGTCACCAATAAATTTGTTAATAAAATATAGTACCGCTGTTACATAGCTACTAGTTTCGGACTAATTTAAAGACCATCATCAGGCTAAAAAGAATACAATGGGAAACATCAGAATGAACATTACATAAAGTGCTCAAATCTCTTATTCGGTAGTGAAAATGGCGTCAAGTTCGAGTTTTGTTCCAGTACAAGTGGCTCATTTAAAACAAAGTGCGATTTCTCAAAGAGAAAAAACTATTATTTTAAATGTTCATGATGCACTCATATATCAAGATGCATCAGCAACTGTTCGTGATGTGGTGACTAGGTGCTCCAATATGACCGATCTATCGATTTTTAAGTGAGAGAAAACAGGGAAATGTTAGTGAACCAAAAAAACATTGCATAAAAAACGAAAATTTTTAAATTATACAGAATAAATTATTTGCTGGAGAACACAATACTTCAGAAGTATTTAAAAAGTTTCGGAGCGAGGGAAGAAATATCTTTTATTTACACACTGTTTCTAAAGCATGGATGGACACCAATATTTCAAATTTCCGTCAGGCATTTTTGGAAAGATATTCAACAGGATTAAATGCTCCTCGAGGAAAAGGTCGCAGACTAATAATCGCACACATTGGAAGTGAACATGGTTTTGTAGAAAATGGATTATTAGACTTTGTATCAAAGTCAACCAAAGATTACCACGAGGATGTTTTTGAAGATTATTTTTTCCAGCTATTGGACTTTTTGCCAAGTGCTGCAGTGGCTGTCTTAGATAACGCCAGTTATCATTCAAACCTGGTAGAAAAGTTACCAACGACGTCATGGAAAAAAGGAGATATTAAAGATTGGCTCCAGAGCAAGAATATTTCTTTTGACGACACCGTGCTGAAAACGGAATATACTGTAAATTGCAAAGCGCCACAAATTACATTATAAAAGATATGTAATTGACGAAATGGCGAAGAAAAAAAGAAATAACTGTATTACGTTTACCACCTTATCACTGTCAATTAAACCCTATAGACGGGCACAGGTAAAAGGTGAGGTGGCAAGAAACAATACAACTTTTAAAATGAATGACGTTAGACAACTTTTGATAAATTCTTTTGGAAACGTAACACGGGAAAATTGGACCAATGCCTTAAACCATGTGAAGAAGGAAGAAGAACGATTGTGGAGTGTTAATATCAATATTGAAGAACTGTTCGAACCCATTGTAATTCCTATCGGACCTGGCAACGAATCTGACTCATCGTCGGATGAATACGAAGAAATGGAATTTGATGGGTGATGGGATTTTATTGTCACATAGTATATGTCGAAAAATATGTACTTACCTATTAAATTCGAAAAACATAATAATAACGTATCTGGTTTCCTGGCCTCATATTCAGATTGTGAATTATTTATAGCGTGTTCATGTTTACTGTCTTTAATTTGGATCATTTTGCCGAAGATTAAAAACAAATGTTATACTTTGACAAACATAATATTTAAGTCTTAATAAAAATTGTTTAATCTTTGTAGCTGTTGACCCAGAATATTACTGTTATTAAAGACAGTCCATTTTAAAGATAAAATTGCAGGAAGAGGTCATAGTCGTATCATTTTAAGAATGAAATACATTTTTTAAGAAAAAATGGAATATGTTTATCCTTAAAAAGAATATTAGCTAAATAATGCATAAGAAACGAACGTGGCAGGTATCTAAAACGAAACATAAACATATAAATTTAATGGTCTATAGGAAAACATATAGTTCAGAAGGAGCTGGTTGGTATAACCATTGTCATTCATAGCAAGCACTATTAATGTGCTTATGCATACCATCATGCTGTAAAACAATATTTTTATCCTACACAATGAAAATTGAATTTTTTTTTTAAGAGGCGAGAAAATTACCTTTTCTATGGCTAGCCAAGAAAATAAATGTTACGTTTCCACGCTAGGTGGCGCCCGAATTGAAAATAAACAACACTATTATTAATCGTCAGATAAAAATGAATTGGTAGCAAGTATTGCTTCTTGTCTTATTTTCTCATCGATTACACTGTATAATTTTGAGAATGATATATTTCACTTGCTTGCTTGGTTGATTGTTTATGTGTTGCTTCTAGTAGAGGTGGGTTGTTTAATAGCAATCTGTTTATTTGGAATACTTTTTTTCATTAGGAAAACTTTTAACGTACGTTATAATAACTCTATTGCATCTAGGCGTATACATAATTGATAAAATAATAGGGAGTTCAGCTATATGCAACTTTTTTGTATCTGCTTTTTTTAAATTTTTTGCCCATCATATTTTATGGAGAAAATATTAATCCTCATAAAGTGGTCAAGTCCATATCTTTTTTTGACCTGAAAAAGGCCACTTTACCGTCTAGATATACAATATACTATTCCTGTAATTTGAAGTGGAACATGTTCAAGCAATTCTAGTAGAGTATGTTCCAGAAACAGGAACAGTTATTATGTATAGTATAACCCACTTATAGGTACCTAGGTAATTGTATATTTGGTTCCATAGACAATACAACTCATACACTTATATTTTTAGAAATTTTAATATTTTCTTACATATTTAAAAATGAATAATAGGTATATTAAAATGTGTATTTGACAATCCGAATAGTTTAAACAATAAATAGACAAAATAATAATCGCGCTACAATCTCGAATTTTTATTAACCAATCGTTTTAATTTTCAGACTGATCTATTGATCACTGATATCTACTATGAGGCGATGAACTCAGAATCAGATTCTCAAACTATAATTATTGGTCAACAGGATCCTGCAAATAGCCTCGGAGGTGGAAACATCAACGAACCATCCCCCTTTAGTCAACAAAAAACCTCATCAACAGTAAGTAGTATACAGTATGTTAATTAATTTGTATAATACGTATGTTCAAAATGTCAAATTCAATTTTAATAACGGAATGTCAAAATATAATTCCTTGACAGTTAATTCTGAAAAACGTACAATAAATGCACATACATATTAAAACAAGATTAAAAACAATTTTTAAAAAATTTTAAAAATTTCTATTAGTGCACTATAGAATTTAAATTGTTCACACACCCCAAAAGTTCCTGTGACGTCTAGCGTTGAATATTATGATTCCAAATGCCGATTTGAACTTGCCTACTAATAACCTTTTACTGGTATGAAGGGATTTATTTGCCTCCTAGCACTCACTATTCTCTCTGGTTTCTCTCTGGCTTATACCCGGTTACCTGGATCTATGCCTTTTTTAAGTCATAGTAATCTAGTAGAAGAGGAACTCTTCCATCCTCCATGTCTTTTAAGAACGAAAAGATCCGCTCCCGCATTTGCTAGTAAAGTCGCAGATGTGCGGCGAAAACTATGGCCGGTGTACAACTCGGAATTTGTTAATCCTAGAAATTCTCTATTTTCTTGGGGAGTGAATTCCAACGCGCTGGGAAGCTGGGAAATGCACTTTACATTACGGTATCCTACGAACAATTTGTTGTGACCTAAACCTTTGGGCCGCAAGGCAACAGAACACTAGCTGAACTACGTTTGAAATCAACAACTAAAAAACTGAAAGCTATGAATGAACTACAAAATTACGAAAAGGTTTTCGAGGAATGGTTACAATTGGTCATCATTGAAGTTGATCCAGACATTACCAACCCCGAACATTATCTGTGCCATCATGCAGTGATTAAAGAATCTAGCTTAACCACAAGAGTGCGACCTGTGTTTGACGCCTCCGCGAGAGATGCAAAAGAAAATTCGATCAATGCGTGCCTAGAAACGGAACAAAATTTCCTAGAACTGATCCCAACGTTGTTGACGAGATTCCGCTTGCACATGGTTAGTGTAACGTCAGATATCAAAATAGCATTCCTTCAAATCTCGATTGTAAATACCTTCGATTTTTATGGTAGGATGATAAAGAACAGATTGTTGTCTACAGGCACTGCCGTGTCGTTTTCGGCCTAACGTGCAGTCCATTCCTGCTAGCAGCTACTCTCATCTACCATCTAGAGAAGTATACCCTGACTAACTATTCACAGTCTGCTGAACTATTAAAGAACTCATTTTACGTTGACAACTGTGTGATAAGCCTAGAAAGTCAACAAGAGGCAGAAAGGTTCATTGATGACGCAAAGAATATGATGGAAGAAGGGAAATTTGAACTCAGAGGTTGGGTGACCGCACCAGTAACGTGCAAAAACGCCGGAAGAGAACCTTTACTATCGGTAATTGGTTTAAACTGGGATACAGTACGTGATGAACTCCGCTGCACTATTAGTTCCTTGAATAACTTCAAAGACAAGGTTACTAAAAGAGAACTTTTATCAGTTTGCAACAGAGTATTTGACCCCATCGGTTTCACGAGTCCCACAACCATCGTTCCGAAGATGATGTTACAGAAAGTTTGGTGCCTTAAAATTGGATGGGATACTGAATTACCTAAAGATCTGAGTCTAGAATTTAAAAAATGGCTCGATGAAGTTTATTTATTAAGTCAGTGCAGCATACCAAGAAGGTTGACCTCGAAACCTGTAACAGAAAACAAAAATTCATTACATATTTTTAGTGATGCAAGCAAACATGCATATGCTACATGTATATTCCTTCGTTCTGAAACGGAAAACAATGAAGTGAGTATCCAATTAGTGATGGCAAAGTCAAGAGTAACACCTGTAAAAGAGTTGTCAATTCCGAGACTCGAGCTGATAGTAGCTATAATGTCAACTCGCATGTATACCCAAGTCAAAGTTGCTCTAGGTCTAACAGACTGCAAAGCCTACTTCTGGTCAGATAGCTCAGTCGCAGTGACATGGATAGTGACAGAAAAGAACTGGAATGTTTTTGTTGCAAATAGAGTCCGTGAAATTACTGAAACGACACGACGTGAAGACTGGAAGCACATTAGCGGTAGTATAAATCCAGCTGACCTTCCATCTAGAGGTTGTTCTGCAAAGAAATTAGTAGAGTCAAAATGGTGGGAAGGGCCTGAGTGGCTGAAAAAAAGTAAAGAGAAATGGCCAATATCAATGGAGTTTAATGACAGAGAGGAAGAGATCAATAAGGAATTGAGAAAAACAAAGATCGTCACAAGTAATGTAGAGACTATCACTGAAAATTTCACCACAAAGCTGAATAATATCTCAAAGTATACAAAAATTGTACGTACTCTTGCATGGATGATGAGATTTTGTTACAACTGTAGAAATAATGAGAAAAAGAGAGGTGAACTAAACTATGATGAATATGAGAAAGCTGAAAAAGCATTACATAAAATATTACAAGAAGAATCATTTACAAATAAATAAAAACTAACTAACTGGACTATTTGGTTTGTGATAATCTAGGAGTTGTCTACATTTTGACAGTGACGTGATTTTGATTAATCAATTAATTAATTTTCGTGTATTTTTCGTAAAAATATAAAATAGTAAACTATCGTACGCCTATCTCAATTCAAATCTATCAAAGAACCTACACACACCGGACTATTACCCCACGGGCAAACAGTGAGTCCAATACTAACAAGAACACAAAATTATCAGTAAATATTGAAATGTACATCTAAAATTATTACCTTTGCCAAAAGGTATTGTTGATCTGGTGCCTCTTTCACAAATTTTACCAATTTTCTGGTGAGTGTTTTGGCTTGTTTAGGTTGATAGCCATCTTGATATATCCACGTTTTCATTAAATTGTAGTATGGCTTTAACCTTTAACCATCGAATACTTTGACCAGAGTGAAGAACTGGACATTTTCTTCGACTAGAAAATCACCAATAATTGTTCCTTCAAAAGAATATTAAATGCAACTTACCAGATCAAACAAATACACCAGCATTATTTCCTCATTGATTTCACTGACTGCGTTTACCCTTTTCCAGTCGCAAAACTCGTTTGTATTCGCTATGGTACCTTTCTGATGATTTTGTGGGAATCAGAGAGCCGGCAGCTTCATTATATTTACGCAAAACATCTTCGGGAATGTTATTGTTTGTCGACATTTTGTCTGTTGACATTTCGTTTCACAAAAGTCAACAAAACAAACACCAGAAACAGTAACCTTAGAAACTAGCGTTTCCATCATGGATGATCATATTTTCAATTTTTGTTTTATTAATGTAAGATTTAGTGTCTGCAGTATGAAATAAAACGCATTACGACATACGACCGGGAAACTTTTACAGTAACTCGTCTCAAAATTACGACTCGTACTGTAAAAATGCGTTTCCAGGACTTATGACGTAAATTACTATTATGTGATTGATTATATTTATAGCTCTATCTTATTAATTTTACCCAATCTGTCTCAATATTCAAGAAAAGTTGTTGGTGCAAATGTGGAAAATAAATTGTAATCTGTTATTATTGCTATCCTTTATTTTGTTTCTTGTTTATCAATATTTAACAATAAAAACTGGAAACAGGACATTCTTAAGCTGTAACGGATATCAAATTCTTAGTTGTCTAGCCATTTTATTGAGACCGTACTTATATGGTCAACCACAAGTTTATTAGAAATCAAGATAAATGGTGCTCCCTACATTTTATTCCAGTACAACTATTTCTGGTTAAAACTTTAGATTATAGTTAAATCATCAAACTTTTCACTTGTAGAATAATTTACTTTAAAAAATATATGTATTCAAGTTAAATAAATGAGAGTAACTTAGTAACAGTTTACTTACAGTTGTTGAAATCAAATGTACTAATAATTAAAACGTTTTTTATACAGGGTGTCTCAGAATAACTGTTACTAAACGATAAATACATAAGTTAAAACAGAGTAAATTTATGAATAAAGTCTTTATTATTCTTTTTTAATTTTTTTGGGAAATGATAGGAAATAATTTTGGAATTATATTTCAAAGTAGTTTATTTAATTTAAATTAAAAATTAAAAAATAATGGGCATAAATAATGAAAATAACAATTATTCTAGAAAAGTCAAATAATACAAAGTAACAAAATAAAAAATTTAGAAGATAAATTTAACATGTTAGTATCTGGTATTGCCAATAACATCTCTCATTCTCCATGGAAGGTTTTTTCTCAGGTCACTTATGTAATCCAAATTCAAATTTTCCCATTCTTCTATTAAAACATCTTCCAGCTCATCAAGGTTGTATGGAACAATATTACGAGTTTTTATGCGCCTGTCCAGGTAGTCCCAAACATGTTCAATTGGAAATCTTGTAAGCTATCCATATAGTCCAGGAGGAATCGGCGCATGAGTATTGAAAACTATTCCACCTGAATTTTTTTATGTGACCCTTTTCAAGTTGCCCTCCTAATGATATAAATGCATGTTGCCATGGCGCAACCCGGTACCATATTGTTTAAACCGAAATTGTTTAAACAATTACAAGGAATTGTTATTTTTTAACCGGACAATTTTTTTTTATATTCTTTATTGAAATGCCAATAAAAAAGGTCCTATGACTTTTCACGATAAAGTTAATATTTTTAAAGATATGAATTTTTTAAGGTTCGAAAAATCTCAAATTTGGGTACTTTCGACCTATGAAAAATATTGTAACGTTTATTTATTTTTACTAGTCTTTTTTAATTTATATTTATACTATTTAAATCACTAATACTATTTAATTTATATAACACAATTTATTTACAATACTTTAATTTATATAATACAATATTTCTATTCACATTTATCTAACAACATACTACTAACTAACTAACTAAAATATTCAAATCGGTCCTTAATATATAGGTAAGTATTGTTCCAGCATACTCCGGTCTTTTCTGGTAGTTTTCTCGATCGTTCGACGGCTTCGCTCATCGGGCGCCGTTGAAAGAAACGTATTCTGGAATATTCTCGCGTCTTCCGTCTGCTTCGCGTCTGGTTCATAGCGCCAGGGGCGTACTCGCACAACATTGCCCCCTCCTTAAGAGATAGTTCCTCCTGGAACTTTTAAGCAATTGAGACTGGATGGAGATACTTGCAACTGAATCCTCGTCTACAATTTCCAGTTGCATGGAAATAACATGGAATGGTCTTTGATGTCAGCTGGACACGGGGCGAATGGCTGCATACCAACACTTGGACTTCGGTATCTTGAAAGATTACTTCCACCATATTTCGGATGACCCTCCAATCCAATGAGTTGCACTCTATTTTCGGCATGGCTAGCTTCTGTACGTTGGACTTCAATATGTGCTCTCTCAAGTTAAGTAATGATTCCCATATATTTCGATAAGTGGGCTGGTCTTGGTAGGTATTCTTGGTAATCAGATAGAAGAGGCAACGGGAGTCATCTCGAAGTATCAAAGCCTTCCCAGTGGCTGGTAACTGATTTCGAAGTTCTGACAATCGACCAAACTTCCTTCGAAAGACAGACGCTAATCCTCGGCCGTCGCTGATAGTGGCGGAAACGCTATGGGCTAAAGAGTAGTCATCAGGAAGTGTGAACAGGTCTTGCTGTCTCTCAATAGTCACGCCGTATCTAGCTTTCCCAGTACCTCCATATGCACCCATAAATTCTTCGAAAGCAAGGTCGGGTGTATCTTGGACTTGATTTACGACTTCTTCTTCCTGGTCATGATCTCCTTCAAATTTCGCCAGTCGGTTTCGGTGTACTACCTTAGGTTTTCCATTCGGGGTCTTTATTATACGGTATATGACGTCATTGATTCTTTTCTTGATGATGTATGGACCCTCCCAAGATTGTTGTAGCTTTGGTGAGTACCCCTTCTGTCTTTTTGGGTTATGGAGCCAGACTTTGTCACCTTCTTGGAAACATCCCTCTATAGCTTGGGTATCATACCGTTTCTTCATCCTGTCACTGGCAACTTGAAGATGGGCGCGAACCAAATCATGCATGTCGTCCATTTTTCTTCGTAACTGGATTACATAGTCTTCTCCAGCTATATCCTCTCCAGGTCGGCATCCAAACTCGAGGTCGCATGGTAACCTCATCTCGCGTCCAAACAAGACTTTTGCTGGTGTTTGACCTGTTGATTCATTGACGGCGGATCGATAAGCCATTGCAAAGAGCGAAATATACTGGTCCCAGTCTCTTTGGTGATTGGATACTACTTTTGATAGATATTTGCCAATGGTTTTATTCATGCGTTCTACCATTCCATCTGATTGTGGGTGCAATGCTGTAGTTCTTGTTTTCTTCATTCCTAAATTGTCGCAAATTCCTTGAAAGAGTTGACTTTCGAAGTTCCTTCCTTGGTCACTGTGAATCTCCAAGGGCACTCCATATCGGCAAATAAACTCCTTCACTAGCACGTCTGCGACAGTTGCTGCCTCTTGATTTGGAATGGCGTAGACTTCAACCCACTTCGTAAAATAATCCATTACCACCAACATGTATTTGTTCTTATTCTCAGTAGTGGGGAACGGTCCAGCAATATCTAAAGCAATTCTCTCAAATGGGCTACCAACGTTACATTGTTTCATGGGAGCCTTTCCTCTTTTCTGAGGTCCATTACTAGCAGCACAGATGGTACACTTCTTACACCAGTCCTTAACATCATCGAAACTATTCATCCAATAAAACCTTTCACGAACTCTCTGCAGGGTTTTCTTGACACCAAGATGACCTCCTGATGGACTGTCGTGTAACTGTCGTAGTACTTCGGCTACTCTACTCTTTGGTATAACTAATTGCTTTCTGTTAACGGAACCGTCATCATTTTCAATTATTCTCTTTAATAAATCGCCTTCCAAAATGAAAGACTCCCACTGAGCCCAATATGATTTAAGGACTGTAGAGAATTTTGACACTTCTTGCCAAGTAGGTCGACGATCTTCGATCTTCCATTCTCTCATTTTCTTTAAGACAGGATCATTATCTTGTTCTTCTTTAATTTTAGTAGGTGCCCAGTCGTCGTTAACTACAGTTGTTCGTAGTATTGCAGTTTCTTTTAATTCTGTCTTACTGCAGTGAGAACACTCTTCTGGGCACGGCCTTCTGGAAAGGGAGTCTGCATTTCTGTGACTTATCCCAGCTCGATGTTCGATCCTAAAGTCGTACTCTTGGAGTCGTTCGATCCACCTGGCAATTTGACCTTCAGGGTTCTTAAACTGCATTAGCCATTTTAGGGCTGCATGGTCCGTCCGGATTAAGAATCTTCTTCCATAAAGATATTGGTAGAAGTGTTCCACCGATTTCACAACTGCCAGAAGTTCTCTTCTCGTAACGCAGTAATTCCGTTCAGGTTTGGAGAGCACTTTACTAAAATAACCCAGGACTCTCTCTTGTCCATCTTGAATCTGTGAAAGGACTCCTCCAATTCCGACATTACTGGCATCTGTATCCAAAATAAATTCTCCTTCCGGTTGTGGGTAGCCTAATATCGGTGCTGCGGTTAAATGCTTCTTCAGAGTTTCAAAAGCGGTTTGACAGTTTTCATCCCAGCAGAACTCTCTCGTTTCCTCTGTAAGGCGTGTTAATGGCTTAGCAATGTCTGAAAAACTTTCTGATAAATCTGCGATAGTATGTACATAGACCAAGAAAACTTCTTATTTGATGTTTATCAGTTGGTTGTGGCCATTGTTTGATAGAAGCGACCTTGTCCTTATCTACAGACACGCCCTCTTTGCTGACAATATGACCCAGATAATTAACTTTGTCTTGGAATAACTGACATTTCTTTGGATTCAGCATCAGTTGGGCAGCTTGAAGTCTTTTAAAAACATCTTCTAAGTTTTTCAGATGTTCTTCAAATGTCTCCCCAAGACTATGATGTCGTCTAAGTAGACCAGGCACGTTTTCCAAGACAACCCCCTCAATACGTTCTCCATCAGCCTTTCAAATGTCGCAGGAGCATTACATAGTCCAAATGGCATGACATTGAACTGAAATAATCCAGAACCGGTGGTAAAGGCTGTCTTTTCTTTGTCTCTTGGGTCCATTTCTACCTGCCAATAACCAGACTTCAAGTCTAAGGTAGAGAATAATTTGCTTCCAGCTAGAGTGTCCAGGGTATCGTCGATTCGAGGCAGGGGATAACTGTCCTTCTTGGTAACATTGTTCAACTGACGGTAGTCTACACAGAACCTCGTAGTTCCATCCTTTTTCTTGACCAAGACTACCGGAGAGACCCATGGACTGGTAGAAGGTTCTATCACTCCATCTTCTTCCATTTCTCGGACAATCCTTTCAGCTTCTTGCCTCTTTGCCTGTGGTAATCTTCTAGCTGATTGACGAATTGGCTTGGCATCACCCGTGTCGATTTTATGTTTTACAGCAGAGGTACGTCCTGTCTTACCTCCTTTGGTACAAAATGTTGCGATACCGATGAAGAAAATCTTTCATTTTTCTTTTCTCTTCTCGGTTTAAAGATGTACCAGCAACCGCCACCATTTGTTCAAACTTATCGTTGGAATTATCGGGAATAGTTGTCTGTCGAATTATAGATGTTACTGGTACGGAGGTTCCAACTTTGGTCTCTTTCTTGATCGTAATTGGGTGATCATTGACATTTATAACTCGTACTGGAATTTCTTTAGCAGAAGTGACCAATCCTTTTCCTATCAAAATTCCTCGACCGACCTCCTCATCATGGTTCCATGGTTCCATCATCACAGGTATTCCTTCGTCAATAGTTCCTTGCAGTCTGGCCACTATGATCGTTTCGCTTCTACCAGGTACCACAGTATCCTCCTCGACAACGGCTGGCACAGTTTTGTCCTCATATGGATGAAGGAATATTTCTTCAGAACCGACTTTGATAACTCTGTTCTTGAAATCCAGTTGGAAACCATGTAAGTTCATCACATCCATTCCTAATATAACATCTTCCTCAATATCAGCGACAATAACAGTATGCGAGAACTTTTCTGAGCCAATTCCTATTTGAACCTGGACTTCTCCAAGGATGTTAGCTCTATCACCTGTGGCAGTTCGCAGTCGTAGCCTTGTTGGTAAAAGCTTCTTACGGCTATTTATAGTTGTTGGCCGTATAATCGTTCTGGTCGCTCCAGTATCCACCAATAGTGTATACTTTTTACCGTTGACTTCACCGTCTACATATACACTGTCGTCGCGACATTTCAAAGAGGCTATTAATATGAGAGGGTCTTTGGAAACGTTCCGGGTCGAAGCTGCCCCCTCTAGGCCGACCCGTTTTAGTTTTCCTGTGGAGTAGTTTCTTGATTCGTAGTGACCCCAGGGCGTTTACATGAATTGCGAACATGTCCTATTTCACCACAATTCCAGCACCTGATGGTCTTCTTCTTTTTCTTATCAGTAAAGTTCTTCATCATGTTTACTAATTGGTCTAACTTATTTTCATCTTCCTCTTCCGTTACGGACCTTACTTTACTGTATCCTCCACAAGCTTTCGAAGCCGCTTCATACTCAAGCGCGGCAGACAAGATGTCCACTAATGTTTTGTGGTGGGCTAAACGGAGTGTCTTTGCCATTTCGTGGTCACGAAGTCCATCAAGAAATACTTCAACAGCTAAACATTCCATCATTTGTTCTGGAGCTGAAGGGTAAGCAAATCTTACCAATCTGGCAATATCTACTTCGTACTCTTGAAGTGTCTCCTCTCGCTTCTGTTTTCGAGTCTTCAACTGCGATCGGTGCAAGTTCTCCAGGTGTTCGTGACCATATCGCATGTTTAAGCTTTTCTTCAGTTGCTCAAAATCATCTGTGTCCTCCACTGGTATGGTCTGAAGAACATCCAAAGCGTCTCCTCTCAGGGCGATGGTGAGGTTTATTGCCTTCTCTTTTTGGGACCATCCGTTCGCTCTTGCAGCTGTTTCGAACTGTTTGAGATAATTTTCCCAAGCATTCTTTCCGTCAAAGGTTGGGGCCTTAACACGAACAGAACTTTCGTTGCCTTCCAATTTCGGTTTCCGCTCCACTTTGAAGCTTCTCATTTCGTCCTCATTTTCCTCTTCTAAATCTTCCATATCTTCTTTACCTCCTTTTTCCATCTCTTCCATTTGCTTTTCCATTTCTCTTATTTTCTCTTCAATTTTTTTTTTCAAATGAAGACATTTTATTTTCCATAGAAGAAATATCCAAAGAAACTTTGTTTTCCAAACAAGAAATGTCAGCAGAAACTTTATTTTCCAAAGACGAAATATCATTTTTTAAAGAAGACATATCAGTGGAAACTTTGTTTTCCAAAGAAGAAATATCATTTTTCAAAGAAGACATATCGCAAGAAATATCATTTTTTAAACAAGACATTTCGGAAGAAATATCACTCTTCAAAGAAGACATGTCGGAAGAAACTTTATTTTCCAAAGAAGAAATATCAGAAGAAACTTTATTTTCCAAAGAAGAAATATCAGAAGAAACTTTATTTTCCAAAGAAGAAATATCACTCTTTAAAGAAGACATATAGGAAGAGATATCACTCTTCAAGGAAGACATATCGGAAGAGATATCACTCTTCAAGGAAGACATATCGGAAGAAACTTTATTTAATGAAGAAATAATTGTAGCAGAAGAGTCGTCTACAAAAATATGATTTTCTGGATCTAAACCATCATTTTCCAATGCTTGCTTAAGTCGCTCCAACAACTCAGTCTTCCTTCCTGTTGTTTCCAATTCACGATCCTCCAGCTCTTGACGTAATTCTGTCACTTTCAAGTCACAAAGTTTTTTCGACATATTTATTTATTATTTTTTTTTTTTACCTTATTTATTTACAATATCCCACTTCTGACACCAATGTAACGTTTATTTATTTTTACTAGTCTTTTTTAATTTATATTTATACTATTTAAATCACTAATACTATTTAATTTATATAACACAATTTATTTACAATACTTTAATTTATGTAATACAATATTTCTATTCACATTTATCTAACAACATACTACTAACTAACTAACTAAAATATTCAAATCGGTCCTTAATATATAGGTAAGTATTGTTCCAGCATACTCCGGTCTTTTCTGGTAGTTTTCTCGATCGTTCGACGGCTTCGCTCATCGGGCGCCGTTGAAAGAAACGTATTCTGGAATATTCTCGCGTCTTCCGTCTGCTTCGCGTCTGGTTCATAGCGCCAGGGGCGTACTCGCACAACAATATATTAAAAAAACAGATAATGTGAAAGTAATAAATGTTTTTAATTCTCTATACAATAGTTAATAATATTGTTAATAGAGATTTAAAAAAATTTCATTGTTTATATCTTTTTTTAATTGTTAATTTGGCGCGCTCACAAGTAACCATCGCTTACTTTTAAGTATTGTTGTCTCTCTCTGACTCATGCGTTGCGTCGGCCTCTGTGTGTCTTGAATCATTATCATTTATTTTAAAAACTATCAACTTTATCAAAATTGTTAAAGAAAGCAATGTTATTAGACAATAATTAAATTGCCTACAATTTGTTTTTAATAAATTTTTTTCTGAAATCAATTTTTCAAAAGATCTTTAAGCATAAATCGGAACATGTCATTAAAATTACTTTTTTATCAGATTATATTACTTTTTGCTATTAAACGTTATTATTTATACAAAGAGTAACCTTGAAAGAATAAAAAATAAAAGAAAGAATTTTTTTTCTTACTCAGACACAATCATACACACACTATGATACATATACATAAAATTATTTTTATTCAATTTATTTGAATGTTTTTTCTAAATAACCAATATATTTTTATTTTTTATAAATAATTGTGATTTCAAAAAATGTTCAAATACCATTATATTTTATTATTGTTGATATAAATGCAAAAATTACTATAATAATAACAAAAAAGTAATATAAACTGATAAAAGTAATTTTAATGACATATGCTTAACTTTTGAAAAATTGATTTCAGAAAAAAATTTATTAAAAACAAATTGTAGGCAATTTAATTATTATCTAATAACATTGCACTCTTTAAAAATTTTGATAAAGTTGATAGTTTTTAAGATAAATGATAAATAATGATTCAAGACACAGAGAGGCCGACGCAACGCATGAGTCAGAGAGAGACAGCGATACTTAAAGGTAAGCGATGCATACACATTAACAATTAAAAAAAGATATAAACAATGAAATTTTTTTAAATCTCCATTAACAATATTATTAACTATTTTATAGAGAATTAAAAAAAATATTACTGTCACATTATCTTTTTTTTTTAATATATTTTTCATGGGTCGAAAGTACCCAAATTTGAGATTTTTCGAATTTCAAAAAATTCATATCTTTAAAAATATTAACTTTATCGTGAAAAGTCATAGGACCTTTTTTATTGGTATTTCAATAAAGAATATAAAAAAAATTGGCCGTTTAAAAAATAACAATTCCCTGTAATTGTTTAAACAATTTCGGTTTAAACAATATGGCACCGGGTTGCGCCATGGCAACATGCATTTATATCATTAGGAGGACAATTTGAAGAGGATCACATAAAAAAATTGAGGTGGAATAGTTTTCGGTACTCATGCGCCGATTCCTCCTGGACTAATAACTCAAATGTGGGTTGATACAACACCATAATCGAACCACCTCCATAATTTCTGGCTGCTCTTATGTTACACTGAGCAAATCGTTCACCTGCGCGTATATAAACTGGAATACGTCTATCGGATCCAAAAAGTGAAAATCTTGATTCATCCGTAAAAAGAATATTAGCCCAATCGTTAATATCCCAATTAACATGTTATATTGCAAACCTTAAACGTGCTACACGGTGTGCTCTGGTTAACAATGGAGCAGTAACAGACATTCTGGGTCTGATTCCAAAATTCCTTAATCTCTTTCTAACCGTATTGACAGATATTCTAACATTACGGACTGCAGTTGCCTAGCTCGCAAAGTCTGAATTATTAAATAACGGTCATCTTTAGGATTAGTACACCTGGGACGTCCTAGAACTGGTCTTCTAATATAACTTCCAGTTTCCCTAAACCTTCTTAAGACTCTAGAAATGCTGGATTGGTTGATTCCCATGATTTCAGCAACATATTGCTGAGATCGTCCATCTTCAACTAAAGCCACGATTTGAGCTGCTTGTTCTGGGGTTAAAATACTCATTTTTACTCAAAATATTTCTAGACACTTCCAAATGAAAAATTAAACAAACCTACTGCACACAAGAAATTTTAAAATGTAAATCCGAACTAATTGGGGCTGACACCTGTTCGGATTTCGGAAAATTCGGATTTTCCGGACTTTTTTTATAAAATACTCTTAAAATGATATTTTCATTTAGAGTCAACCTCAGATGTGCCATTAAAACGTAAGGCAAAGTCGGGCGTCAGAGATGTACGTGGCAAAACAATAGGTGGCATGTGGTGGGGGTTCAGTGACCTACTTAGCTTGCGTAAATCATAGTTACCATGACAACACGGGTTAAAAATAGCGGCTGACCATTCCCTCACCTACCCGCCGCGTCGGCTCAGTCGAGACAGTGTCAGTGGTGAGTTCAGACCTTGTTTATGTTGTTGAATATCGAGCGATAGAGTGTTTATACCGTGTGTGCAATACCGTGTTAATTTAAAGTTTAATTGTGTTTAAAATGTCAGGAAAACGTAAACATAGTGCCTGTACACTTCAAGAAAAACTTCAAGTGCTGAAACGTCTCGACAACGGAGAAACTGCCACTAAGTTAGCAGTTGAATTTGGTGTTGGCAAAGCGACTATCACCGATTGGAAAAAAATCGTTCTAAAATTGAACAGTTCTGCAGTGCAACTAGTGAAAAACACTTGAAAAACGCTGCAACTCATCAAATTCCGTTTATGAAAAACTCGACGAAGCGACTTTTTGTGGTTCACCCAGGAAAGACAGAAAGGTGTACCTATCAGCGGACCTTTGATTCAAGAGAAGGCATTGCAACTAAATAAAATGTTGAATGGCGACTCTTCATTCACTGCCAGCAACGGCTGGTTAAATCGCTGGAAAAATCGACACGGCGTTCGTCAGCTATCAATAACAGGGGAAAAGTTATCCGCCGATGTCGCCGCTGCTAATGATTACTTAAATGAATTTTCAGACCTGATTGGTTCTGAAAACCTCTCACCCCAGCAGGTGTATAATGCCGATGAGTCAGGTCTGAATTTCAAAGCTCTGCCAACCAAAAGTCTGGCTTCAGAATTGGAATCCTCTGCCCCAGGTTTTAAAATGAACAAAGAACGCCTTACTGTTCTAGCCTGTTGCAATGCTGCGGCAACGAACAAAATCCCACTAATGGTGATTGGAAAAGCTGCTAAGCCTCGTGCCTTGAAAAACATTAATAAGAACTCCCTTCCGGTATTTTATAGAAATCAGAGGAAGGCATGGATGAATGGTGACCTATTCAAGGAATGGTTTGAGAAGCAGTTCGTTCCCTCTGTAACAAAATTTAACGAAGAGAACAACTTGCCAAACAAAGCACTGCTTTTAATTGACAATGCCACCTCTCACCCAGCTGATACGGTGCTTGTCAAGGGTGACATTAAGGCAATTTTTTTGCCCCCAAACGTAACCCCATTGTTGCAGCCAATGGATCAAGGCGTGCTGCAAAACATCAAGCTTTATTACCGAAAAATGCTCTTGCGAACCCTAATTGAAGGAGAAGAGGATTCCTCCATCAAGGATCGCTTGAAAAAGATTACAATTAGGGACGTTATTTACTGGGTTGCAGAAGCCTGGCAAAAATGCAGCAAATCTTTGATTCAAAAATCTTGGAAAAAACTGTGGCCAAGTCTGGAATTCGAAGAAAACGATTTCCCCACCCAGACAAATTTAAGTGACTTAATTCCATTGGTCCAACAGATCCCTGGATGTAAAAGAGCAGAAGAAAAATTGTCTCCAGGAATGGATTGACCAAGACAACGACGGAAATCAAGATTTAAATGATGAAGACATCGTGACAATGGTGATGGATGGAAGGGAAGGTGGTGCTGATGAAGATGAAGAAAGTGAAGAGAATGACTTGACGCCCGATCTCGTGTCACACGCGGACGCTGCAAATGCACTAGAATTGGCCCTGCGTTACGTGGAACAACACCCGGCCGCTACTACGACAGACGTAATGTTCATGCGGCGTTGGCGCAACATGGCGTCTTCAAGCCGGTTTACTTCGTTGCGCCAAAAGAAGTTGACAGATTTTGTCCCCGCCTAAGTTTTTACCCTGTTTTCGTTTTAAAAGTTATGTAAATATGTTTTATAAGTTAAGAATAAACACCAGTTTTGTACCAGATCTACGTGCGTAGTTTGTTTTTCCTATAATCACCAGTTCGAATTTTTTTTTTAATCAGCAAATGATGTTCGGATTTTCCGGACTTTCGGATTTCCGGGGTTCCACTGTAATACAAATAGGATTTATAAAAATTTATCATTTTTTGTTTTTCAACAAAAAGTCGATTTAAACTGTGAATATTTTGGGCTTTTATACATCTATTATATTTATATATACACTCATATTAAAATATTCTGAAAAATTTGATATTTTATTTTACACCATAATTCAATTTTTAAAAGTATGCCATACTTTTTGTGACGAGTGTATCTTTTTGTAATTGATTCGTTTATTATGAAGGCGAAAAAAGTAGATACATACAATCAGTGGGATTTGAAGTATCGCTGGTATTTCAAGGCTTTATCTGAAAAAAAAATGTAATCAAATCATTACGTAACATCCGCATTGTTTATTCCAAAAAGTTATTCAGTTGTTCGATCTATATTTTTTATACCGTCCTACCGTTCTGCAGAATATCTCTATCTCTACGTCTCTAGAAATGGGGCTAATTGAATTTGTAGTGCAATAAATTTTATTAAAAACTTTTTCTCGTGTTGTTTATAGTTTGAGAACTGCAGCTTGGTAAAACTTGCACCTCGTACATTATCATTCGCAATATTACTCGTTGTATACGAAAAACATTTCATAATGAAAGTGTTCACAGAAATGTCAATACTGCATCGTAAATAGTGTGGAAAATAAAGCTGTACCCGATCTTCTCTATAAGCACATTTTAAACGCTGTGCTTAATACTTTAAACACTTTACAAATGGAGGTGGGGCTTAAGTGCTCACGAAGAGTGCTCGCAAGCACTCAAAAGCCTTGTAAGCACTTTTGGACTATGAAGAATCGACGGTTTTTTATCAACAACGTTTTAAAGATTAAGAATAGAAAAATATTGTTAATATTGACAAGTTAAGTTCAATTGAACAAGTTAAGTCCTGTTGAACTAAAGTTTTTCTTGGCAACAATTATAAATGCACCTATTCTTCATACTTGAAATGACTTGAAATACAGCTAGAAAGAGATAACAGGATTTTGGAATGAGATCCATTGTCAACCAAAGCACACTGAGTCAACTGAAAAACAATTTGTTTATTTTTACCTAACATCTATCTCAATGAAGTTCCTTTTCTACATTTCTTCTTTCAATAATCAGTTCTTAATCATAGACTCTACAGATTCAAAGTTACCAATGTTACCTGTTGTAAAAAATATTGGACGTACAAAATCTAAAACCATAGAAAAAGTTGAAGGACTCGCCAAAAAGAAATAAACAAAAAATGATATAAGGGCAAAGGTTGCCATAAGGAGGGGTACTTTCCCCTCCCGTGTAGTAGCTACTGGTAGAAGACCTGATATCTGATCTCTACAACCAGATGATGATCTGGTGATAAGAGCCAAATCAATCTAAACTAATTTAAAAATCATTTTTTCTAACTCAATTATTTTTAAAATCTGTATTATTATAAATTTATGACCGATGATAAAAGGAAAGCATGAAGAAAAAGTCACTATAGTGACTCAACGAGCAGTTTATGTTGTTACTAGGTGGTGTGACAAGGAACAACTCTCGGTGAACTCTAGTAAAGCAAAAGTTGTCAGTTTCATCGTGAGGCGGAAACAGGATAAACTCCAAATGCCCGTTCTCTATGGAGAAACTATTAAGGAAGCGAATGAAGTCTAGTAGTTACGCTGGGTAAAAGACTTTGGAGAGAATTTGGTGCACCGGTTTGGTGGGCTAAATGTCAGTAGAAGACCACTAGGGAGAAGCTGAATAAATATATTTATAACAAGTCAGTTATTGTCCTATTTATTCCCAGGAAGGGACGAATGGGAGACGAATAGTTGGAATCTTATAATGGCTGATCAGTGTTGGCACACGGACGGCTCTAAGACCGAGAGAGGTGTTGGAGCTGGGGTACATGAAGGGAAGCCAAAGGTGAATCTGAGCCAGAACTTGGGACAAGTTAGTTTGGAAATACAATAACACAAAGTAACATTACTTTGGACACCTGGGCATACTAAGGATCAATAGATTTGGTTTAAAATTATAGACCAGGACATTCCAGAAATAATTTCTGATGATTGAAAGAAGTGAGATCACGCAGCTAAAATAGTATATTAAACAACGCATTTCATATGGAATTCTGTTATGACACGAGTTCAAGTTTAAAAAACGAATCGCGAAGCGATGAGTTTTTTAAAGAACGAGTGTCACAACAGCCATATGAAATAAGTTGTTTATAATATTTTTTATATTTTGCCCTTTTTACCATTTTTAAATTAATTTTTTATTTTTTTGTAATTACGAAAATTTTTATTTGAAAAAGTATGTCGGCAGCACTGTGTAATTTATAAAATTTGACAGTTGTGACATTTAAATTATCAAATGTTAATGTTTTAAAATATTTTAAAAAGAATAATATACCAATAATAATATATTATATAAGTAAAATATTATATTCATATTCACAGATACTTTCTTAAAGAACAATATAAAATTAATAAATTGCTATTAGCCACAAATGTCATTGTCAATAGTCTTGCCTTTAGAAACTTCACTCATGTCGCCAACCATTTAAAACAAAAATTTGCGTGCGTAAAAGTTACATTACGATACGCAAATGCGTTTTATAATGAAGATTTTTATAAGTGCAAAATATAAAAATATTATTATGGAATATTTAGCAGATTCATTTTTGGGAGATGTTAAACCATAATTAAGTGCAAAAGAAATTCTTAAAAATTTAGACAAAATATACGAGAGAAAGAGTTTAGCTACTCAGTTAAATTTAAGAAAGAAATTATTAAGTCTTAAATTACAAGGAGAAAACACACTTTTAAAGCATTTTAATATATTTGACGATATAATTTCTGAATTGATAGCTGCTGGAGCAAAATTAGATGAGGCAGATAAAGTATCTCATCTCTTACTGACACTACCTAACTCATATAATGGTGTTATCACGGCAATAGAAACTCTTTCAGAAGATAATTTGACTTTAGCTTTTGTCAAAACAAGACTTCTTGGTCAAGAAATAAAATTAGAAAATGAAAATCGAGATACAAGTAGAAAAGTCCTTCATGTAGAATCTTTTAAAGAAAAAAGAACTAAATTTAATCCAAATAATAATTGGAAAAGAAAATCTTTTTTAAATAGAGGAAATAATAAACTTAAAAATAATAGTAAATTCCTCATAATATGTCATCATTGTGGAAGAAAAGGTCATTATAAAAATAAATGTTATTATTATGTAAAAGAACAAAAATGTAACAAATTTAGAAACAGTCAAAACACAAAAACTGTTCAAACAGTCCAAATAAATGAATCAAAAAGGATCAATCAAATTTCGCATTTATGACAGGTGAAAATACGAATGTAATTACAAATAATAATAAAATAAAGTTTATTTTGGACTCGGGAGCTTCAGACCACATAATAAATAGAGAAGATTTAGTTGGAGATTTTAAGGAACTTCAGCCACCAATCAAAATTTCGATTGCGAAGAATAAAACCTTCATCGAAGCAACAAAAAGAGGAACGCTTAGGTTAACCAGCGAAATGGGTACCGAAGGAGTTTTGGAAAACGTTCTCTTCTGTAAAGATATTCCTCACAATTTGATGTCTGCTCCTAGAATGCAAAGAAGTGGACTAACTCTCATTTTCGATAACAAAGGTGTAGTAGTTACCAAAGAAGGTAAAGCTGTAATAAAAGGTAAGCCCTTAAATAATTTAATAATTCTTGATTTCATAATTAATGAAAGAATTATTAATACAGCTAATAAATTAATAGATTATCATATATATGGCATCAAAGATTAGGTCATATCGGTAAAAATAAATTTTTAGAATTGAAAAATAAACAAATGGTAGAAGATGTAGTTCAAATCAAAAATATTTATTTTTGAATCTCCAACAGAACCTAACCTAACCTAATCCTCTGCGATTTAGAATGGTTTCCAAGCCAGGCTTGACCGTTTTCTATAGAAAAAACAACTACTTCCTGGGTTATATGCCTCACTGGACATTTAATTGCATCCCATCCTATCGTTCGTTTGCATTGCAAACCAACAGATCAAAGGTAACTTTTAATCAGAGGCAATATTTATTTTCATTAATTTATTGTAAAAAGTAATAATTTTGAAGATTCTCTGGTGATAATTCCGGTGAAAGTGCATTTCCTTGATATATTTATAAACAAAATAAATGTTTGAAAGTGTTGACGATTGTGTTATATTTTTTTTTCGTATGTAAATATAACAGACTAATTGAATAAACAATATAACAGTTTCCCATAATAATAGAAACATTCACTTTGATTGAACGCTAAAAAATATCCAAATTACACATGTATTTTGTTGCCTGACATGAGAGTTTTCTTAGATATATTATTATACATTGTAATTTAATGGTATTGTTTATTTAATTTAACGTGAAAACCACGAAAATCTTATATTTAATTTGATATTAAAACTGATACAATACGTAGAATACACAAATAAAGTTGATAACTTTCACACTGTCAAACAAAAGTATTTGTCTGCTATTTGTCTGTTTCAGGTTACAGTTCAACAGAGTGTAGTCGAACCGAGAATGGCACAATTAGAAACCCTCGAAGCTAAAGTAAGTACCTTATTATACATTTTGATAATAATTATATTAAATATACGTAATGTTTTGATGATTTTGACCGTTAGGGTAAATTTATGTCCTCGTTAGTACTTGGGGTTCTTTCTTCGCCTTGATTAAAGGGTAGTAGTGTTAGTTATATGCATTTTTTATAAAATGGGGTGAATAAATTAACAACGCTATGCAAGATCGTTGAAATGACACTTTTTATGGAAGTGGACTTCGAATTGGTACAAGAAAGAGCACAAACTGTTCTTTGTAGAAGGACCTGGTACATATACTAAGTGAAAAAAAAATTCGAACGCTTAGTGTAAATAATTTTATTTTAATAAAATTTGGTGAATTTATTTATTTTAAATTTATTGTACTAACCCTTACTTTTTGGAAGTCCATCTTACTAAGAATAATAAAAAACTCTTCGCTTTAACTCAACTTCCAAGTTTAATTGAAAAAATCAGGTTAAAAATCACAATTACAGCTGTTTCGCTAAAAAACTAGCATCGTCAGATTGACATATTGAAGTTTGTTTGTAGCTAGGTACCTGATGTTGATTAAGTAGGTAAGGCTAAACCAAGTATGGAAGTAATAAGACATAACTATATTAAAGCCTAGATGTTATTAGCCC
Source organism: Ophraella communa (assembly GCA_035357415.1). Taxonomy (NCBI): domain Eukaryota; kingdom Metazoa; phylum Arthropoda; class Insecta; order Coleoptera; family Chrysomelidae; genus Ophraella; species Ophraella communa. The sequence continues at coordinate 20,954,157 of CM068987.1, forward strand.
TAAGGTATTATCCTGGATGTATTTCCCTCTAAGATCAGTATAACTGTGCAATAATATACAAAAACCAGGAAAAACCTATATCATGCTGATCTTTACCATAACTTAACATATTTGTGTTACAATTACGTCTTATCTATGTATAAAATGAAGACTCAATCAAAGTAAACAGTTTAATAGTGGAGAACTTCCAAGATTTATTTGTTCATTCACTACTTTAAACTTTTAAATAATATCTTCGGCAACATCTGCATTAATTTCATTCAAATCACACAGTAATGTTGGTACAAAATTGTTAAATGTAAAAACAAAATTACCTAAATTAAAAAAATCTGGTGTTTACAAAATTAATTGTCCAAAATGTAATGCTGTATATTATGTAGGTCAAACACAAAGAAATTTTGAAATAAGATTCAATGAACACTAAAGAGCATATAGATTACAACAACCAGATAAGTAAAACTATGCAAAACACGTTCTTGAACATCCACACTCACTCATACACACCAATGACATTCAATTACTACATATTTGTTATAAAAAACAAAATTTAGATTTCCTCGAAGAACTTGAAATAAAAAGACATCTAGCAGATCCACAATTTAAAGTTGTTGATGAACAAATAAATCTGGGAAGTTCTCCACTTTTAAAGTGTTTGCTTTGATTGAGTCTTCATTTTATACATAGATAAGACGTAATTGTAACAGAAATATATTAAGTTATTGTAAAGATCAGCATGATATAGTTTTTTCCTGGTTTTTCTATATCATTGCACAACTATACTGATCTTAGAGGGAAATACATCCAGGATAATACCTTAGGGCTAATAACATCTAGGCTTTAATATTGTTATGTCTTATTACTTCCATACTTGCCTTACCTACTTAATCAACATCAGGTACCTAGCTACAAACAAACAAAATGTAACTTCAATATGTCAATCTGACGATGCTATAGTCTATATAGAAAGGACAAGGAGTAATAAATCATTCATTTAAGTAGATTTCATTTTAAGATGGTATACCGTAAGGTAAATTTTGTATTGAACGAATGAGTTGCAGCTATGCTAAAGAATATATGATCTAGGTCAGAGGTAAGGGAATGTACTAATTTTAATAAAAAAAAGTGATAGAGGTACATAAATTTTAGTAAGTTTGATAAAGAAAGGCAACACAGTTTATTCATAATAGAAAACAAACCAATCTGTAACAATAATTATTTTATATATTTTTGTTCTTTTTGTAAGAAGATTAATTCAAACTTTGAATATTGTCACAAATAAATTACAATGAAATATATTTTTAAAAAATTAATTAAAGTCAAGATAGCAAGATATCGTTACAATTTTTATTAAATTCAAAGAAACAAAATGAATATTTTTTATTTGTATTACTCCTATATGTAGTGTTTGAGGAATTTTTCTCAGAAATTTTAAATGGCAAGTGGCCTACTGCAATCGGCTTAATACGATTACACCTATTTACAGATTATTCGATTATTGAGAGGGATTTTCCAAACAACCCAGTTTTCTTAGAAACATTATCGGGAATATTATTTTAAAAGAAAGTAGGTACATTAAATCAGTACTTAGTATTAGTTCTTTGAGTAAAGTTGTATGAGGGTGTATGGTTTTCATAATATTGTAAACAGTTGGAATATATTTTAAACATTTGTTGAATGTTAATTGTGCAAGTACCAAACAATGTCGATAAGCCAAGGACCATCTAAACGACCAAAACCAGGTCCATTATCTTTAAATGAAAAAACTCTGATATTGAATTTTTATATATCATTGAAAAGCAAGGATCCAAGTGCAAGTGTTGATGATATTGTGGAATTAACGGCTGCTATGTTGTGTGTTGCTAAATCAACAATTTATAGATTACTAAAAGAAAGCAAGAATGGAACTCTTCAACCCCCTAAAACTCCTTCAGGCCGAAAACCAATTGAGATCGATGAATCATTAAAACAAAGACTAAGGCGTAAAGTCCATGGATTTTACTTACGAAAGGAAATTCCAACACTTGACAAAATTATGACATCAGTGCAAGAAGATACGGACTATACAAAATTCTCCAGAATGACATTATGCAAACTTTTGAAAGATGTGGGTTTCAGATATACAAAACATAATAGAAAATTTCTCTTGATAGATTAACCGGAAATAGTTTTTTGGAGACGAGAGTATTTAAGAAGCATTCGACATGCCAGAGAACAAAATTTGAAAATCTTCTACTTAGACGAAACATGGATAAATGCTGGATATACAGTTTCCAAATCTTGGCAAGATGAAAACATTAAAAGCGGAAGGCAGGCATTCGTGGAAGGTTTGTCGTTAGGTTTGCAGCCACCATCTGGAAAAGGAAAAAGACTTATCATTGTCCATGTTGGAAGTTCTGAAGGTTTTGTTGATGGCGAATTATTAACTTTTATTTCAAAATGCACGGGGGACTATCACGAAGATATGAATGGGGATGTCTTCGAGGAATGGTTTGTTCAAATGTTGGATCTGATTCCAAAAGGGGCTGTTATTGTTATGGACAACGCAAGTTACCATTCACGGTTACGAGAAGCATTGCCCACAAGTCGTTGACGTAAAGCAGAGCTTTTGGAGTGGCTTATTTCGAAAAATATTAAGTTTCCAAAAGATCCATTAAGGAAAGAACTTTACAGAATTGCAAAAATGAACAAGAATAAATACAATGGCTTCTTCTCGTGGTATATCAGTTCTTCGACTTCCCCCTTATCATTGTGAACTTAATCCCATAAAATTAATATGGGCTCAGGTAAAGGGGGAAGTTGGAAAAAAATACTACTTTTAAAATAAACGATGTTGTGAAATTGTTTGAGAGTCCTGTAAGTCATGTTAGTAAGGAAAATTGGACAAACTGTATCGAGCATGTTATCAAAGTAGAGGCAAATATGTGGAAAATTTACAATATTTCTGATGATTTAATCGACCCTATTATTATTAATGTCAACAGCGATTCTTCCTCTTCCGAGTCGGATATAGAATAAAATGTAAGTATTAAATGTATTCCAATAATTATTTCTTTTCATTTTTTATTATATTATAATTTAAAACGTATTTTTCCCCAAATACACACCACTGCATTGCGTTATTGCTTAGCTGCTAATCCTTTAACAATGAAGAAACCCTAAACTTGGCTACAACTGAAACAAATACGGGGTCGATCTGCCTGGTTTTTAGATTTACGGAAGAAATGTAATTTAAAGTAAGAGATTTATCAAAAATTTCATGGCGCTCCCTGTAAAGGTTTTGCATACTTAATTAGGGTATTACTTCTCGTACTTTTTGTACACACTATAGTTTTTTAGCGAAACAGCTGTAATTGTGATTTTAAACCTGATTTTTTCAATTAAACTTGGAAGTTGAGATAAAGCGAAGAGTTTTTTTATTATTCTTTATTTATTTTACTGAAATAAACAATTGATAAAACTTTCAGCCTTAACGAGGGAGAAGTGGGCTCCTGGCTCCAAGACGGTAAAATCGATTTGGCAACTCCGCTACGCTATATATTCCGTCCGCCGGTTATGAGGGACTTATCGTAATATTTAAAATATATTATAACTTTATACTAATTAGTCTTAGTATTAATATTTATATATTATTAAAAAAAGTCGGAAGTCCTAAAAATCTTTAACATTAATATTAAAAACATTGAAAATCATTGAATTAATAGTAAACAAAAAATATTATTCATTTTTCCATTGGAGCTGGTGGGTAAATAAAAATGTAGGTACATGAATGAAATTTTGCACAGAGGTAGAAAAAACAATTCTCTTTCATCTGGTATATTCAAAAGTTACTTAAAAACCTTCCGAGTAGGCAAAAATTGATTTTAAGTGAATTTTTAACGCAAATTCGGATATATCCTTTGGAGCTGGTGGGTAAATGAAGATGTCCATGAATGAAATTTTGCACAGAGGTAGAAAAAACAATTCTCTTTTATCTGGTATATTCAAAAGTTACTTACAACCGTAAATTGTTTATAGCTTTTATAATAAGTGAAATATTTTTGTAAAAGTTAAAAATGTCCCATAAAAATTGAAGACAAATCCTATTTTCAGTTTTCTATTGATAAGAAAATAAATAATTATATTTGAGAAACAAATTGTGTATAGAAAGTAAAAGGAAAAAATTATTATAAAAAAACTTCCATAAACTATTTTCTTAACATTAACTTTTTGGCAATAGTAACGTAGTTTAAAAAAAATAATGACGAATTATTGTACACAACTTATTTCGTCTTAAAATAATAATATTTTTATTTATTTTAATAATAATAAAAAACACACTTCTTATATACATAAACAACTTTAAAAAAAAGCTAACAACTTGAAGATGCTAACTGGAACACCTTGAATGATTAACAAGATATCTTGATTGAATAACGGAAGAGCTAGTATTATCTGGGTCGTCTCTCAATAACTCGGAAGAATTCTAAATTAAAATAACAACTACATACTGGAGATCTTATATTAAAAGTCACATTTTTAATATACGGGGACGTGTCTTTTAAACGCTGCTCGACAAAGAATAAACAGCATCTACATCCTGTGTGGATGCAGTTCACTTATGCCTTATGACCTCTGTGCCTAGCACGATTAATGGAAAGAGGGCTTTCATGGAAAATAGCTCATGTCGATGTAAATGGAGAACAATTATTCCAAAGAATTAAAGAGGCAAACATAATCTAAAGAAGTGTCAGCTGTTTCAATAAACTGGGAAGTATTTGGATGTTTAGATCAGCAATGGGAGTCCCTTTCAAATTTTAGCAGTTTTTCAGAAACCCAAGGAATGACAGGGTGCCAAATTTTAGGTTTATTTGGGTAAAAATAAGAGACATTATGTCATTTTGCCACGCAATTTATTACAGAAAGATGTGATAACTTAACCACACTGTGATATTTCTGTAAATCATTTGCAGCATCTGCAGATCACATAATGAGATTCGCAGATTACTAAAAAAGTTTTCTCTATCAATTGTCAAAGGTGGTATGTCCTTTTTGGAATAAAACTTTTTTCATTGAATGTCACATTTGGGTGTCTTTATCAATGATTTATGAAGGTTGAACTTGGACGGATTTGCTTGGCCTGATATCAATAAATGTAGAATGTAGGTACACAAATTGCAGATCAAATTGCTTCCCAAAAATGGCATTTTATTATTACCTACGCCCATGTCCAAGTAGCAATTTGAGGCAGAACTCTGACACAGTTTTCTTGTGCCTGGACTGTGTCGACTCCTTATGTAGCACTTCTGCCTCAATGCAAATTGTGACCAAAATATTTAAGTTTGTGTCGACATATTTTCGACCTAATTGTGTCAAAAGGAAGTCCATGTCTAAATAGCAACATTTTATACACATGTGTTCAAATTATTTCTACTTTGTGTCAGTTTGAACACATCAACAATATTTACAATTAGAATTAATTTTTAGCCTATATATCCTAAATATTTAAAAATTTCAGGAATTATTATTTTGCCTTTATGATATATTCCAGAATATATTCAGACGTATTTGTGTCTAATTGGATATATTTTGCTACACAATAGATGCGAATTAATAATTTAAGTGAAATGTAGAACACTGCGCGTCAATTTTGTGACTATATCATTAAATAATAGTACATTATATACCGCGGGACTGAAGTAGTACATTAAATGTACTTCAGTCGCAAGGTATATACGATACTTTTCGTACTTCCGGTATGATTTTATTAATATTATATCAATAATTTCAAGCAGTTTTTTCTCTCTTCAACTCATTTAATAAACTGTCTTTAAAATAAGTTACCATAGTAACATTGCGTTGTGACAGTTATAATTTAGAAACATTGTCATTACTAGTGTCATTGTAAAGAAACATTGTTATTGATAATTATTGGTATCATGAGTGAAGAAGGTGTATCTGATATTGATAAAAGAGCAGCCGAAGTAGGTGAAGAATTGTTACCACCGAAATCTAGAAAACTATACGAGCAGCAGTACGATGCTTTTAAAAAGTGGTGCCGCTTAAAAAATGTGAGACAACCTACTGAAAATGCACTGTTAGTCTACTTCGATGATAAATCAAAAGCGGTTTGTGCCTCAACTCTCTGGGCACATTACTCAATGCTGAAATCGGTTATTAACATTAGAGAAGATATTGATATAAGTAAATTTCCAAAATTATTAGCTTTTTTGAAGAGAAGAAATGAGGGATTTAATCGTTCCGGGAGTTTCGTCAATATTTAATCCCGGAGGGATTAAATGTGACACTTAAGTACCTGTCACAAGGGAGTGAAGTTGTCACTTTAGACCCGGAAGTACGAAAAAGCATTAAAACATTCTGGAAACAATGTGACCACAATACAGGGCACATTAGGTACAGTTTACATTTGGACACATAGGCTGTACATGTTTTGATCAAATTGAAAAGAAAATAGGTACACACAATTTGGACACATTAGTGTTTTATTTTAGGCACCGATTGGAAACAATCGAGGCATATTTTAGGAACGTTATAGGATTATTTTGGACTCTTTTCCCGCTTATAGTGGTCTAAATGTGGATATTGTGTCTTAAAAATGTGTCGTGCCCAAAATACAGTTTCCATAAAGAGTCGACACTTTTACAAAAATGAGCCAGAAAATGTTACTTGTGTGCGTCGGCCCAAATTTAATGTTAAATCGTATTTTACTCCTCCACATTCTTTGGAAACATAATATGGCCGAATTAAAAAAGCAAAAGCTCCGCGAGTCCGATCCAGCAGAGACAAACTTCCCGTTTTTTTTAGCCATAGGAGGCTAGCCTCAGTCGTTACTGTTGGTTGAATCCTGACTTCAAATTATGAAGATTTAACCCAATACACCTAAATAAAATGTAGCTGCTTACTTAGTTACAGGGTGTTTTGCTTAAAAATTTAAAAACTATTTGGGTTCAGTACTTTAAGACTGTTTTACGTATTCATTTCATATTTGGCAGAAAATGTAGACACTATACACCCTAAAAAATTATATTAAACAAACGTTTCTGGCTACCATCAGAGGCGTACGACAGGGGCAAGTGACAGGTTAATCGTTTCCAAATTCTATATGACTGGAGTAAGTCAATCTTCAGTTTTGCGAATTTTAAAAAAGGAAAATTTACGACCTTACCATTTTACACCGGTACAAAATTTATTGCCTAGAGATTATCCTTCAAGGATGAACTTTGCGCAGTAGATGATGAATAAAAAAAATAAAGATCGAAATTTTTTGACAAATTTATTTTTACTGACGAGGCCACATTCACTTGCAGAGGAGAAAAATTGTGCTAAAGTTTCCATTCTGCCAGTGGCGTAGAATTTGGAAGCGATTGACCTGTCACTTGCCCCTGTCGTACGCCTCTGGTGGTACCCAGAAACGTTTGTTTAATATAATTTTGTAGGGTGTATAGTGTCTGCTAAATATGAAATGAATCCGTAAAAAAGTCTTAAAGTACTGAACCCAAATAGTTTTTAAATTTTTAAACAAAACACCCTGTAACTAAGTAAGCAGCTACATTTTGTTTAGGTGTTTTGGATTAAATCTTCATAATTTAAAGTCAGGATTCTAGTATTAAATTATTTCCAATTAGTAATGAATCACCCTGTATATACTATTTACGTCTTTAGCTTCCCGGTCCTCCGATGCACGAGCCGCCACTGCGAACGTGATACTTTTTTGTATATACGTAACCTATTAACCTCTGCAGTTTTGGAAACGATAAACTGTCATCAAATTCTTGACAAATAACTGAAATAAAGCAAGCTGTAGATACAATTTTTTTAGGATGCTTTATTCAAATATCAAATGACTCGTTCGTAAATAATAATTTTCTGGAATCACTTTTATGGTCCGTACAATCGTTAAATAAATTTTATTGAAAAACTAGCTAGCGTAGGTGGCTAGCAATTTCAATCGGGGAAAATAAAGAAGTGAACAGACTCTTTGCATTTTATTGTCTTGTAACAGACACCCAATAGTGCCAATTGAAACTGGTTTTAATTTTTATGGGACCCCACCGGGAGAAGTCAAGGGTAAGAAGATTAAGAAACTCGATATCTATGCCATTATTGCCATTGCAATGAGATTCAAAGTCTTCTAAACAACAGACGATACCAAGTACATACACTGAAAATAATTGTTTTGGTTCCGTTGACACGGATGTTCACGTTAATTTTATCTTGATTTGATAGCTTACCTTAAATAAAGTAGGTATAATTTAAAAAAAAAAATTCTTATAGTTTATTTGGTTGGAGTTGGCAGCTAAGAAAACTCATTAAATCTTAAAATATTGTAAACAAGACCCTAAATCAGTAGCGCACGTACTTATTTATATCGGTATCAAGAAATTTATTTTGTTTTTCTATTTTAACGAGAATTGTGGTCGTTAGGGGAGTTAAGGGATTAAGGTAACCCTATGTGTATAATTGCAAAAACAGGTACGTTATTAGTTTATAAATTGAGGGTTTGTTTATATCCTAATACATAAAAATATAGGTACTCGTTATAGTTGGTGGTTTATATAGTCTATATAGAAAGGACAAGGAGTAATAAATCATTCATTTAAGTAGATTTCATAGACGTACCAAAATATATTTTAAGAGGGTATACCGTAAGGTACATTTTGTATTGAACGAATGAGTTGCAGCTATGCTAAAGAATATACGATTTAGGTCAGAGGTAACGGGATGTACTAATTTCAATAAAAAAAAGTGATAGAGATACATAAATTTTAGTAAGTTTGATAAAGAAAGGCAACACAGTTTATTCATAATAAAAAACAAACCAATCTGTAACAATAATTATTTTATATATTTTTGCTCTTTTTGTAAGAAGATTAATTCAAACTTTGAATATTGTCACAAATAAATTACAATGAAATATATTTTTAAAAAATTAATTAAAGTCAAGATAGCAAGATATCGTTACAATTTTTATTAAATTCAAAGAAGCAAAATGAATATTTTTTATTTGTATTACTCCTATAATATGTAGTGTTTGGGGAATTTTTCTCAGAAATTTTAAATGGCAAGTGGCCTACTGTAATCGGCTTAATACGAGTACACCTATTTACAGATTATTCGATTATTGAGAGGGATTTTCCAAACAACCCAGTTTTCTTAGAAACATTATCGGGAATATTATTTTAAAAGAAAGTAGGTACATTAAATCAGTACTTAGTATTAGTTCTCTGAGTAAAGTTGTATGGTTTTCATAATATTCTAAACAGTTGGAATATATTTAAAACATTTGTTGAATGTTAATTGTGCAAGTACCAAACAATGTCGATAAGCCAAGGACCATCTAAACGACCAAAAACAGGTACATTATCTTTAAATGAAAAAACTCTGATATTGAATTGTTATATATAATTGAAAAACAAGGATCCAAGTGCAAGTGTTGATGATATTGTGGAATTAACGGCTGCTATGTTGTGTGTTGCTAAATCAACAATTTATAGATTACTAAAAGAAAGCAAGAATGGAACTCTTCAACCCCCTAAAACTCCTTCAGGCCGAAAACCAATTGAGATCGATAAGTCATTAAAACAAAGACTAAGGTGTAAAGTCCATGGATTTTACTTACGAAAGGAAATTCCAACACTTGACAAAATTATGACATCAGTGCAAGAAGATACGGACTATACAAAATTCTCCAGAATGACATTATGCAAACTTTTGAAAGATGTGAGTTTCAGATATACAAAACATAATAGAAAATCTCTCTTGATAGATAAACCGGAAATAGCTTTTTGGAGAAGAGACTATTTAAGAAGCATTCGACATACCAGAGAACAAAATTTGAAAATCTTCTACTTAGACGAAACCGAGACGAAACATGGATAAATGTTGGATATACAGTTTTCAAATCTTGGCAAGATAAAAACATTAAAAGCGGAAGGCAAGCATTCGTGGAAGGTTTGTCGTTAGGTTTGCAGCCACCATCTGGAAAAGGAAAAAGACTTATCATTGTCCATGTTGGAAGTTCTGAAGGTTTTGTTGATGGTGGATTATTAACTTTTATTTCAAAATGCACGGGGGACTATCACGAAGATATGAATGGGGATGTCTTCGAGGAATGGTTTGTTCAAATGTTGGATCTGATTCCAAAAGGGGCTGTTATTGTTATGGACATGCAAGTTACCACTCACGGTTACAAGAAGCATTGTCCACAAGTCGTTGACGTAAAGCAGAGCTTTTGGAGTGGCTTATTTCGAAAAATATTAAGTTTCCAAAAGATCCACTAAGGAAAGAACTTTACAGAATTGCAAAAATGAACAAGAATAAATACAAAACCTACATTGTAGAAGAAATGGCTTCTTCTGGTGGTATATCAGTTCTTCGACTTCCCCCTTATCATTGTGAACTTAATCCCATAGAATTAATATGGACTCAGGTAAAGGGGGAAGTTGGAAAAAATACTACTTTTAAAATAAACGATGTTGTGAAATTGTTTGAGAGTGCTGTAAGTCATGTTAGTAAGAAAAGTAGAGGCAAATATGTGGAAAATTGACACTATTTGTGATGATTTAATCGACCCTATTATTATCAATGTCAACAATGATTCTTCCTCTTTCGAGTCGGATATAGAATAAAATGTAAGTAATAAATGTATTCCAATAATTATTTCTTTTCATTTTTTATTAGATTATAATTTAAAACGTATTTTTTTCCCAAAATACACACCACTGCATTGCGTTATTGCTTATCTGCTAATCCTTTAACAATGAAGAAACCCTAAACTTTGCTACAACTGAAACAAATACGGGGTCGATCTACCTGGTTTTTAGATTTACGGAAGAAATGGTTTTGCATACTTAATTAGGGTTTATTACTCCTCGTACTTTTTGTACATACTATAATGTGATCTATATTTTTATTATTTTACTCCAAGAACATTTTCGGTAGTGAAAATGGCGTCAAGTTCGAATTTTGTTCCAGTACAAGAGGCTCATTTAAAACAAAGTGCGTTTTCTCAAAGAGAAAAAACTATTGTTTTAAATGTTCATGATGCACTAATATATCAAGATGCATCAGCAACCGTTCGTGATGTGGTGACTAGATAGATATCTATCGTTTTACGCAACCCATAATAAAAATACGGGCCTTCTCTATCGACCAAGTTATCTAGATTTTTCGGTCGTTTTATATAATCTAAATTTATTTATTCAAGTAAATATTTATAAAAAAATGTAAAAATAAATATAAAATATAACACAAATTGAATAAAACAATTTGAGTCACGACTTAAAAAAGTACTGGCAACAATGTAAATATACCGCTCTTTCTTAAATTTATTATCATCTGATATCTAGACATCATCTGATATCTAGACATAACTGTCGAGTTTTTTGTACTTTTAATTATGATTATGACAATAGGGCTCTTTAATAAACAATAAATCGTTGCAAAATTCCGTGGGTCGCAGGAATCAACCGATATTGATATTAATTTTAATTAATTATTCTATTTAGCAACCGACACGTGATTTTTTCGTAAGACTGGTTGCCTACATTTTTCTGTTGGTAAATTACAGATGGCCAGCATAGAGGTGTCTTTGTCCAACACTCCCAGAAGAAAGAAGAACGGCAGTATATCGAACATCAACATCGGATCGTCGCTTCAATCGATCCCCAAGGAATTGGCGGTAAAAGAATTGGAGAAATTAAGAAACGCTTTGAGAGACAAAGAAAATATTATACAAAGTTTAAAAGGTCAACTTACGATACCCGGTTTAAGATTGAACGCCATCAGAAATTCGAATAATAACATGAAGGAGCTAACGGATGTGGAAAAGAAACAAGCCGAAGCTAGATTAAACAGATTAAAAACCGATATCGATAACAAAAGATTGACCATTAAGAACTTGAAGATGGCGTTGGAACGATTGGACATAACAGAGTAAGTTTATATAAAAAGCGGGCATGGTAGGCAACTCTTATTACTTTGATGTGTTTTTTTTCTAGTAATATAGACGTCAGGATTCAACAAGCTGAGCTGGAATATCAATTAGGTAGAGAAGAACTAAACTTACTGACTCTGTTGGAGGAAACCAGAGCTCTACAACTGTGTATCGAAGAATCCAACAGACAATCATCCGATTGCCATACTTTGTACAGGTATCTGTACACAAATATCACTAATTTTTTGTTGTTTCAACTAATTATGTTTCAGTTGTGTTCATAGTAAGGACCACGTTCTTCTGTACGCAGTACAAATGGACTATGATCAGAATAATCCTAAATTCGGAGCAGGTCTCAAGGATTCTCTGCCAGGACTTTACGTAGATTGGGCTTTGGAAGAAACAAATTTATGTAAAGGAGATAGGTGAGTGTTTTTTACTAAACTTTCACCTAAACATGACGATAAATATATCTATTTTAATTAATATCGATGTTTCTGACACAGATTAAAATTAACGTGTACGTATCTCTCTTGATCGATTCATCACTGTCGAATAATCTAATTAAAAAATGTTTTAGTACGGGAAATGATGATCAAAAAAAGGTAAAACTTCGCAAATGTTACTTGACATTGTAACAGTAGGTGCGGGGCGTAACAGAAGGGCGCCAAAGGCTTGGGGGTGTCTCCCCTTCTCTATATTACCAGAGGTTTTCTCTTTCCACCTCCAAACTCTTTCTATCTTTCTCATACCTATCAGTGTCTGTTATTTGAGAAGGGTGGATCCCAAAAGCTACATACTCATTGAGTACATTGTGTTTCCTCCTGTCTCTGCTCCTTTAGTTGCTCAAAAACGACAGTTCAAATGGTAATTGAGAGATGACAGTCGAGAATGACAGATGGCAATTGAAAAGTGACATATGACAGTTACAAAAATGACCGTTGAAAAGTTACATTTGACAGATGAAAGTTGAAAATGACATTTGGCAGATGACTGTCGAAAAATTACAGTTGACAGTTTGAAGATGACAGTTCAATTGACTTTGAAAAATTACATTTGACAGTTAAAATGACATTTGACAGTCGAAAAGTGACATTTGGCAGTTCAAAAATGACATTTGACAGATGGCTGTCGAAAAATTACAGTTGATAGTTGAAAAGTGACAGTTGACATTTGAAAAGTGGCATTAGATAGTTGAAAAGTGACAGTCGACAGTTCGAGGATGACAGTTCAAAAATGTTGCGTTGCGAACCTCGCTTCGCTCGGCACGCAGTGGTTTTATGACAGATGACAGTAAAAAATGACATTTGACAATTGGAAAGCGACATTTGACATTGAAAAATTACATTTGACAGTCGAAAAGTGACATTTGACAGATGGCTGTCGAAAAATTACAGTTGACAGTTGAAAAGTGACATTTGACGTTGAAAAATTACATTTAACAGTTAAAATGATATTTGGTAGTTCAAAAATGACAGTTGAAAGTGACATTTGACAGTTCAAAAATGACAGTTGACATTTGAAAAGTGGCATTTGACAGTTGAAAAGTGACAGTTGAAAAGTGACAGTCGACAGTTCGAGGATGGCAGTTCAAAAATATTGTGCTGCGAACCTCGCTTCGCTCGGCACGCAGTGGTTTTATGACAGATGACAGTAAAAAATGACATTTGACAAGTGAAAAGCGATATTTGACATTGAAAAATTACATTTGACAGTTAAAATGACATTTGAAAGTCGAAAAGTGATATTTGACAGTTAAAAAATGACAGTTGAAATTGGACAGTCGAAAAGTGACATTTGGCCGTTCAAAAATGACTGTTGAAAAATGTCAATTGACAGATGAAAATGACAAATGACAGTTCAAAAATACGTTCAATATTGGAAAGCGAAACAACACCATTCCAATGCTCTAATCAGGAAAAGATCCAACATCGCCTGAATCATACAGACCCACTGCAGAATTTTGGGTTCGAGTGAGAAAGAAACTATTAGCATCATCTTCTCTTTTCAATCACTCTCTATAGAGTTGCCATGTTCATGAATGTCTGGATTGAACGACAGTTTCTTTAATTGGGAAAGGCTCAGAATATTTAAAGAGGTGACAGTTCAATTATTTATGCTCTCACTCCCAGACAACAATTTTACATTCTTTGCACATAATAAGAACATTATTTTTGGAACAAGGATGTTCTATTAACATGCATAAATACCGTTCAGTACATGATCAGAATGTGATAGTCACCTCAAAAGGTCGTACCAAATTACTTGATAGGTATATGCAAAGAGTGTTCTGAAGTATGTAAAGATCAAATTCTCAGCATTAGATGGTGATGGTAATATTTTATTTTGGTCCAAGCAAGAACGTTCTTAGAATATGTCTTGATACTACTCAGTGATAAAAATGTTCTGGTAGTACGTAAATAGCATATTCTCCGTATTACCATATATTTTTACTGTACACAGTCTAGATTACTACTGCACGAACATACACTTTTTTTACTGTCTATCGCGAGTTATATTCTTCAAATATCAAAAGTAATCTTGTAACTTGCTCATCCAAACAAAAGAAATGAACATATCATATATCATCATATCACTTTCAACGGAATGATTGTTGGGTATTTAAAAATTACATGATACGAACATGTTAAGAATGTACCATAAAGAACATACAAATTTACAAGAAAAGGAACGTGAAATAAAGTTATTTAGCATATACCTTTCAGAATGTTCGAAAACGTAATTCATGGGCATATTCTTAGAATGTGAATGTACCATTAGTGTTATGTGGGCTCTGACATGAAGAGAGCAAATCTCATCCTAAGCAAATTTCCAAGCCAGCCATTGTAGAACACCGAAACTTATCCAAAAATTCAAAGAGCTACAAGTTCAAGAATACAATTTTCAATGATCGTCAAAACGTTTGCCGTGACCCAAAGAAAATAATACAACTACTTTAAACGTTATAACTGTATTTATTGTGGAATATTTTACAAAAAAAACAAAGCTGGGAAAATCATATTTTAAAACATTAGAAACATTTAAAATAATTATTTGTGTAGTCTCACACGTTCCATTGTTGGTACCTACGTAAATTTCACTGGTGTGTTTTATACTCTATAGCGAGTACGAATGTGTAAAATACATTTTTTATTGTTTCACTTTGTAAGTGTAGACAAAGTACGTTTTGATACAGGTGGATACCGGATACACGGTATGGTAAACTCGAATTGTCTTCCCAGCAAAATGCTTTTCCGGTAGTATATATTTTATCATGTTGCCAATGTTAAAAATGATGATTTTATCTACGTTCGTTAATATTAAATAATTAAGGTTCGAGTTAATATCCTTTTGGAAGTTAGTTTTATATTTAGCTCTCGTTGTACCTAATGAAATTAAAGAAAATATCTTAAAAACATTAGTTACAATGTATGTATTGTTCTCACGAAGTGTAACTGTTATAATTTGCATTTATTTCGTTTAAACAAAAGAGTTTTTCAAATAATTAAGTTAATTGACGTAAAACGGGTTTAGCTCGCGCGATAACAATTGCGTAATGTGAATAAAAGCCTAGAACTAGAACTCTTACATACAACAAACTTTAATTAACATTTTAGCATATCGCGTAACCCTCGTAACATACTAGACTCAAGGTTATGTTATTATGTATGTATACCTTTTTTTACCGATCATTTGTTCGAGTTGTTTTCACAGGGCCGGTTTCAGTATTGAACGAACGAAAAATGCAAGAAATTTTGGTGAAGATTTAGATTATTTTTTTCTACAAGGGTTAGAGAATAAGATAGATGAGTCCAGATTAGGATTTAAGATCCTCTACAGGGGGTTTCAGTATCAATAAACAAAAGTTATTAGCAAAATTATCAGTTAAAGTTAAAATCAATTGGATGTAGGTCTGCATATATCAACCTCTTATTCCTCTTAAGGGTCAAAAGATTTCGTCAAATGAAAATTCTTAATCTTCAATGATTAGCCAATAATTCCGTTTTATACTGACTATTTTACTAGACTATTTTTAATTCTGTAGTTGTCAGTTAATATTTGAAAAAAATGTGGGTTACGTCCTATTGCAAATAAGCCATCGATATCATATTGCTCTTAGTGCGTCCCTGTGTAGAAACGATCTTCTAGGATAATTACGAGGGCCATTTGATAAGTTTTACGTGTAAGTATTCTGAATAGCGACACTTAGTATATGAGCAAATTCTCATAATTTAAAAACAATAGTATGTAATTTTGTTCTTCTATTTATGTTTTACACACACAATTTCTCAAGCTGCATATAAATTGCCTAATGGGTTTGTTAGAAATTACTTATTTCGAGAGTTTGCACGTTTAACCAACGCAGGGCAGTACTTAAAATATTTTTATCGAACCAAATTTATATTTTTTTTATAGATTGGTGGAAGTAAACGGTAAAATAGTCTTGAATAAAAACCGTGAAGACCTCAACCGATTACTGGCAGCTGCACCAGATCCAGCACAAATGGTCGTCCTGAGAAAAATCTCCAACGTGTCAAAAATCGCTTCCAACGAACTGGAATCGTTGAGAATAAAAGCCGAAGAAGCCCAAAAGGCCAAAGAAGCTCTAAAATCGGATAACGTTAGATTAACTCATCGAATATCCTACTTAGAAGAACAGGTTAGCTAATAAAAACAATATAAAATGCACTCGTCACAAAAAGTATTGCATAATTTTAAAAATTTCCTCACGGAAACCGATGAGTCCGGTCGGAGTCGTAAATAATAAAGTTATTTATTTCAAATTTGTTTATTTAAAAACCACAACATTAAAATAACACAAATAAAAAATGAAACTTTCTCCTTATTTGCTCTAAAACAAAATCTATTTCTAAAGCAAACTAGTGATAAATCAGTAAACAGTAAATCTATTTAACTTATTGTTAAAATTATAAAAGTTATTGCTTATTGCTTCCGATGGACCAGGCTCGGCTTTGCCACTCATATTTTCAGTAAAACCAGTATTATTTTTTATTATCTGCAATTAAAGCAAAGAATTTATTTAAAAAAAAAAACAAGTAAAAAACCTTAGCACCACGTACCTTAACTAATTTCAATATTGAAAAACCAACCGCTGGAAATCACTCACTAAACACGTAGCAATAATGCCAAATGGATAAACGTACTCTCCTCCTTAATTCTAGAAACGAACTGCACAATTTGTTGTTGCCATGATACAAATATACAAGGTATGATATCTAGCGGTTTAAAACTCGTCCGATCTGCGCATGTGACGTCATTGGTGGTATTCTATAGGGCGTTTCAATGTCAATATATAGGAATTTGATATTTATTTGGTCAATTTATTGTTTAAAACTTTTATTTGTTGGTTATTAAACATTATTCATCAAAACAAAATTCAAATCATACATGTATGGCTTAAAATTGAGAATAAATAAATTGAGAATTTTAAATTATATTTTTATTCGAGATTTAATTAAAGGGAACGATGGTAGACGTAGACTAGGTAAAATAATTAAGTAATTAAGCAAGGTATATTTATATATTTATACATAAAAATATCGGTCTATTGTTTTTTAGATTGATAGTAAATTCCAAATAAATTATAGGACTTATCAACGTAATCAACACCATCAGAAACATCTACTCTACAAAAACAAAATACCTATTTTATTTATCCATAATACAATCATTCTATTATACAACTTAAAATATGATTTAATAACATTATGATACTGTGTTAAGTTACTATTTAAAAACAGTTTCTATTAACTTTTTTTCCCTATTATTAATTGTTCTTCCCTACGAGATGCACTTTTTTCTTTATTTAGATTTTGATGTTTGCTTGGTAAAGGTAAGTTTTTTGACGGAATAGCTCCCTTTTTTAGGGGTTGGTAGTTTTTTGGGGTGTACTCAAGCAAGTCAAGTTTCGTTCGTAAGTGAAATCTTTTGAGCATTTTTTTACGTTGAAATTGTTAACCAGCTTACATAAATATTTCCATTTTGCACTTTCTTGTCTTTTGGAAAGCTGAAGAACTTTATATCACTCGAAAAATGTTTAGTGTTATTGTCAATACCACACCCGTATACAGCACAACGCATTTTAATTAATTTATTTTATATTTTCCGGGAAAAATTTAAAATTATAACCTGTAAGCAATGGCGTCTGATCACCAGTGACGTCACTAACCACGCCCCAAACATGCGCGATATCTTATCTTGTATATTTGTATCATGTGTTGTTGCAATGCAGTGGGCTCCGATCGGAGTAATCGGCACATGGTGGGGGTAACCGGTTGGCTCCGATCGGAGTCGTTAAAAGCGACCGTGTTAAAAACTATTTTTCCTTTTTTTTGTAAAAATCGACCCCAGTAAATCTAAAAAAAAAGTGCAAGACTTGCAAGGGTCTTGGTGCAAGACCAAGACCAAGACTGGAGCCTGCAAGAACAAGACCAAGACTCTTATTTGACTGCAAGACCAAGACCTTGTATGCAAGACCAAGATCAAGACTAACCCGGTCTTGGTCTTGCATTTGCTCATCACTAATCAAAATTTTCACTTTTGGATCCGATAGACGTATTCCAGTTTATAGACGTGCAGGTGAGCGATTTGCTCAGTGTAACGTAAGAGCAGCCAGAAATTATGGAGGTGGTTCGATTATGGTATGGGAAGGCATCTGTTTTGAAGACCACACCGCGGAGTTAATTGTGTTTCGTAGGGGATCACTGACAGCTGATCGGTATATAATGGAGGTTGTTGAGGAAAATGTAGTGCCATTTGTTCCAATCATTGGAGAGAATTTTATTCTAATGCACGATAACGCTCGCCCGCACTTTGTCAGAATAACAATGGAATACCTTCAAGAGGTTGGTATCCAAGTTTTAGATTGGCCAGCAGTTAGGCCAGACCTAAACCCAATTGAACATGTTTGGGACTACCTGGACAGACGCCTAAGAACTCGTAATATCGCTCAAGACAACCTTGATGAGCTGGAAAATGTTTTAATAGAAGAATGGGAAAATTTGGATTTGGATTACATAAGTGACCTGATAAGAAGCCTTCCACGGACAATGAGAGATGTTATTAGAGCCAGAGCTGGCAATACCAGATACTAAAATGTTCAATTTATCGTTCAAATTTTTTATTTTGTTACTTTGTATTATCTGATTTTTCTAGAATAATTATTATTATTTATGCTCATTATTTTTTTATTTTTAATTTTATTTAAATAAACTACTTTGAAACATACAGGGTGTTTCTTAAGTAATCTAAAATATTATATGGGGCGCTTCGTTACTCAATTTTAAGACGAAAAGTTCATATAAACATGTGTGATAGGTGTTGTCGTTTATGAGATACAGGGTGTTGTACGTGAAATTAATTTTTCTTGGTGACGCTACTGATTTATATTTTTTATTATTTTTTTACAAGCAACATGTGTTAAACATAAAGAAAAAATAATACATTTTAGAGCAAATGTTCAAAATGTCCACCTCCAGCTAAAATGCAAGAATCCGCTCGATGTCTAATGGATTGTCGAATACGTTCGAAGATACCAGGATTGTTACGAATAACATTACAGCCGTCTATGATACGATTTTGAAGATCTTGTACGTTTAATATCAGTGTTGTGTAAACAAGCGATTTCAAATATCCCCACACACAAAAATCCAGAGGATTGTGTCCAGGTGATCTAGGGGGCCACGGGTGTGGAGATCCTCGTCCGATCCAATGGTCTGGAAAAACATTATTTAAAAACTCGCGTACAATCACTGAAAAATGTGGAGGAGCTCCGTCATGCATGAACCACATGCGCCTTCTAATAATAATAGGTACATCTTTCAAAAGAAGTGGAAGTTCATTTTCTAGAAAATGTTGGTATGTCTCACCGGTTAACCGTACAGGAAGGAAAAATGGTCCAATTAAATAATCATCGATGATGCCAAGCCAAACATTGACCGAAAATGTTTGTTGAAATCGTTTTACACTTATGGTATGTGGATTTACATCTGCCCATATGTGGTCATTATGAAAATTCATAATCCCATGTCTAGAAAAGTTGGCTTCATCCGTAAATAGAATATTGGCCACAAAATTCGGATTGTTCGCGATTTCACGTAAAATCCATTGACAATACGGTAATTATTTAGAAGAGCTACTTCTGGCCATTTTTCGAAATTTTTACAAAAATAGTTTAATTATGATCTACAAATCATGAATTGAGTATTCATTTAGTGCGCTCAAGCATATTTTTTCCAAAAATTAATTTTTAAAGTTGGAACTATTTTTTGATCGCGCTGCCATTTTTAGCAGTATGGCGTCATAAAATGGTATGCAAATAGTAATACGCGACAAATAACAAAGAAAATAAATTATTTTGATATATATTACATTATAAATTTTACCGAAAAAGGATTAAAAAGTAATCTTATTATATATAAATATACTTTCATGACTTACATTTAATAGGTGGCTTTCCTAAAAAGATGTATCGACACTCATCACTACACTTCACATTCTGTATTTTATTTAATTAAAATCTGCTCCACACAATATTTATATAATTAAATATAGGTACTCTCTGAAAAACTAAATCTACAATAATTATAACTTGTAATCATCTTAACAAAATGTTCTATTTAACAACAAAACTTATTCTGCAATACACAATACTAAAATCTACTTTTTAACAGCGCTATCTGCTGTTCCGAACATAACTTGCGTTATGTCATGTAGATACCAGCGTTGCCACATCTCTAAATAAAACTTAAATATTAGGATCATATTTTTTTACATTATAAATATATAAAAAATATTGAAAATAAAATGTGAAATGTAGAGAGAATATTACTAACCAAATCAAATTGGTCTTTTTGCATTTTATAAAAGATAAAACAAAGATAAACAAATACGCAAAATTCAGTGACGGGTGGCGATGCTATCCTAATCCAACCTAACCTAACCAAACTTAACCAAACCTAACCAAACAAAACCTTACCTAACTTAACCTAACCTAACCTAACCTAACCTAACCTAACCAAACCTAACCTAATCTAACCTAACCAAACCAAACCAAACCAAACCTAACCAAACCAATCCTAACCTAACCAAACCAAACCAAACCTAACCAAATCTAACCAAACCTAACCTAATCTAACCTAACCAAACCAAACCTAACCAAACCTAACCAAACCAAACCAAACCAAACCAAACCAAACCAAACCTAACCAAACCAAACCAAACCTAACCTAACCAAACCAAACCTAACCAAACCTAACCAGACCTAACCAGACCTAACCAAACCTAACCAAACCTAACCAAACCTAACCAAATCTAATCTAACCGAACTTAACCTAGCTTAACCTAACCTAACCAGATCTAACCAAACCTAACCAAACCTAACCAAACCAAATCTAACCTAACCTAACCTAACCTAACCTAACCAAACCAAATCTATCCTACCCTAACCAAACCTAAC
Source organism: Ophraella communa (assembly GCA_035357415.1). Taxonomy (NCBI): domain Eukaryota; kingdom Metazoa; phylum Arthropoda; class Insecta; order Coleoptera; family Chrysomelidae; genus Ophraella; species Ophraella communa. The sequence goes on from CM068987.1 coordinate 20,975,567, forward strand.
CTAACCTAACCAAACCAAATCTAACCTAACCTAACCAAACCAAACCAGACCTAACCAAACTTAACCGGGTTTGGTTAGGTTAAGTAGGGTAGGTTAGGTTTGGTTAGGTTAGGTTAGGTTTGGTTAGGTTTGGTTAGGTTTGGTTAGGTTAGGATAGATTTGGTTTGGTTAGGTTAGGTTAGGGGTAAAATTTCGGTATAGGGGAACAACTCCGATTTTAACGAATTTTTTTTTGGACACTCCCTAAACATCCCTGAGCACTACTTTGAAGTTTTTTTTTTCCGGAAATGAAAACTAAAATTTTGAAAAAATTTTGAAATTTAAAAAAAAAAATTTTTTGCTCCAATTTGCACAGGTTAGGTTAGGTTAGGTTAGGTTAGGTTAGGACACTCCCTAAACATCCCTGAGCACTACTGTGAAGTTTTTTTTTCCGGAAATGAAAACTAAAATTTTGAAATTTTTTTCCAAAAAAAGGTTAGGTTAGGTTAGGTTAGGTTGGGTTAGGTTAGGTTAGGTTAGGTTAGGTTAGGTTAGGTGAAATTAGAATTAGAATTAAATTGTGTCCAAATTAGGTTAGAGCTGGGTTGGAGTTAGGTTAGCCAGGTTAGGTGGAATTAGAATTAGGTTAGGTTAAATTAGAAATTAGGTTAGGTTAGGTGGAACCAAATTAAATTAGAATTAGGCCAGGTTAGACAGGTTGGAGTTGGATTAAGGTTGGAAATTAGGTTAGGTTAGTTTAGGTTAGGTTAGGTTAGGTTAGGTTGGGTTGGGTTAGGTTAGGTTAGGTTGGGTTAGGTTAGGTTAGGTTAGGTTAGGTTAGGTTTCAACTTACATTTTATCGGGTTCTCCAAAAAAATTTTTGTGCAAATTGGAACCAAAAAATTTTTTTTTTAAATTTCAAAATTTTTTCAAAATTTTAGTTTTCATTTCCGGAAAAAAAAACTTCACAGTAGTGCTCAGGGATGTTTAGGGAGTGTCCAAAAAAAAATTCGTTAAAATCGGAGTTGTTCCCCTATACCGAAATTTTTCCAGGTTAGGTTAGGTTAGATTTGGTTAGGTTTGGTTAGATCTGGTTAGGTCTGGTTAGGTTAGGTTAAGTTAGGTTAGATTAGATTAGGTTTGGTTAGGTTAGATTAGGTTAGGTTTGGTTTGGTTAGTTCTGGTTAGGTTTGGTTAAGTTTGGTTAGGTTAGGTTGGATTAGGATAGCATCGCCACCCGTCACTGAATTTTGCGTGTTTGTTTATCTTTGTTTTATCTTTTATAATCTGCAAAAAGACCGATTAGATTTGGTTAGTAATATTGTCTCTACATTTCACATTTTATTTTCAATATTTTTTATATATTTATAATGTAAAAAAATATGATCGTAATATTTAGGTTTTATTTAGAGATGTGGCAACGCTGGTACCTACATGACATAACGCAAGTTATGTTCGGAACAGCATATAGCGCTGTTAAAAAGTTGATTTTAGTATTGTGTATTGCAGAATAAATTTTGTTGTTAAATAGAACATTTTGTTAAGATGATTACGAGTTATAATTATTGTAGATTTAGTTTTTCAGAGAGTACTTATATTTAATTATATAAAATTGTGTGGTGCAGATTTTAATTAAATAAAATACAGAATGTGAAGTGTAGTGATGAGTGTCGATACATCTTTTTAGGAAAGCCATTTGTTAAAAGTAAGTCATGAGAGTATATTTATATATAAGATTACTTTTTTAAAGTTTTTTCGGTCAAATTTATAATGTAATATATATAAAAATAATTTATTTTCTTTGTTATTTGTCGCGTATTACTATTTGCATACGATTTTCAGACGCCATACTGCTAAAAATGGCAGCGCGATCAAAAAATAGTTCCAACTTTAAAAATTAATTTTGAAAAAAATATGCTTGAGCGCACTAAATAAATACTCAATTCGTTGTTTTTAACTATTAATTAAACAATTTTTATAAAAATTTTAAAGATAGGCCAGAAGTAGCTCTTCCAAATAATTACCAAATTATCTTTTAGAATATTCCAAACAGTTTTGTTACTAACATTTTGTTGAAGTAACACCTTCAACAGGCTGCAAAACATATTTTGCCCAATATATTCAAGAGCGCTAGTACAACCCCTCGATTTTACTTGTTTGTCGGTACACACACCTGCTCCCTAATACTAAGCATTTGAAAAACATACACACAGATTGACCGCCGGTACCCCGCCCGGCGTCTTATAGTTTTACGACTTTTTCAATTTTACCTCTCAGTTTTGTAATAATCTCTCACAAGGGTAGTCACACTTTCTCTCGCCCTCTCGTTATCTTGCGATGTTTAATAGATATTAAAGTCTCTCTCTGTTTTGCGTGAATGTTTCAACAAAATTAATTAAGTAATTTGATTAACTGGTGTTAGTAACAATTCTTTATTAAAACTAAAACTTGTAAATTATAGTTTGTGCATTAACGTAGTGAAACCAACATAAGGACTAAGGACTACTAGTGATATAAACTCATGTAAGTGAACAGTTATAGCTAAAGACACATTATTAGTCCATAGTGCGACGGTATCATTTTCTTATAATATTTTGCAAACTGAATATGAAATATGTTCTTTTTCACCAAGTACTTCTATAACCTAATCTAAATATTGTTTTCAAGTAACCGTCCAATTATTTGCTTGTCATGAATAAAAATAAATTGTTTTAAGCATCTGGCGTGTTACTGTTCAAAACTGGTCCTTCGAAATCTCCTCAATTGTTATAGGTCCAGATAAATTGTAAGCCACCTCAGGCTAACTTCTCTACCAATAAAGTTACAGTTCACAGCTCCACTTGATCTGGATCTAAACAAATTGGTCCTTCGAGCCGGATTTTAGCTCAAAAACAACTCTTTTACGCTAAAATTTCTGTCCCAGCTTCTCTTAAAATCATCAATTGTTTGCTCTTACACTCACCAACCATACCTCAATGAGCATTAGTGTCGTGAGAAGAAATAAGAAACTAATCACCCATCAGTACAGTGGATTGCAGTTGAAGAAAGTACCTGTTGACCGAAAGGGTCTCACACCCTCCGCGGCTGAGCTCTACGATCCCGAGACGGCAGCCGGCATCGCCCGTAACAGTGTGAAGTTTGGTGACTATATTATTTGTTTTATTTATGTATTTTATGTATTTTATTTATTGCATAGATATTTTTATTTAAATCTCTTTTTTTACTCTTAACGTTCATAACTTTAATTATTGATAGTTTATTGTTTCAATTATGTCTCTTGAGGATTATAAAAAACGACGTTCAGCGGCCAAAGGTCAAATAACTCGAATTGCAAACTGGATTAGCAATAATTTAGATAATACTGATTTAACTCAATTTAAAAATAGATTATCATTATTAGAAAATAGTTTTGCCCAATATAGCTCTGTCCAGGATGAAATCGAGTTCTTATTAGATACCTTAAAAGTGAGTGATAATGAAGATAGAAATTCTATTGAAAATAAGTACTTTGACCTTCTTTCTCTTATCAATAATTGTATACAAAAATTGCAAGGTGCGAAACTCGTACCACCTCAAAATGTTCCAAACATTCATTTACCGGAAATCAGAATTCAACCTTTTACAGGGTCGGATCAAGCCGATTGGGCTGGTTTTTACGATTTATTTGAGTCCCTAATTCAAAATAACCCTAAACTCAATTCAAACGTTGAGAAATTCTTTTATCTCAAGTCCCTCTTACGAGGTGAAGCATTAAAAGTTATTGAAGCACTTAAAGTCACTAATGATAATTTTCTTACTGCTATAGATTTGTTGAAGCGCCGATATGAGAATAAATCAAAATTAGTTAACACTTATTTTCACTCACTTTTAGGGGCGGACAAAATTACAAAATGCACACCACAATTGTTAAGGGAATTTGTTACCAATGCTAGAAAATCTTTAGAATCTTTAAAAAACTTAAATTACTCTGACAAGGAATTATTTGATGCACTTTTAGTTTACTTACTAGAACAAAAAATGGATTTCGTCTCCCGTCGAAGTTTTGAGGAAAACAGAGATTTTGATAGTCTACCCACGCTTCAGAATCTTTTTCAATTTTTAGAAAATCGTTGTGTTGTTTTAGAGAATCTTTCTAGTCTGGAAAACGTCTCTGATGCTGACAAGAAGCCAAATAGGTCCTCAAAGATTACTCTGCACAACCAGGTTGGAAGTGTGCAGGTTGCCCCCTCCACTTTCAGTAAAAACTGCTTACATTGTGCCAGCAAGCAGCACAAAATTTACCAATGTGAAAAGTTTACTTCCCTCCCTCCCTCAGATAGGCATCTTTTTGTAAAGAGAAGATCTCTTTGCTTTAATTGTTTAGGCGATAAGCACACTCTGCAAAGTTGTTCTAGTAAAATTCGATGTAGCATTTGTAAACAATCTCACCACACATTGCTTCATTTGAAACAATCACCTTCTTCCTCCAGCACTATTCAAGATTCAAAGACTAACAGCAATACTCTTACTAATAGAAATTATGATGAAATTCATCCTCATTCTTCTCAAGCTTCTCTTGAAGATGGCACCACATCAATGAGAAATAGCACTGCAATTCACCACCAAATGCATACTTCACCCAACACGCAACGAATACTGTCTCCAAACAGCACCAGTTTCAACCCACAATCATGACTAGAATCGATTCCAAACTCAACCGATACTCCAGTGCAATCCACTAGTTTGTCTTCTTTCTCTACTCAATCATCTCATGTGTTGCTGGCTACAGCAACGGCCAAGATTTACTTACAAAATGGTTCCCCCTTCAGGGTCAAACTTTTGCTTGACTCTGGAAGTCAAATCTCTTTTATGACCCGATCCTTGGCCAATAAACTCGGGCTCTCACCCTATAAGCATAAACTTTACTCCACAGGCCTAGGTGGTCATTCTGGCACCTTTTCAAGAGAGATGTTGGATATCCATTTATATTCTCAAATAGACAACTCAAAGAGCTTTAAAGTATCTTGTGCCATCGTTGACAACATAACTCAAAACCTCCCACAAACACCGCTTAACTTAGATGAATTTGATATCCCCGAAGATGTTGCTCGGGATTTGGCAGATGTTCAATTTTGTAAACCCTCCGAAATAAATATTCTGTTGGGAGCAGATATCTATTATTATCTTTTGAAGCCTGGCATCATCAATATGGGGTTGGAACACCCCATTCTAGTAAATACTCATCTAGGGTGGATAGTATCCGGTAACGTGCCCTCTCAATGTTTTAGAACTAAAACTTCTAGATCTCGCCATAGTTTTCACACTCTACTGTTGACTGAAAGCTCAGTAACAGAAAATAGTAAGCTAGACACTCTGTTAGAACGGTTTTGGGTCCAGGAAGAACTTCAAGCCACCCCCTCTCTCTCTTCTGAAGATGAATTGTCTGAACACATCTTCAGAGACACTACTCTGATCCTACCCAGTGGTAGATATCAAGTGGATATGCCATTTAAGGATTCGTTGACCCCTGCTAAATTAGGCGACTCCTTTTGTATCGCTAAAAAGAGATTTCTCTGTTTGGAAAAACGCTTTGAAAAAAACCCCCAACTTTTCTTAAACTACAAAAAGTTCATAGATGAGTACGTCGACCTTGGGCATGCTAGATTTGTTCCCCTATCTCTCACCAATGAGCACTCAAAAAATAAGTATTTTATCCCTCATTTGTGCGTTTTAAGAGATAACAGTCCAACCACAAAAATTCGTGTAGTTTATGATTTCTCTTGTAAGACCACCTCTGGTTTATCACTCAACGACATCACGCTAAAAGGTTTCCAAGTGCAACCTGAACTCTTTGACATTCTCTGCCGTTTTAGAAGCTTCAAATATACGCTAACTGCTGACATTGAAAAAATGTACAGACAAATTGCTATGAATCCTTCGCACAATTATTTGCAAAATATCTTGTGGAGAGAAAGTCCTTCTCAGGAACTTCAATGTATTGAATTAACCACAGTGTCATTTGGTCAAAACTGTGCCCCTTTTCTAGCCACCAGGGTGTTGAAAGAAGTTGCTATTCGGAATCCTGAACTTGCTCTTGCGTCAAAAGCCCTTTTAACACAGACCTATGTTGATGATATTCTCGCAGGCACTAACAACCTCTCTGATCTAAAAACCCTTTACACTGAACTAAACTCTATGCTCTCCAAACACGGATTTAACCTACATAAGTATTGCTCCAACTCCAATGAATTTCTAGAAAATATTTCTCAAAATCACACTACAGAATATGACTTAAACATGGATGATCTCCCTTGCAAAATTTTAGGAATAAAATGGCACCCTGGAAAGGACTCATTGAGAATTTCTATTCCCAACTCACTTAGTACTGATAAAGTAACTAAACGTTACATTCTCTCTGCTCTCGCTTCTTGCTACGATCCTCTTGGTCTAGTAAATTTTGTGATTGCCTCAGGAAAGATACTCATGCAGAAATTGTGGTTGAGAAAACTTGATTGGGACACTGAAATCATTGATACATTACTTTTGGATGAATGGAAAAATTTTGTCAAAAGTCTGGAACTCCTTAAAACAATAGAAGTGCCCCGATATTTCTTTTTAAATAAAAACATTCAAAAAGTAGAATTGGTGGGATTCAGCGACGCCTCCTCTATCTGTTACGGTTGCGTTCTTTACGCTCGGACAACTTATATTGACAATTCAATCTCTTGTTTTCTTATTACCGCCAAATCCCGTGTTGCACCCATCAAAAATGTTCAGACCATCCCGAAGTTGGAGCTCAATGCAATGGTTTTACTTGCACAACTAACTCAACGGATCATTAAGATTTTCGAAAATGTTATCTCATTTGAATCTGTACACTTGTTCACTGACTCAAAAATTGCTCTGTCTTGGATAAACTCTCAACCTAGTAGATGGTCAGTGTTCGTTTCGAACCGTGTCTCCTGTATTCAAGAAATTTGTAAAAATTATCACTGGCGACATGTCAAATCACCCCTCAATCCTGCCGACATTGTATCCCGTGGAATGTGCAATGAAAGAATTTTAGACTTCTGGTTAACAGGACCAAAGTTTCTTCACTCAACTGATTTTGAATCCCTAAAAGAAGACACCTTTACTCCGATAGAAAAACCACCTGAAGAAAGGAAAGTGGTTTTAGTGTCACTACTGACAGATGAAAATTTTTGGATCACTTGGTTCTCCAAATTTTCAAAATTTTCAAGGTTGCAACGTACAGTGGCCTACACGCTGCGTTGGATACATAACTCTCGAAACAAAACAAACAAACGACTTGGTCCCTTAGAAGTCAGTGAACTCACTCTGGCACTAGAATTCATTATAAAAAGTATTCAAGCTTATTGTTTTGCAAAGGAAATCAAACAACTTTCTGATAATCGCCCTATTCTAAATAAACAACTACTGCCATTAAAATGCTTCATAGACAAATCCGGCATTTTGCGAGTGGGTGGTCGCTTGCAAAATGCAAATGTAACATTTGACCAGAAACACCCGATTCTTTTGCCCTCAAATAGCCACACTATACGTCTCCTTATTGAGCAAGAACATCGTAGATTGGGACACAGCGGTCCTCAAAACGTGCTGTCGAACCTTCGAATGAGGTATTGGCCTTTAAACGCGTTAAGAGAAATAAAGCGTATTATTCGACAATGTGTGATTTGTCATAGATTCAACGCGATCTCCTCTCAGCAGATAATGGCCGAACTCCCCAAAGATCGTGTGCAAGCCTCCAGGCCCTTTCAGAAGGTAGGTGTCGATTTTGGCGGACCGTTCTCTTTAAGATCTTCTCGACTAAGAAAAGCCCCTTGGCAAAAGTGCTACATTGCCATGTTCGTCTGTATGGTAACGAAAGCAGTTCACATCGAGCTGGTTTCAGACTTGTCCACAAACGCATTTTTGCTCACTCTAAAAAGATTTATTGCCCGAAGAGGCAACCCTTCTGTCATCTATAGTGACAACGGCACAAATTTCCTAGGAGCCAGAAACCAGTTAAAAGACATTTACGACTTCTTTAAGTCCCAACCGGATTATGACCATGTACGTAGTTTCCTTGCACAGAACGAAACTCAATGGAAATTCATTCCACCTCGTTCACCCCACTGGGGAGGTTTGTGGGAGTCAGCGATAAAAAGCGCCAAGTATCATCTGGTACGCCTCATGGGCAACTCCTCTTTTACTTTTGAAGAGTTTAGCACGGTGTTGGCGCAAATAGAAGCGATATTAAACTCACGCCCCTTGTACGTCCCCTCAAATGATCCTAACGACCTCAACCCGCTGACTCCGGGACATTTCCTAATAGGGACGGCTTTAACAGCTTTCCCAGAACCCAACGTCTCTAACACACAGATAGACAGGCTTTCATTTTGGAGGCAATGCACTCACATTCACCAAACATTTTGGAAGAAATGGTCTACGGATTACCTCCATAGACTTCAAAATCGACCAAAATGGTTAGAACCCCATCCAGACCTCAAGGTAAATGATGTCGTGTTACTCAAAAACGAAGACACACCCCCTCTCAAATGGCCGTTGGCAAGAATTATAGAGACAATTCCGAGCAAAGACGGACGAGTTAGGATAGTTCGCTTGTTGACTCCTGATGGGGAATATACTCGTCCCATCACGAAGGTATGTCGATTACCTATCCCTTCAACTAACATTCCAGATAGTGAAAGTTTTTCCCCAAGCTTAGAACGCTCAAGCGAAAGCCCTTAGTCTTCTCTTTCAGGCATTGCAATCTGGTAGTTGTATCCCTTGCCTCATATCCTCTTCATTCTCTTTCTTCTCTTCCTTTCTGGCCCGGGGCAGTATGTTGAAGTAACACCTTCAACAGGCTGCAAAACATATTTTGCCCAATATATTCAAGAGCGCTAGTACAACCCCTCGATTTTACTTGTTTGTCGGTACACACACCTGCTCCCTAATACTAAGCATTTGAAAAACATACACACAGATTGACCGCCGGTACCCCGCCCGGCGTCTTATAGTTTTACGACTTTTTCAATTTTACCTCTCAGTTTTGTAATAATCTCTCACAAGGGTAGTCACACTTTCTCTCGCCCTCTCGTTATCTTGCGATGTTTAATAGATATTAAAGTCTCTCTCTGTTTTGCGTGAATGTTTCAACAAAATTAATTAAGTAATTTGATTAACTGGTGTTAGTAACAATTCTTTATTAAAACTAAAACTTGTAAATTATAGTTTGTGCATTAACGTAGTGAAACCAACATAAGGACTAAGGACTACTAGTGATATAAACTCATGTAAGTGAACAGTTATAGCTAAAGACACATTATTAGTCCATAGTGCGACGGTATCATTTTCTTATAATATTTTGCAAACTGAATATGAAATATGTTCTTTTTCACCAAGTACTTCTATAACCTAATCTAAATATTGTTTTCAAGTAACCGTCCAATTATTTGCTTGTCATGAATAAAAATAAATTGTTTTAAGCATCTGGCGTGTTACTGTTCAAAACTGGTCCTTCGAAATCTCCTCAATTGTTATAGGTCCAGATAAATTGTAAGCCACCTCAGGCTAACTTCTCTACCAATAAAGTTACAGTTCACAGCTCCACTTGATCTGGATCTAAACACATTTACTTCATCTGCAACTGATGTTGGTCAATAATTTGAAGAATCTGGTTTTCCAATTGGGGATTTCTCACAGTTCTGGGTCGTCCAATAATATTCTTCGATTTAGCAAAAGTTCCAGTTTCTTGTAAACGAATAAGTAACTTAGTAAACGTATCTGAACATAGTAAACGATTATTTGGATAACGCTGGGCATACGTACGTCTAGCTTCTAAGGCATTACCATTCGCTAATCCGTACAAAAAATGCATATTAGCCATTTCAACATTAGTAAACAATGGCATAGTTATTAACTAAACACAGAGTCAATCAAATAAAAATGTACGATTTTTGCGTTGGTTTTCAAATTTGACACTTGTCAACATTATTTCAAAGGCCACTTAAAATAAGCATGTTTTTGCGTATTACTTCTAAAAACCAGTAGCGTCACCGGGAAAAATTAATTTCACGTACCATAAACAACAACACCTATCACACATGTTTATATGAACTTTTCGTCTTAAAATTGAGTAGCGAAGCGCCCCATATAATATTTTAGATTACTTAAGAAACACCCTGTATTTCCAAATTAATTTCCCAATAAAATGAAAAGATAATAATAAAAACTTTACTCATAAATCACTTTTGCGATACTTTTCGTGACGAGTGTAGTTCTTTTATAACCTTAACTATATTTACAGGTCTCAGAGCTGGTAAATCGGAAGACAACCGATCTGGACAGAAGAATCTTATCCCCACCACCACCTACGATCTCAAAATCGAACCAAAACGTCACTAACATTAACATAAGAACCCTATCTCCCTCAAACGAGAAGCACGTTTTCAAGAAATCAGACGAAACTTCTTCTATCCCTTCGAGATCGAAGAGCAGTCTGTCGAACGTCTCCAACACTCACATACCTTCTCTAACTGCGGAATATTGCCACAAGCTCATCCACAACAGACACCAACACAAACACAAATCGTCCAGAAGCAGTATCCAAAGCCCCGTACCTAGTAACGACAAAGTGGCTTACAGGAAGCACCATCACCACCACAGGGAGAAAGATTACAACTCCGAAACGAATTCCGGAAGATATAGCAGGAAGAACGACAGGTATTCGGCAGATTTTGCTAAAGCAAACTCTGAAAAAGAGTACAACGTCGATATAATGGATCAGAGCTACAAGAAAGCTACGCAGATCGTGCAAGATCTAACCAGGAACAAAGAGCCCACCACGTACGAGAAGCATCGACAAAAGTGTATCACCGCTTCGGAAAAATACAACTCGGAGTTGCTGCGACACTACAACGCCAGAAAATCCACCTCGGTGCTGGATTTCAGATCGGAGATCCACATCGGTCCGAAATATGAAGCGAACGAAATCGATACAGGCGACGAGGATAAAGCTTATAGAAAGTTAGACGCTAGAAGCGTCAAATCTTTGGATTTCGACAGCGACTGCAATTCCAGATTGAATGATTACGCTTCGGAGCCGAACAAACCAAGACCTACCCCACCGAAGAAACCGTTGAGGCTCTCCTTGCACAAAACGCACAGTTTGCAATCGGTGGAAACAAACTCCGATTGTCAAAGTAGAATCGACAGGAAATCCATGAAGAGAAACTATAAGGGTGAAGCGCCATTGTGTGGAGTCAAAGTGCAAGAACAGAACGGCGGTAGCAATCATATAATCAAGTGGAACTACAGGAGGAGTCTGGATAATAATTTGGAAAATGGTAGTTGGTGTTGAGAACAATGAACGATGATTGAAATTAGAAACGTTGATGGTCAGTGAATTAAAATACTGAAGAGTAGGTTTCATTGATGGGGCCTGAAAGGTCTCTTTTGAGCCAAGCTTTTATCCTAAAGGATAAAATCCCAATCAATGGTTTTAGATTTTTCTTGGTCTTACTACTTCTAATTTGGTTACAGGAGCTTTCTTTAGTCAAAGGTTATCTACCAGAGCCAGAGAATCTAGCGTTTAAAGAGATTCTTACATTTTGTTAGGTCCATTGCAGTTCCTTCTGATTCATTCATTTCATTCTAAGTAAGTATTTTGGAGTGACTGATCAAATCTCAATCACTGGTTGGAGATTGAAAGCTATAATTGCTTTTACATCTTGTTAAGTTCATTTTAGATCCTTCTGAGCTATCCTCAGCTACTTACCTTCATTCTAAGTAAGTATTTTGGTGACAAATAGATTCTGATTACACTCCCAACTATAGGTTTGTGATTTTTCTTGTTTTTACTCCTTATAATTCGGTTACTGTTCTCAATGGTGTGTCTCAAAGCCATAAAATATTAAGTCTGGAAGTTAAAATTGCTCTTCTTGTTATGTCCGTTGAAGTTCTTTCTCAGTCATACTCAGCTGTTTACTCTCATTACTAACACTACTATCAGATCACAATCCCAGCCAATAGTTTGATATATATCTTGGTTTAAAATCTTTTAACTTGAGTAAATCAGAAAATATGAAGTGTAGTTCTTCCTGAGTTATTTAGTTTCTAATTAGGTGTTCTAGTGCCACTAGTGGCTAATTAGAACCCCAATCACTAGTTTGACACATTTCTTGGTTTAGTTATTTGAGATTTTTCTTTCAGAAATATGTCTTTAAGTCAGTCACAATTGTTCTTTACATCTTATTGGTCAATTTTGATTCTTCCTTGGAGACCACCAGTTTCTGATTACAATCAAATTTAGTTGTCCCATTTGTTTCTTGTTATTTTTAAGCATTATTGAACTTCTTAGAAAGTCTACGGTCTTTTTGGTCACCTCATCTCTCCTCTGAGATGTTTCATGACTACTGGTAAGACTTGTTGGACTCATCTGAAAGTCTAATGTCTTCTGGGAAGAAGAAATTCCCTTCAAAGTTAAGTATTTAGATAGTTTAGGTAAAGTTCACCTGGTTATCTTGAAAGTTCCAAAGTTCCTAAGAGCTTTTAAAAATCTTTAATGTCTTCCCACCTTCTCTGAAGAGTAAATCCATCGCTGTAAACCTAAAAAGGGCTCTTGGCTTAAGTATTTAGTTCAAACTGCTGCCTCTAAGAGGTTTGATTTTAGCTGGAAGTTCTAATACTTCAATATATACAATTCCAGTTAACAGTCTGACATGTTTTCTGTTTTTTTCCAGTTGGATTCTAGTTTGGGTTGATTTTGAAACCGTCTGCTGTCTTCTTTATCATCCACACTCTTTCTGAAAAGTTATTTTCCCACATTTTGGACAGAGCTCTTTTTTTTCCACAAAATTATAACAGTTTCTGTTTTTCTTTTTCCCATACTTGGATTAAATTTTTATTTTTGTGCTAGTTTCATTTAACTGCATCTTTAAATTATTATTATATTCTGACCTTTGTCGCGGCCCTGATTTTTTATTCAGATAGTTTTTCATTCAATAAATCTTCTAGGTTTACCTTATATTCACTTCCTAGATTTGATTTTTGGTTTTTTATTGTCTTAAGCATCTATTTTTTCATCTCAATGATCTTTTCCTGTCCAAAATATACTTTCTATACAATTGTATTTACAGAAAATGACTTGAAAGTGCAATATTTTGACTAACAACAAATTCTAATATTCAATTTGACTGAAAAATTAGTTATTTGTTTCTAATTTCGATTATTTGTACTGAAAATGTATTATTTTGAAGTAACAACGATACCTTCTTCATTTGTACCAAGTAAATAAAAATATGTATAGTACGCTCCTGTCTATGTGATTTAAATTCCGTAATATTGATTTATTGGGTGTAAGAAGTATGGTCGGTAGTTTGTTTAAACATTCATTAATTTACATAATAATCTGTTTACGTATCAATTAAATACTCGTAATTGATCATCGATATGCAGGAAAATTATTATTAAAGTTATTAATATCTTTCGCAAATTAAAATTCTTTGAGAGTTTAATTATTCTTACGAAACTTGGTAATTATTTGATCGAATTAAGATGGTATCGATAAAGTGGGGCGTTTTATCTACTGCAATATGACTGAAAGTATATAGAATATTATATTTACAAATTATTAGTTATTTTTGTATATATTTTTTAAATCAAATAAAAGAAAATAAAATTTTTATTTCCTTATTTATTAAATCCCCTGTGTTTAATTGGTTTCCAAAGCAGACTCGACCGTTTTTTGGAGGAAAACACAACCACTCCCTGTGCTATATGCCCAAAAAGCTTTGGATTACATTTCAATAGAAAACGTGATGGCGATCGACCAAATCGATACTAAACACAATCTCTGTCGTTTTGCAAATGAAAAAGGAAGAATGCTACTCGTAGACCGGTTTCCATTGAAATGTAATCCAATGTCCAGTGGGGTCTGTAGCCCAGGGAGTAGTTTTTTTTTTCTTTAGAAAACGTTTAAGCCTGATTTAGAAACTATTTAGAGTTTCTATACCTCATAGACAAGATGGTAGTCTTTAGCTAGTTGTTGTCTCCGTCTTTAGAATAACAGTCTAGTCAATAAATAAATATAATATTTCGGCTTTTAAAGATTTATTGACGTTTTTTCTTGACAAGTTATTTTTCAACAACCTTTTTTTATCAACTTTTTTTTCTAATTAAAAAATATATATATAAACAAATCCATAGAAACAAAACGATGTTCAAAGTATCTTCTACTTATCTTGGCTCGCACATTCTCCCTCCTGCTAAAGAAACTAGGTTTCTTCTAGCTCCATACGACAAATTTTTGTTACCGGTCGAGTGTATTCGGAAGTTGCAGTCTTGACGTTAACCACTCGAGTTCTACCATCAGGTCCTGGATGTACGGCAGTGACCCGACCCATTTTCCATTCATATTTGGGTGTTGTATTGTCTACAAGAATGACTACATCATCCACTTGAATGGGTCTACTTTCCTTCGTCCATTTAGTCCTTTTCGTAAGTGTAGGCAGGTACTCTCGAACCCATCGCTTCCAGAAGGAATCCACCAACATCGACGATTTTCTCCATTCTCTTCTCAGGGATCCAGCGTCCGGGTTCATCAACGGAACTTGACAATCTCCATTACTTGAACCCAATAAAAAATGGTTGGGTGTGAGAGCTTCATGGTCGTTGGGATCAATAGAAACCTTTGTAAGTGGTCTGGAATTGACGATTTTCTCTGCTTCCACGAGGAGAGTTTGCAAAGTTTCATCTCTTAACGACTGATCGTGCAATACCTTTCCTATAGTCCGCTTCACAATTCCAATCAATCTCTCCCATGCTCCCCCCCATGTGGGCACCTGTCGGAGGATTGAATTTAAATTCAATTCCTTTCGAAGACATGGAATCAATCACAGCGGAACAGTTCAAGTTTTTTAATGATTCTTTGAGCTCTTTAGCTGCCGCCACGAAGTTGGTTCCATTATCACAGAAGATAGACTGAGGCTTTCCTCTTCTGCATGCCATCCTCATTATTGCCATAACTGCCGAATCGCTATTTAAGGTGTGAGCTATTTCGAGATGGATCGCCCTCACCGCAAGACAGGTAAAGATGACTCCCCACCTCTTTTCCTTCCTTCTTCCTACAGTGACATGAATTGGTCCGAAATAATCCATTCCTACGTTCATAAATGGTCTCACCGCTCGACTCAGTCTAGCCTCTGGAAGCTGCCCCATCATGGGTGGTATCGGCTTAGCTCGCTGATTCTTGCAGACCTGACATCTTGAAAAAACGGATTTCACTGCTGCTCGTCCATTGATAACCCAGAAATCTTGTCTTATTTCATTCAAAACCAGCTCCACTCCTCTATGGCGAAATTTCTCATGGTAATGGTGAATCAGTAGTTTAACATAGTCGTGTTTTGCTCAAAATTATGGGTTGCTTTGTCCTTTCAGAAAGTTCTTTAGCTAAGTTGGTTCTCCCCCCAAGGACTAGAAAACCATCCTTAAATTTTGGACACAATGAGCGAAGTGGACTCTGGGTACTCAAACGTTGTCCAAGCTTCAAGTTTCGGATATCATCTGGAAAACAATCTTGTTGGGTTCGTTGTATCCACTGTTTTTCAGCTTCCTTAATTTCTGCTACGGATAATTCTGGAGAAAATTTGATATCATTAAATGTTTTCTTCTTTATCAACTTTATGAATCTCAGTAACCATGCAGTCGATCTGACCAACCTCAGCCATTTCGAGAATCTTTTGATTTCAGGAAGGATATTTTCATATTCTCTGGTAGCTAAACAAACTTCAGGAATTGATGCCGATTTGAGTTCCTTTAGATCATCTTCTATAAACTGGTCAAATTTTCCTTCTGCTGGCCAAAATTCCTCTGGGAGTTTCAAAAAATCAGGTCCACTAAACCAATTTTCGGATATAGCTGATATTTTTCTATCGTTGCGTCGAAATGTGTCTCGTGTCGCCTCGTCTGCCGAATTGTGTTCACTTGGTACCCATCTCCATTCACTGATATTTGTTCGTTCTTGGATTTCACCAACTCTGTGAGCTACAAACTGTTTGTAATCTCTACCATTAGCTCGTATCCATTTCAAAACACACCTGGAATCTGACCAAAAATATGTCTTGTCTATTTGTATTTCCAATTCGATCTTGATTGAATGAACTAATCGGCTCATCATGACTGCTGCTTGTAACTCCAGCTTTGGAATTGACAATGGTTTCAAAGGTGCCACCCTAGTTTTGGCTGCAACCAGAGAGATGTCCACCTTTTCATTACAGAGTGTGCGAAGATACACAACTGCAGCAAAGGCTTTTTCGCTACTATCGCAGAAGGCATGAATCTCAGTTGATGTGGCAATCGGTATCATCAGGCTGTAACATCTAGGGATTCTTATTCTGGTAATTTCGTGGAACTCTTCTATCCATTTACTCCAAATAATCAGTAATTTTTCGGGTAGAGGATCGTCCCAATTTATTCTTGCTCGCCATATGTCCTGCATCAAAATTTTACCTTTGATTGTGAAACAAGCAATGAGTCCTAACGGGTCAAATAAAGACATTATCGACTTCAAGATCTTTCTTTTCGTGGGTATCTCATCTAACATTAAATTTTGTGGATTCAATTTGAAGGAAAATTCGTCGCTGTCTGAATTCCACCACAGACCTAACACTCTATGCATTGAAGATTCATCGATGTTCTTTGAACTCGCCAACAGCATGCCGTCGGACAATTTTTCCTTTATCAGTGGTGAATTTGTTATCCAGTTCACAACCTCGAATCCAGCAATCTTTTGTATTCTGCAAACTTCTTGGATGGTGTTTAAAGCTTCTACTTCATCGTCTTTGGAATCGAGATAGTCATCTACATAAAATTTCGATATAATGGCTCGTTGGATTTCAGGATCTTCGGCGAATCTCTCAGCGTTCCGGTTCTTCACGAATTGTGCGCAAACGGGAGAACATGTTGCGCCAAAGGTCATCACGAGCATTTCATAAGTGTCTGGATCTCGGTCAATTTCTAAATTTCTCCAAAGGAAACGTTGAGCACACCTGTCTTCTTTCCGGATACCAACTCTATGGAACATCTCACGGACATCACCGCAAAATCCGAAGCGCCGCTGTCGGAATTTCCATAATATCGCTACTAAAGATTGAAGTAGATCGGGTCCAGGCATCAAGTTATCATTCAGGCTGACGCCATGGGACTTTGCAGCTGCATCGAAAACTATCCTGATCTTGTTGGGTTTGTTTGGATTATGAACTGCAAAGTGCGGTAGGTACCAGGTGTGAGGATCAACACAATCTGCTTCCTTTCGAGTCAACTTCCTGATATATCCTTTTTCTTCGTAGTCCCGAATCTTGTCACAGTAGTCGCTTCCCAGCTTATCATTCTGTCGACATTTCTTCTCCACACATCTCAATCTCTGTAGTGCTCTGTATCTGCTCTCAGGTAGCTGGATATCATCATGTTTCCAAAGGAGGCCAATTTCGTATCGTCCATCCACTTTCTTGATCGTTTCGTTCATTATTTTCAGTGCTCTCTCGTTTTCCACAGATAGTCGATCAGCTGTGACTAGTACGCCGAATGATTCAGTCGAGAACGAGTTTCTGACCAACTCAAGCAATTCGTCTTCTGCACTTTTCTTCTCGCAGATGTGGAGGGTATGAGCTCGAAATATCTCGCTATCATTTCTTCTTAAATCACAAGGACCATGTACTGCCCATCCCAGTCTACATTTACTCGCAACCGGCAAATTTTCTGGACCGTATTTGTCGAGCAATTATTAGATTCGCGTTATCTTGACCAATCAACAGTAAAGGTTTTTCATTCCGAACGTCACTAATTGGCAGTCCTTTCAAATGTCGATATTTTTTCCAGTCACTCATGTTGACATTTTGAGTTGGCAGTGACATATTTTCGATTGTACGGACTCCTCTCATGATGAATATATTATTTTCATCATCGGGTCTCGAAATTTGGACATCCATACGAAGTGAAGTCTGCTGTATCGACACATCATTGGTCCACTGTAGACAAAGAGTTTCTGAAGATCCAGTCAACCCAAGTGATTCAGCTATCTTCGCGTCCAACAATGTGACTGTAGAAGCTTCATCGCACAAGGCAAGTACTGAAATCATCCCTGCTGGTCTATATAATTGAACTGGAATCATTCGCAGTATGACAAGAAAAACATAACTTTTTCCTAGTCACTATGTTCCACCTTTCGTCAATAGGATCTTCTTTCATTTTGGGACATAATTCTTCTCGGTGCTCCTTTTCACAGTAATGACATTTACTTTTCTTCTGTTCATGGGTGCTGAACACTCTCTCAGGTTTCTTGGCTTGAAAGTGTTGTTTAAATGATCCATGTTTTTCAACATTGTAGCTTTGAGGTGTACTAACGTAGCACGCTGCCGTTGCTACTTCTCCAATCCATTGTGAGAAATCTTCTAAATTCACTTGTCCTTTTTTACTGACTACAACTTCACCCCATTTCACTCCCAATATCTGGGAGTTTATATAAAAGGTCTTTCAATAATTGTGGATTTTGGAGATGTCCTGTAGAATTCAGTGTCTTCATTATTGAAACCACATTGCACACTTCTGTTGAAAACTGAATGAGTTTTTCCAAATTCGTTTCCCTAATATAAGGTAAACTACTCACATTGGAAATCATAGCGTCGATGATTTGTTCGGGTCTTCCAAAACGCATCTGTAGGGTCTGAATCACCAAATTAACATTTTCAGGTGTCAACATCATTCCTGCTACTGCTTCTTTCGCGCACCCTTTCAAACAGCTCTGCAATTTCAACATGATTTCTTCATTGGAATACTCACAAAGACTGCATATATTTTGGAACTGTTTATAGAATAGGGGCCACTCTCGCGGGTTTCCGTCAAAGCGTGGAAAGTCCTTATCAACTGTTTGTCGTGCTAATAATTTTGAAGATTTATTGTGTATGCTTGGCGGAGAAACAGATTTCAAAACATTAGAAAGAGTTTCACAAAGCATTTTTATATCACTGTTGGGATGTTCTTCTTTCTCATGTTTGAATTCCACATCCTCAACTCCTACTTCGGGTATACTTTCTATCCAGTCTTCCACTGTCTGCACTTTATTTTCTTCCACGAACATTTCATTATTTTTAAAAATATCGATAGTCTTCGCTTCTTCATTGCAGCTTCTCATTTCTTCCTGTTCGTCCAATTCAGCATTCTGGAGATCATGTTCCATCTCTAGAAGGCGGATACTATTTTCAGTTTCTTTCTGCTTCTGTTCTAATTCAAACTGTACTTGTTTCTGTTTCAACTCTTGTATTTTCTTCTCTTTCAATATCGCTAGCCGGCTCGACTTTACTTTAACGCACGCAATAAAAATTGTCATGTGATATATCAATCGAAAGCCCTTAAGGAGCTGAGTCGATTGCCACCTGTCTCAGTTGGCGCATGCGCAGAATAAAAAAGTTACGAATTATTTAATTTCCCA
Source organism: Ophraella communa (assembly GCA_035357415.1). Classification (NCBI taxonomy): domain Eukaryota; kingdom Metazoa; phylum Arthropoda; class Insecta; order Coleoptera; family Chrysomelidae; genus Ophraella; species Ophraella communa. Next base: position 20,995,014 of record CM068987.1, read on the forward strand.
TTATATGTATATGGGGATCAAACATTAGATATATAATGGGACTTAACTTTAACGTACGCAATAAAAATGGTCATGTGATATATCAATCGAAAGCCCTTGAGGAGCTAAGTCGATTAACATCTGTCTCAGTTGGCGCATGCGCAGAAAAAAAAAGTTACGAATTATTTAATTTCCCATTTATATATGTCTATGGGGATCAAATATTAGATATATAATGGGAAATTAAATAATTCGTATCTATTTTGTTCTGCACATGCGCCAACTGAGACACCTGTCTCAGTTGGCGCATGCGCAGAACAAAAAAAGTTAGGTTAGGTTAGGTTTGGTTAGGTTTGGTTAGGTTTGGTTAGGTTTGGTTAGGTTTGGTTAGGTTTGGTTAGGTTTGGTTAGGTTTGGTTAGGTTTGGTTAGGTTTGGTTAGGTTTGGTTAGGTTTGGTTAGGTTTGGTAAGGTTTGGTTAGGTTTGGTTAGGTTTGGTTAGGTTTGGTTAGGTTTAGTTAGGTTTGGTTAGGTTTGGTTAGGTTAAGTTAGGTTAGGTTAGGTTAGGTTAGGTTAGGTTAGGTTAGGTTAGGTTTGGTTTGGTTAGGTTAGGTTAGGTTAGGTTAGGTTAGGTTAGGTTAGGTTAGGTTTGGTTTGGTTAGGTTTGGTTAGTTTAGGTTAGGTTAGGTTAGGTTAGGTTAGGTTTGGTTTGGTTAGGTTAGGTTAGGTTAGGTAAGGTTAGGTTAGGTTAGGTTAGGTCAGGTTGGGTTGGGTTAGGTTTGACTTAATTGTTTCTGCTGGGATGAGTGAATATACATTTAACGGATATTTGAATTAAAGGTTAGGGCCGTTATTGAGTCTTTTTGGCATTCTCCATAGACTTATGGAAAATTAAAAAATTCATAACTTTTTTATTCTGCGCATGCGCCAACTATGAGGGGTGTCAATCGACTCAGCTCCTCAAGGGCTTTCGATTGATATATCACATGACCATTTTTGTTGCGTGCGTTAAAGTAAAGCCCTACCCGCTAGCCTTTTCCTTTCTAAGCTAATGCGAGAATTATTGGAATTTCGAGATTTCTTCGTGGAAGTAGATGGTGCTACAGCATCAGAACGTGTGGTTATCACTTCAGCAACAATTTCAGCGGGAACATTATTAGTGCCAAAATTATCTGGCCACACGAAGTCGACTGATAGATTACGATTAACACCAGCAAGTTCTCGTCTAGTTCTTTGATCTTTCTCCATAGTCGTGATCACGTCGGGGTCACCAAATGTTGTCTCCGTCTTTAGAATAACAGTCTAGTCAATAAATAAATATAATATTTCGGCTTTTAAAGATTTACAGACGTTTTTTCTTGACAAGTTATTTTATTCAACAACCTTTTTTAATCAACTTTTTTTTCTCATTAAAAAAATATATATATAAACAAATCCATAGAAACAAAACGATGTTCAAAGTATCTTCTACTTATCTTGGCTCGCACACTAGTTCTGTGGTGCTTACAGAATACAAAAAGAATTATTTATTCGCGAAAACGAGGAAAGGGTGCGCCCTCTATCTGAACTAATAGAATGGGGAAAACAAACCCATTCTCCATTTGTTCGCGTGTTATTTGTGAGTAGTGTTTTTAATTAAATTTTTTAGTTTTTGAATAAGTTTGGTGAAGTTTTTGTTTTAAAATAGTTAGTTAAATTGGATTAATTACTAGGAAGTGTAAGAGGTATTGCTCGGTGCCTCAGAGTAACCAGTACAAAGATTCAAACATATGAATACACAGATTTCCCGCAGATGTAAAATTGCGAAAAGTGTGGAAGAACGTTTTAAAGATTGGGATACCTATTTCCAAATACATGTCTGTGTGTAGCAAGCACTTCTTGGAAACAGATTATAAAGGTAATTTAACTCAAAACCAAAAAAATAAATGTTTAACTAGGTACTACACTTCTACTATTTATTGAAATAATTTACTTCTATATATAAATTAATCACCACACGTCCATCTTTCATTAACGATCTTTACCACACAAAATTCAAAATAGAAATAGTTAAATTGATATTGAATTAAATGGCTGGTATCAATGTTTTCCCCATTCCACTGACAGATACTGCAGCGCCAACTATCGGAAAAATTTCCGCGAATTCTCTTTCAACAGTCCAATCTTCGTAAAAAAGAAGAAATAATTTGGTTACCTTACTTAACACAGCTGTAAAGTAAATCGCACGGCTTTCCTAGGAACTACTTAGCAACTATCACTATAAACGTCGCCATTTTATTAAATGTTTCCTATTTACATATTTGAGGTTGAGGTTCATACTGTATAAAAATGGCAGATAACATTTATGAGATATAAGATTGCATTTAGTATTTAGAGTTATTTGGAATTATATATTTGTTCCATTGCCATCAATCAACTTCTTTTATATGTCTAAAAGGACTTTTTCCGGATTAATTTGCGTTATTTTTATGTAATAGTAAAGTGAATTATTTAAACATTTAGAATATTTTTATTATCAAGACACTTTTTAAAAAAACTTACAAAGCTGTTTCAACTTATATAGATACAATTATAACGTATAAGAAGACACTTTTTACTCATTTTGTAACTTTAATTTTAATTCAGACACTATACGAAACCGTTTCAAAACTTTTAGAATGCACTAAATGTTAATATCACGCGAGAAACCGATCACTAACACTAAATCAATCACTAAAAAACGACCATAATGTGTCTCACTACACTAAGGCGTATTATAAAGGTAAATTGTTAAGTATAGTACGTAAGTCGTGCTGTAAAACGTATTATTTCATCCTGTCCAGTAAATACACTTCACTATAATCAATTTAGCGCCGGTAAGTAGAACATTACGGTATCAGGTACTGTAATGTGTTGCCTAGCAACGCTGCTATGATTGCTTAAGGGTAGACAATAACTTTTCATTTTTGACATTTAAAAATACTATATAAAAATAAAATAATTAATGAATTACTGTTACTGCCATAAAAGAAGTCAATGTTATTCAATTTTATATTAACAGTGGGTGCGTTCAGAGAACACAACTGTTCAGTGAATGTTCTGTAAACGCAATTTGATCAGTGATCGAAGCTCAACATGTTTGGTGAGCAGACGCCATTTTTCTGAGCGGTTTTCAATCGCGATCAGTGAGCACAACACGTTGCAGATTGTGATATTTTTGTGGGTTATCTATGGTATTAGTATTGATAAACAAATATTATTTATATCTTCATAGTAATTTATTTTTTTTTATCTCGAATATCTCGTTTTCTCACGTTATAATCGTAAAAAGGTTCCTGTAAATCTTCTGTTACATGGGCTATAATATTTCGGTTTATATTAATTACATCGCCATCATCTAATAATGCCAGAATTAAATTGTTTCTAGCCATAATTTTAACTTCTCAATATTTCAAAGACTATCAATATGATCTTTGATCTACTGCTATACCTTCCAAAAAATAGTCGTTCAGGACAGGGATTCTGTATCCTATCGCTTTCGATAGCGACATGTCGTTTCAAACAAATGGTATTCCGTGTACACATTTCTATACGACTTAAGCACAAGTCATGTCGCTTGAAGGCGATACGTTTTGAGGTATCGCTTCAATAAAACATAACCTATTTATGACAAAATATTTTTTATTTGTTGTGTTCTGTGTCCGTATTGTGATTCATTGTTGTATTGTATACTTTTAAAAATAAATTTTGATTTTATTGATTAATATGAGAGTGGCAAACCAGCATTGGGAAGCATTTTTAAATGCTGTGGAAAATAATCACAGCCTTATAACCAACAACTTTAATGTGGCCCAAGGAAAAGGTGAAGGAAACGCTTTGTGGGCAAGTCTTGCTATAAAACTATATCTTCAACAATAATATGGATATATTGAGCCATTTCTTTTGTTAATCTAAAATACTTTTTAAATAGATCATCCCTTAATTCAAAAGGGTTTGTTTCATCTCTTATTTGCCTCCTCATAACATTGAAAGTCCGAATATCTTCTAGAAATTCTTCTCTTTGAATGATTATGTTATTTAAAAAATTAACTTGAAGCATATGAAAAAATACAAACTTTTTAAAAGATTTTTTTATTGTTTATTTAACTATTTAGCGGAGAAATATTTTATGACAAACGATTTTTATAGCAATTAATGTAAGACCATATAATAAGGCCACCAAAAAAAAACTAAGCATTTTATGTTTGAGAAAGGACTTACATTAAGCTTAACTCCTATTATTTTTATCCAATAGCCAACGCAAGTACCAATAATTAAATAAAAACCAGAAAAATAACAACAAACATCTCAAAACCAACTTTGCAATCTACAAAATAATAATATGCTAAACCAATAAACCATAGAAATAGAACATAAATGGTAAATTGCAAATCAAAATCCCTAAAAAAAAAATTTAAAAACTCCCCAGAATTTCTACATATCGTGTTGATAAAAGCCGAATACGGCCGAAGTATTGTCGAGAGGTACACAGAATACCCTTTTTGCGAGATATCGCTTCTACATGTCGAAAGCGATAGTGCACAGAATTCCTGTCCAGCAGACATACGTCAAGCATTCGTTGCTCACTGAGCGCTCACTCAACGGTTGAGTTATCAGTTGTGTTCTCTGAACGCACCCAATTAAAACTTAACAGATATATCTTGTCCACGAATACATATAACAAGGATGTGAAACTCCTATGCCGAGCTATAAGCGCCCGTGGCTGAATTTACGGCTCCTATCTGGTCGGAGTCTAGTCCACGGTCGTTGCGTACTTTGTACTGCGCATCAGTTCGAACATCATAACTATTCGAAAACACATGCGGTTGGCTATCTCGCTCGCACAAAGAAAAAGACAGCCTGTTGCGCAGTACGGAGTACGCAACGACCGAGAATTTAACCCTGCCCAGATAGGCGCCTTTTCTCCTGCTACCCTCTCCACTAGAGTTTCACATACTTGTTATATGTATTCGTGATCTTGTCTCTGCTTAATAATAAAATCATTTTTCTTCTTCTTATTCGTTGTTTAATATACTATTAAGCAAATTTGACTTAACTAGTCAAGTTACGAACTAATTTTTAAAATATTTTATTAATTTATAAAAAGGGGATAAAATATAATACGATACATGGTCGTTAGGTGTTATTACAGTACTCGTTTTTATTTATTAACTAACTCGTACTGTAATAAGTCACCAACCGACCTTGTAATGTATAATACTATTACGCACTCGTCGATACGATGCTCATGTGCAGTTTTTTATTCAAAAGTGTAAAATGCTTCTTACCACAAACCTTAAGAAATAAACTATACTAATATACTATGGCTTGTCCAGTATAAATATAACTGCACGTCATCAAAGTGAACAAATCGCTCTGTTCGATTGACTTCCTTCGTTTGTTTGCTACTGTCAATCAGTATCTTTTTTCACTTTAAATTTGCTATTACAAGTAATAAATAAATGTTTTAAGAAAGGTTACGTAATTAATTTTATACCAAATACAACTCCTGGACTAATAAAATATAAACTTCAAACGAACATAACTCGGGCTAAAGCATGTAGTTTGTATGTTGGCAATATGGTGCCCTGATGCCGCACTTAAATTTAGTTATAAAATTCTAATTTAGTGCTGAGGTATTAACATCAAAATAAAACTCTTTTATTAAACAACACATTAAAATAAGTTTTTTCTACAACTGCTATGGAAAATAGTCCTTTTCCCACAATTTACGAAACTACAAAGTGTCACTTTTCCTAAGCCGTGGGAAAAGTTGCCCAAGCCGTGGGAAAAAATCTTTCCCACGGCTTGGGCCACGGTACCATAGAGAAATAATCAACACAATTTTCGATTATAGAATGCTTTGGACTACTGTCATAAAACGTCAAACGTTAAAAAGGTCAGAGTACCCAAATGTTAGTGTTATGAAAGTAGAGAGAAGGTGTTTAATTCAACTAAATTTTGTGTTGAAATATAAAAAAATAAGTAGGTACCTAATTATGGACTCGTGTGCTGCGGCACTCGCCTTTCAGGCTCGTGCCACAAACGTACACTCGTGAGAAAAATTGAGCTTTTCCCACTAGTTGCACAATATACTATTGTTTGGGATATCGTCACAAATAACCTTTTTATCAGTATAACTAACCTAGCTTAATATTGTACTCAAATAAAAAAAAGAATGTTATAGAAACTTCGTTTGACATTTTACTAGATTCTAATACTATTTTAAATGCTTGGCAACATAGTCCCGTTTTGACAGCTGTGACGTGCAATTATATTTATAATGGACACGCCATATTTCAAAACGTTCAATCGTCAGTGGCAGTCCTTGGCAGATTTTTAAAGTGGATATGCTAGAAAAAATACATCCAATTTAAGCATTTCAACTAGATTTATTTATTTCTACACATCGTCTACTTCATGTTGATTAGCATGGATTCCGTAATGCAATTCACTTCCTTTTCGGTACGCCCACGCCATCTTGCGACTAGTGAAATAAACACCCGGTTCGCCAATCTTTGATAATGTAATCGCACCTTAACAAAAGATAAAGCTCAAATCTCCTACTGTAAATATACAATCCAACTTATAATTTTACCTGCGGTATTATTCAATCTTTTTGTCATTTTTTCCAAGGTTTCCTTAGTGGCGGTTTGAGCGGATTTTCCATTACCCATTTCTCTTATTATGGAAATGGCTACGCAATATTTGGCTATTGTTTCTCCATGACCTTTATAAATATAAAAAACACTATACAGAACGATTGAATTTTTAATTTTGATTCGTACTTAACCTGTAGTGGAAACTGCTCCAAAATCATTATCAGCATAAGTCCCACTACCCAGTAAAGAAGTATCGCTACTTCTTCCCACCATTTTTCCATTTATGCCACCGGTAGATGTCGCTGCGGCTAAATTACCATGACAATCTAAAGCTACTGCACCTACGGTACCAACATCACCCGGATTCTAAAATAAATAAATTTAATGTATCGATTTTTTGGTCAACATTTTTTTTACCTTTTTACCAATTTCAGTTAAATTACCCCCTTTTCGTTTAAATTCTTCCAGAGCGTCTTTAGCAGCTTTACTTACTAAACTACCAGGAGGCACGGTAGGGATTCCGTGCTCTTTGGCGAATTTGTTTGCACCAGCTCCCGCCAACAACACGTGAGGTGTTTTTTCCATGACCAATCTAGCTACGCTGAATTAAAAATTAAAACCGTACTTTTACCGACATCTATTAAAACGCAACAGAACTAATTTGTAAAATAAAACTTCGTTTAACAGATTCCTATAACGACATCTATCGGTGAAATGTTTTACCTGATTGGATGAGCTACGTCTTTTATGACGGTAACAGCACCTGCACTGAGATTGGACCCTACCATAACACTTGCATCCATTTCTACTTCAGCGTCTAAATTTAACACCGAACCATAACCTATAAATATTTATTTATCATTTGGTTGGAAAATTTTATCAATAAATAATAATGTTTATCATGTTTACCTGCGTTAAAATTCTCGTCGTCTTCCATGTATCTGACGGCTGCTTCTACTGCGTCCAAAGCACTACCACCATTTTTCAAAATTTGAAATCCTATTTCCACTGATTTTTTAATGCCTTCAATTTTACCACATACCCTGGACTCCGGTATATCACCAGCTCCGCCATGGATCAATAATATTGGTTCCATTTTGACGCTCACTGTTGCAGTGGCAATTATTTTATGTAAAATAAATGAAATAACATTATATTACAGAATTGTTTAAATAACAATTTTGTGCAATCTGAATGTGATAAAATTGTCGTGTAGTTTAAATGTTTGGTTTAGATTAGAAAACTTGTATTATACTAAAGGTGACCACACACTATAATATTATTTCGCTAGTCTTTCAGTAAAAAATGATTGTTAAATGATAAAAATGAAACTTTTTATTATTTTTGCAGTTTAATAGCTCTAGTGGTCCTAACCTAACTTAAATAAAATAATTAATATAAAAAAAACTTACTGCAAAAGGGTAACCCAAAATAAATAAATTTAATTAATCTCATCATTAAACGTTATAAAAATAAAACAGTAACTAAATTTGACTACAAATAATGGATGTTTATTTCTTTATGTTTGTTTTTGATAGGGAATATTCTTACGGATATCTTTAGCTGATGAACACAAATTGAAGTTCCAGCGCATGACAAAATAATATTTCGAAAATGTTCTTGTTTATTATGTTGTTGTATTTATAATTTTTGACATGAGATTGACAGACTCATTTAAGCATTTGATTTATGACAGTTTTTTTGCTAATTACACAATAAAAATGTAATTTTAACTGTAACACTTATAAAAATGTAAAATTCTAAAAAACTTTTGTGATCTGGTTGTGTGATACTGGCTGCATACCTATTTGTGCTGATTTGGACTAAAACCACATACTTGTTTTTAAGTATGTGACTAAAACCCAAGAATGATAAACATTTACCAGCCCATAAGACGTACGTTCGCCAAAAAATCGATCGCACGTGGTGGCCTGTGACGTCACTGCAGTCCTCGGCCGTATTATTCCTATCTTGACAGTGCATTTTAGGTCGATTTCAATCGTCGTTTTTAGATTTATTGTAAAAATATTAAAAATTGTGACTGGTATTTATTGTGGATACATTAGTGTACGTTGCATTTTTGTGAAAAATATTTAAAAAACTGTTCTTTTAAACTCCAGTTCGGACTTTTAAATTTCATGTGTTACACTGCTTGGCTGGACATTGCTTGGTTAGTATCGTTGAGTGTCAACGTTAATAGGGAGTTTTTGAGCCACCTATTTAACGTACGTGTCATGCTATACGTTATTGTGCACATGCGCATTAGCTATAAAATTATGAATTACGTTATTAACCGATAATGTATCCCGTAATATGCGGAGTTACAACGTAACGGTTATTAAACGATAAAGGTCTCACGGCGTTGCCGATAGAGAATATTATTGTATTTATATCTTTTTTATAAGACAAAAATAGTAATTTGGACTGTTTACTTATAACTTCTAAAACATAATTAAACCATTGCTATACTAAACCTTCGTTTGTATTTCGATTGAAGTGGTTAATATTTGTAATCCATGAGTAAATTTGACAACTCGTCATCGAACCTTAGTTAAGATAGCCAACAACAACAACGAAATAATAAGGTTAGGTTAGGTCTAATTTGTGTTTGTAATCGAATGTGCTTAATTTTGTTGTGCTTTGTTTTGCTACGTGTGCTTAATTGTCAACTCTGGTCTATATATTGGAGGATCATTTGCCCCCTCTTCAAATATATTTTGCAAAATCACATTTCTAACTAAATTATGATCTAATACGTTAAATTCGATGACCAAAAACTGTTTTGTTGTAAACCGGTTAATTACGAAAGCACAAGGAAAGCGCATGCTCATAATAACCGAAACGTGATTTACGTACATAGATTTTTAGGTGGCTCAAAAACTCCCTAATATTCAATAGTAAATACATTTTTTATTTTACGATTTTAGTGAGATAGTTTACTTACTTACTATTTTTTTAATATGTAGTATTTTTTGTTAATTTTAAATTTGTAATTAAAAATTCTCTATAGAATACATATTATGTCGCTCCATAAAAGATTCATGGATTGTACTAGTAATATATATGCTGCAAATTGTTTATGTTTCTTTGTTAAAAAACACTAGTTTTAGGTATGATTTTGTGTAATAATAAATTTATTTGAATGTATTTTTTAAAATAAAAATAGAACTAAATTTGTTTGAAATAGTGTTTTCTTTACTCTACCTATTTCCCAAATAATATTCAATAAATTCATTAAATATAAATATTAAAACGATTTTATGGGCATATTTATTATAAATTATAAGTGTTTAATCTTGAAAATCCATATAGTGGTACGTTAGTATTTCAGAAATCATAAAAATACTGTCTAATTCCTATTATTTCCATGCATTTATATGGTAAACGTTAAAATAAAGGACTGCAGTGACGTCACACAGCTGGCGGACAAATCAGACCGATTAGGCAATCCTGGTAAATATTTATCATTCTTGACTAAAACCAATAATGATTGAGAGTAGAAGTATGTACAGTTGACAGCAAATCGGGGGCGTGCTTATTAATTTTTGAGAGGGTTAAGAATGAAAGAAAAATTCTTAGTACAATTATTTCAAATATTCATACACATTTTTTATTTATTTCATTAAAACTTTGCAATATCGTAATTTACCTAATCAAACGAAGTAAACCATCCATATCTCAAATGTGACTAATGGGAAACCAAATGAAAAACCCAAAGTCTATGTCACAGAATTTTATTATTGATGGAAAAACAATACTCGCGACTAGTTTCGGCCTAACATTGAGGCCATCATCAGGCTATAAAAAAGGTCATTTTAGTATACAAATGAAGAGAGAGAACAATAAGCCTACCTTAGTGTAAAGATTAATAAATAAAAATAAGTATAAGGACCACAATTAAAACATAAAAATAAAATATAAAATTACAAACATTTACAAACGACTAACAGATAAAAAATAAACAATAAATATAAGAACATATAAAATGAAATGTATAAAATAAAATTTATGGTATAAAATTAACTTTTTATATGTTTAAAAAAGATGGGGGGGGGCGAGTTCAACATAGACATATAGATTGAGAAAGTGTAACTGTAGTCCGACAAAACAGAAGACAAGAAGAATAAGTCACAAGAAGAAGAACAAAAGGTTATGAGGTTATGTTGAGAATAACAATTAAGATCAATTTAAAATGCTGATAAACAACCTAGTAAAATGTAAGAAGCTAATTAGTCACATTAGAAAGAAAGAAAACCAGTATTGAAGAAAGTGGACAACAGAAAACAAACAAAGGAAATATGGAAGACAGAGTAAATTACTGGACATTGTACTGGCATTTCAAGAAAATCCTCATCAGTTCTAGGCAGGTTCCACTAGATAATAATGTCCACCAATCAACTGTTTTAAGAGTGCTAAAAAAGGAGAAGTGGCATCCATACAAAGTACATCTGGTCCAGGAGCTAATAGAAGATGACTTTGATAGAAGAATCGAATTCTGCTAAACCGTTAACAGAGATCTGGGTTTCATACAAAAGGTACTTTTCAGATGAAGCATCTTTTATGCTGAACGGTCACGTAAATCGCCAGACATGTTGATATTGGGAAAGTGAAAATCCACATTGGATGGAAGACACAATATCCCGAGAAGGCCGGCATTATAAACAATCAAATTGTATGACCATATTTTTTTGAGGAAAACCTAACTGCTGTTAGTTATCTGGAATTTCTTCAAAATTATCTGTTGCCATAGTTGAATCAGCTATTTCCAAATAGAAATGATTTATGGTACCAACAGGATGGGGCTCCCCCACACTATGGCCTTGAGGTACGAAATTACCTTAATAACGTTTTCCCAGGAAGGTGGATAGATAGAAGGGGGCCTATCGAATGGCCACCAAGGTCTCCAGATTTGACTTCATTAGACTTTTTTTGTAGGGATATTCAAAGAGCAGAGTATATCAAAATCGACCGAATAATGTAGAAGAGTTGATAGGAGCGAATCCGAACGGAAATTGCACAAATAACACCTGAAGTCCTCGAAAACGTTTGGAAAGAATTTATTGCTCGCCTTTCTCATTGTATCATTGCTGAAGGTCGGCAATTTGAATATTTGTTGTAATTTAATTGTATTTAATTAAACATTTATTCTAAGTTAAATGTATTCATAAACCAACAGTTTTGGTTAACCCAGTAGAAATAAATATTCAAATGATTACATTGTTGCAAAGGCAATAAGAAGACCTTTCAAATGAGCTGTCTCGTGACCTCTGTTTGTATTTAAAAAATCGTCGATGACGTCATCACTAATGACCTAATGTCCAACACATTTATAGCAGTTGATGGCCATTCAAAAATTAAAATTGACCTGCTTTAAGATTTTTTTTCAAAGTCGTCTGTTTCTGAAATAATGAATTTATTCCATACATTTGCATCATACTGTATAGGTGTACACTTTAATTTCAAGTCCAACCCCAATTCACAAAATGCTGAACTCGTAGTTGCACATAACCTATACCAACATACAAACTGTCATTTTGACAATTTCGTTTATATTTTCACCATGATAAGCCAGAAAAATTTTAGTCTTAAGTTAAACAAGTAGAATTAGAAATATAAAATAACTAACATGGAACCTATAATGATCATACACGGAGGAGCCGAAGACGTTCCCGAAGAAATGATCCCTTGTAAAACGAGAGGGGTTAGAAAAGCATGTAACATAGGCTATCGTATTCTTACTCAATGTGGTGGTAATGCTTTAGATGCAGTCGAAGCTGCTATCTGTTACATGGAGGAAGACGAAGTCTTTAACGCAGGTACATGTATTGTTTTATACATTCCGAAATTGTTGTCTTTGTAAAGGTGAACGATCATTCTGTAGGTCGAGGATCGTCTTTAAACGAAGAAGGAGAAATTGAGATGGACGCTGCCATCATGACTGGAGATGATCTGTCTACGGGGGGAGTAACGATAGTCAAAGAAATTTTACATCCCATTAGGTAAGTTGATAAATATTATAAAGGTGTCCATGGACGTTTTTTATATTTAAGTAACTTATTAGAACATAAAAAATAATCGACAAACTATTGTGTTATTGTATCGTTAAAATGTGTAGAGAAAGTATACACTGTGTTATTTTTAAAATGTGACATAGGGAAATACGTGTTAAATTCAGGCCGACATGCTATCTTTTTTAGCAAGTTGAATTTAAGAAAACTAAGAACATAATTGAAAAGAGCGTTAAAAATGAGTAAAAAGCATTATGATTTTTTTTAAATAAAGTTTAATTTAAGCAAAATAAACTAAAATTTATAATTGTACATGTTCCTTTCATTAAAATAACATTTTATAATTGATCCTAACGAAGCGTCCGTAGCGCAGGGCGACAACGGTTGACAAATTTTGTGTATAAATTGAAGGTACCCTGTTTCGAATCCCATAATTTACTATCTTTTTTTAATAATGTTTTATTAAACTCAATTATTACATAAAGTTGTTAAAAAGAAAATAAATTCAATTTATTAATTTATGATATTTATTTAATTAAATGTTCAAATTGTTTTCCATCATTTGCTAAACATTACCCTAACCGATGGTAAAAATTTCGCCTAACATTATTTATTCTTCTTTCCATATTCCTGCATTCATTAATAATAATATTCTTTGCTGCTTCCTCTGTTCCTGGTTCGTATTCCTGCAACTTATTTTTTAGGAAACCCCATAAAAAATCGGGAGGTGCTAAATCTGGAGATCTTGATGGCCAGTTTATTGGACCTCCACGACCTATCCATGCACCCGGAAAAATATTGTTCAAATACTCCCTTATTACTCTACAATAGTGAGCCGGGCAGCCATCATGCTGGTACCATATTTTTAAATTATTTGGTGCAGAATTTAATAATTCGGGTTCAATTTCATTTTGCAGCAGATCCAAATATTCTTGGGCGTTAAAACTTTGGCTTATAATAAAAAGGACAAATTATTTTATTGCAAAATATGCCGGCCCATACGTTTAATTTTTTCTTTTATTGAGTGTGGGACACGTTAATGTGGGACACGTTAATGTGGGACACGTTAATTTTATAAGGATTAACTGTGTCCCAGTATCTTTGATTTTGTTTATTTGATTTTTTGTTCAAAACAAAACTACATTCGTCAGTAAAACAGATATATCTCAAAAAATTTCTATTTTGGTTGGCCTTATCCAGCATTATTTCACAAAATTGTTGTCTCTTAAAATAATCGTCTTCAAAAAGTTCTTGTGCATCGTGGAATTTGTATGCCTTGAAACCGTTTTTCTTAAGGACACTGTGAACCTTAAAACTGCTAATGTTTAACTCCCGAGGCACGCGTCTTATTGTGGTTCTTGGGTTTTCAATAAAAGCAAGTAAAATTGATAGATCCATTTCCATGATTGTGGTTCGATTTCTTCGCCTGTGTTCAGGTTTTAAACACAAAGTAGTTTCAAACACAACTTGTTCGATTTCTTCAAGAGTAAGCATTTTTAATGGCTCAAATAAAAAATAAATAAAAATTTAACAATTTAAAATACTAATTACTAATTAATCGACTATGAAAAATATTAAATAAACGAAAACAAAGTAACAAAATCAAAGAACAAAGGAACAATATTAAAATACTAATAAATAATAACTAATTAAAAAAAACGAAAAATTAATCTAAATTTAAAGCAACGCACGAAAAACTAATAAATAAATTAAGGAAAAAAACGAAAAATAACTTACAAACACACTAAATTTACTATTCTAATCTATTCAAAAAATACTTAATCGCTCCAAAATCACAATTTGTCAAAAATTACAATGACATTAATAGGTAGGCCTACAAGATTTTTATTAAATTTAATTTTTAAAACATTTAATTAATTAAATAAATATCATAAATTAATAAATTGAATTTATTTTCTTTTTAAGAACTTTATGTAATAATTGAGTTTAATAAAATATTATTATTAAAAAAAAAGATAGTAAATTATGGGATTCGAACCAGGGAACCTTTAATTTAAACACAAGATTTGTCAACCGTTGTCGCCCTGCGCTACGGATGCTTCGTTAGGAACAATTATAAAATGTTATTTATTCTAAGCCTTATCTTTAAAGTACCTTGTATTTCACTAGTTTGTAGCTCTTAAAACGGCTGTTTATGGTGAGAGTAAAAAAAAGTGCCATAACGTTAACTTTATTTCACGCTTGCCATAAGCCGATGCAATTGAATAGTGCAATTCATCCACACCTTTACTGGAAAAAATATCAAGTTTGCTTTGACTTTGACAGTACATGAACTATAACTCATTTGACGTTAGTTTTTATAAATAATCCGATTTGTCTAAGAGAATTCAGTAGTTGTTCCTATTATTACAATGGATAGTGAAGATTCCGACTTTGAAATAATATGTACCCCCGAAGAAATTATAGAAAAGGCAAATGTGGCCACATTAAATTTGCTGCCGGAAAAATCCAAAGAAAATTATATAAAAGAGTATGACACTTTTATGAAATGGAGAAACGAGAACAATATTCATAGCTTTACAGAGCGAGTACTGTTAGCTTTTTTTGAAGAAAGGTCTAAAAAATTTAAGTGTTCTACATTATGGTCCAGCTATTCCAAACTAAAGGCAACCTTAATTATTAATGATAACATAGATATAAGTAAATACTCTAAGCTAATAGCATTTTTGAAACGAAAGTCGGTTGGGTACAAACCTAAAAAATCTAATACATTCTCAAGAGAGGAAATGAACAGATTTTTATTGAGTGCTCCAGACGACAAGTATTTAATGTTTAAGGTAAAAGTTTTAAAAAGTTAATTTGTTTTTTGCTTACATTATTTATAAATTTGTAGGTAACATTAATATTAGGAATAGCCGGAGGTTGTCGACGAGAAGAGTTGTATAAAATGAAAATCGATGACATTGAAAATAAGGGGAATTTCTACTCGTCACGATTCCAGATTCAAAAACTCATACAAGTCGACGTTTTACAGTTATTGGAGAATCCATTACAAACATTAATTTTATACATTTATTCCAAAAGTATGCTAATCTGAGACCGAAAAATGCAACCAGCAACCATTTATTTTTATCATATAGAAACGGCAAATGTACAAAACAAGTAGTTGGTATAAATACTTTTTCGAAAATTCCATCGCTAATTGCGAGGTATTTAAATTTACCACATCCAGAAGAATATACAGGTCACACGTTTCGACGAACTTCGGCATCGCTTCTAGCTGATTCAAGTGGAGATATTCTTCAATTAAAGTAAAATGGTGGATGCAAAACTACTGCTGAAGTTAAAGGGTATGTTAATAATTCTCTTAATACAAAAATAAACTGTGCTTCACGAATTTTACAAGGATCTAATGGCAGCAGTTTCAACCAACGTTTAACATCAAATGAGAATCAAGCAGAAACGAATTTGACTGTTCCAAATATTCACTATTTAAATGAGAATCAAGCAGAGATGAATTTAAATGTTCCAAATATTCACAATTTAAGTGAAGCTTTATCAATGAATCAAACGGAAACAAATGTGACTGGATCAAAAATTCACATTAATCAACCAAACAATTGCGTTTTCAATATTCACATTGCGAAATAATACTAAAATACAATATGTAGTTGTTAATTTTTCTTAATTATTGTGCACTTTTTCCAATTCATTCTGCATTCATTAGTTGTAATTTACTGAAGGAGTTTAATTAAATGATTTCAAATTTCTATTTTGATTTTATTATTTGTATAGGGCTGTAGAAAAAATATTGTATGCAACATATGCATAAAGTGTCTTTTTTTCACTCATGGAATTTCCGCACTCGCCTGGCGGCTCGTGCGGACAACTTTTCCATTCGTGAAGAAAAGTACCACTTTATGCACTTGTTGCATAAATTACTATTTTATATTTTGCACTTATAAAAATCGTCATTATAAAACGCATTTGAGTATCGTAATGTAACTTTTACGCACGCAAATTTTTGTTTTAAATGGTTGGCGACATGAATGAAGTATCTAATGACAAGACTATTGACAATGACATTTGTGGCTAATAGCAATTTATTAATTTTATTTTGTTCTTTAAGAACACATTTGTGAATATGAATATCATCTTTCACTTATATATTATTATTGGTGTATTAGTCATTTTAAAATATTTAAAAACATTAACATTTCATAATTTAAATGTCAAAACTGTCAAATGTTATAAATTACACAGTGCTACCGACATACTTTTTAAAATCAAAATTTTCGTAATTTACATAAAAATAATAAATTAATTAAAAAATGATAAAATGGCAAAATATAAAAAATATTATAAACAACTTATTTCATATGGCTGTTGTGACACTCGTTCATTAAAAAACTCATCGCTTCGCGATTCGTTTTTTAAACTTGAACTCGTGTCATAACAGAATTCCATATGAAATGCGTTGTTTAATATACTATTAGTGAAAGGAACATGTACAATTATAAATTTTAGTCTCTTTCGCTTAAATTAAACTTTATTTTAAAAAAAATCATAATGCTTTTTACTTATTTTTTAACGCTCTTTTCAATTATGTTCTTAGTTTTCTTAAATTCAACTTGTTAAAAAAGATAGCATGTCGGCCTGAATTTAAAACGTATTTCCCTATGTCACATTTTAAAAATAACAGAGTGTATACAAAGGGCGTCTCAAAAGATTATTTTTTGGTTTTCATTATGTATTGTATTATTGAAATATTTGTTTTTACATTTTGAAGTCTGGCTCGAATGGTAATGGAGAAAACGCCTCACGTCCTATTGGCAGGAGAAGGTGCAAATAAATTCGCAAATGATGTCGGCATGACCAGAATACCAAACTGTCAATTGATCACGGAATGGGCTAAAATCGATCTAGAAATGTGGAAAAAGTCTGTAAGACTAATTCCATTCTTATTAAATGTTTAATATCTTAATTGTCTTATTTGTACGAATTTCAGGAACGTATAGCTCGTTGCGATACAGTGGGAGCTGTAGCAATGGACCGATGCGGTCATATAGCTGCGGGGGCTTCGTCTGGAGGAACAACAGGACGAATGGTGGGAAGAAGCAGCGATAGCAGTAAATGCGGTTCCGCCATTTATGCGGATGATCGATTAGGTGGAGTATCAGTAGCAGGTGAGTTGATGGATTTGAAAATATTTTTGCCGACATTTATATCTGTTCTAATTATTAATCTGTGAATTGGTACTGTTTTATTTTGACGGATACTCTTTTAACAAAAAGTTATTTCAAGGCCACGGCGAATCTATCGTCAAACTTTGTTTGGCTTACAACATAGTGGGTCAGCTGCATTGCGGGAAGTCTCCTCAACAAGCTGTTCAGAACACCATCAACGAAATCGAAGATAGATTTTGTAAACGTGCTGGTGAGCATCGCTAAGCAAACTTCTTTTGCTTCGTATCACTGAATACCGCCATTTTATATTTTCAGGTGCTGTTGTTTTATCAAAATGTGGCAATGTTGGTGTTTTTTTCACTAGCCATAGAATGCCGTGGGCTTACACTAAAGGAAAGAAGATGTACTATGGTGCCAAGCCTGGAGAGCTGAACGTGTCTGATTGTTTTTGCAGTAGTTAGTTATTTTATATACTGGTGCATCTTGTAATTGAATAATAAAAATGTTTAACCGTATTTTGGGTGGTTTTTATCAGTCCAAATTCAAAAAATTGCGTGGGAAATATGACATTTGACATATAATTGACAGAATGCGTACTGCAAATATCATCAAAGTTTATAGGTGGAGACATAGATTAGAAAGAAGTTTATAGATAGTCGACTCTAAGGTTTTTTTTAAAAAACGTGTTTACAGCGCCGCTCTTGATCTGAGTACTAGTTGTATAATTGTGTTTTAATTTTATTGGTTAAATTAAAATATTTATATTAAATTATTTTAACAATATTCTAGAATGGTTTCTATAGTAAATTTTCGTAAAAAAATTTGCGCGTTATCCAATATTTTTTGAGAAAAATGGAATCAAAAACTTAAATTTTGTAGGTTAAATACACAAAACATTCACTGTCCAAGGTGCGTTATGTGATGTAGATACCAGCGTTGCCACATCTCTAAACAAAACCTACATATTTGGATAATATTTTTTTACATTATAAATATATAAAAAATATTGATAATAAAATGTGAAATGTAGAGAGAATATTACTAACCAAAACTAATCGGTGTTTTTGCATATTATAAAAAATAAAACAAAGATAAAGAAACACGCAAAATCCAACCTAACCAAACCTAACCTAACTTAACCCGAAGGGATACCTACTGTCCTCGAAACGAAACCGGTCAGTGTAAAGACAGATTCGCATAGAAGAAATTATCAAAAACAGAACCTGACGATGCTAGTTTTTAACGAAATAGCTGTCATTGCATTTAAAAACGTATTTTGCCAATAAATAGTAGAAGTTTAGTTCAACCGTTTAGTTGTTTACTGTTCTTAGTAAGATGGACTTCCACAAAGTAAAGGTTATCTACTACAATCAATTTCATTAAATTTTTCTTCATTAACCAAACTTTTCCGTCGTCATTTTTGTTATGTATATTCCTTAGACTAGGAAAGAGAGAGGACAGCGCATGTCAATTAGAACCTTATGCGTTTGATTGAAGCCAATTTTCAAACGTTTGACATATGTTTGGTGGTAAACAATTTTGGAAGGTCGAATTGTATTTTTTTAGTTTTTTATTAATTTTCACCTTTTTTAATGGGGGAGTCCCTTCATGGTAGCCAACCTGGAAAAACCACTGCCTTTTTTTTGGGAATTATTCAACTTTGAATGTATAGTTTTTGCCCCATTCAGTATACTGTAAAAGTTTTTCGTGTCACAAACCGAAATTGGAAAGATTTTGCTTATATGTTTTTAATTATGATACTTGCGTTATATTTTAAAGAATAATAATAACAAAATAACTCAAACAAAAGTTATTTCTGAAGATTTATGTTGCCGTTTGGAATCATTTCTTTGACATTTCCCAGTTCAACAGCATAGAACACAAATTTTGACGTCACACTTTCCCAGTCCATATCATCTTTACATTCAGCATATCCTCAAAACAAAACAAAAAGTTTGCAAAATATAATTGTTTTTTTATTGTATTCACAAAGGGTATATAGCCCCTTCACCATTGAAAGTTTGTTGGTAAATGATAAAACAGACCAAAGGGGTCCATATTCATGTCAGAACGAAGTTCATATCTATCCATAATATGGTGAACTGGGTACATATAAATGAGAAAATGAGTCCTAAAAAAGAAAAACATAAAACATTTACTTGTTATTTACTAATAATATTCATATGTTATTTGGTAATGTTTAAAATGTAATTGAACCCTAAAATAAACATTTGTATTTTAAAACACAATAGGTTTTATATTGATGTAGCCATGGGTTCTATAAGGGTCCAGATTTAATGTTTTTGAAGAAAGAGTTCTAAAAAATAAAAGATTAGAATTAACATTAAAAATTATTAATTATTTACTATAAATAGAATAAAACATGTGTAGGCAGTTACTTGAGGTCCAAAGTTTTTGAGGAAACAGTGGCATACATTTTTAAAACCATCGATTTATTTTTCCAACAATTTAATTATCTAAACATAGATGAAATAACATATATGGTTGCCAGAAAAAGTATATTGCTAAAAATAGTATTTTCAGGACATTTTTGAAATACTTTAGAAAAGTAGTAACCTATTGAATCTTGTAGAAATATTTTGTTTACCATACTCCACCTAATAATAAAAAATTAATCAAATAGTTTTGATTTAGAAAAATACACTAATATTCTTCCTGATCTATCCTAGTATCTAAAGTAGACAAAGGATGGCTCAAAGGAGGAGTAGCATTAACACTTCTCTGAGATGCCCTAGTAAAGCCTCTTATATGAAAACAAAGAAATATGCTATCCAGATAATGCTGATTATTTAGTATTAAGAGACAAATTCACAGGGGAATAAGCACACAGAAGCAGTAGTACACAAAATACCACTGATTTCAAGTTTCCAAAGAAAATACTTCAACATGGGCTAATACTATTGGTAGGTACTCAAAAAGAAGAAAATTCATATATATAATGCAAAATACCTATATCAATACATCTTTTAACTAAATTTGATATTTAGATCTGAATCACATATAATAAAATAAATAATCAATACCTATTAATTGCAAAAAAATTAAACCAGTAAATTAACAAATTAAAACTTACCTCTTATCACTTCTGTTTACTAGACGGAAAGTGCTTTCTAATGTAAATAAAATATGGATCGTTATAAAGATTTTTCAGAGTTTGTGTGGAAGATACCAGTTAAAAAATTAAAGTTACAATCCTATTGGATACATTTCAATTGATTCCACAAAGTATGTGGTTGACATTTGTGGAATTTAATGAATAGTCACAATTTAATGATACAATTAGTTTTATTAAGATATACCCATAACTTAACAATTATGTTTAGTAGTTGTAAGAGTATTGTTAGCCAATCGCTGATAGTCAACTTATCCCATACTTCCTCAGGTATCTTGAAAACAGGTGCACAAAGTGTATTTCTATAGATACTAGATTGGTTAGTTATTATCGTAGGTTATTGAAAAAATAAAAATAAACTCTAGGGTGTGCTTTACTTTGTACTCCATTTTTCATTAAATCATGGATCTGGATGGTAATTTATATAGGTATGTCCAATGCTCTAAAAAATAAATGAGATTTATTTATTTAGGCAGTAAATAATTAGCAAGGTAGGTACTTACTTGAAGTCATATTGAAGACAGACTAACCTGTTAATGTTTACAAACATTATAGTACCACTTTTGCAATAATCATCAAACGTTTTGGAAAAGTATTTAAATTTTTCCCCACAAAATATATTCTAAAAATTTACATCTACTTCAACACCTTCAAATAATACATCCATCAGAAACTAAATATATAAAATCTCTGATAAAACTAACCTCGTTTAATTTTGCATTGTTGCCAAGATACCTTTTGTTATTTTTATATATATATGAAGCAATACATTTAAATCTCAATATAAATTTTAAAAAAGGTATAATTACATATTTTCACTTTATTCCAATTTTTTTTAGACCATGTTGATGTGTGTATATTAATATATTAATCTACTCTACATTCTTGTAATTTAAAAATAACCAGATTTTCCACTAAATTCAGACAGTCTTACCAAATTAGAACCGCCCCTCTTAATCCCATAAGTACGTTCGCAAACAAATAGATTGCACGTGGTTGCCTGTGACGTAGGCTGCAGTCCTCGGCCGTATTATTTCTATGATAGTGCGTTTTACGTCGTATTAAATCTTTGTGTTTAGTTTTATTTTAAAAATATTCAAAATCTTGACTTGCATTTAGTGTGGATACATGTGTGTACATTATATTTTTGTGAAAAATATTTAAAAAACTGTGCTTTTAAACTCCAGTTCGGACTTTGAAATTTTAAATTGATTGCTTAGAAAAAGAACTGAAAAAAAGTGTTTTTGAGTTAACATGGTTGGTTTGCTTTAAAAATAAAAAATGAACAGCTGTTACCAAGTAAAAATGTAAATAAAGGCAGACATATTAAATTTTTCTGCACACACGAAATATCTGCGGAGAAAATGGATCTGAAATTAGATGAAATCACTGAGAAAACTGCGGAAGCGATAGGGTAAATCATTATTCCAGTTAAGTCTGCGAAAGATATGAAAAAGAATATCGCTGCTTTGCAACTGGCGTGAACACACAATTTGAAAAGTAGTGCTGATGAAAATGTGATGTTGGCTTACTTTTTTGGATGTGGTAAGAACAGTTTTTTTAAAGAATATCCTTTTCAACAGTTTACATTTTCAGTCAAAAACATTCAACCCTTCTTCATCATGTTCCAAATACTCGATGGTAAAATCAATGATTATGGTTCATGAGAATGTCAACATATAAAATTTCCCAAAGTTAATAGCTTTTTTGAAAAAACAAAATTTAGACCATCAGCCAAATCAGTCGAAGGTTCTGACAAAGGAACAAATTGAAAGCTTCATGAGGGACGCTCCAGATAAAGAATATCTATTACTCAAAGTGATAGCATTACTTGGAGTTACTGGAGGGAAGAGATCTATAATTTAGAAGTTAGTGATGTGGAGGATACCGGTACTCAGCTAGTAGCTAAGATTAACCAGAGAAAAACGCATATTTGACGAGCTTTCACCGTAGTTAACAGTGAAGAGGTTCACTATTTGGATGTGTTTAGAAAATACATGAATTTACGGCAACATGTCTTCCTGAAAGCTCTTTTGGTGGGTTATAGACAAGGAAAATGTCTGTCTCAAAGAGCTGGTATACATAGGTACTGTTGGCGGAGCACCTAAGAAAATAGCCGAGCTTAAAACTAGACCAACCCGAAAAGTATACAGGTCATTGCTTCAGGAGGACATTCTCAACGTTGTTGGCCAATGCTGGAGCTGACCTTAAAGTTCTAAAACAGCACGGTGAATGGAAGAGTTCTTCAGTTGCAGAAAAGTATATAGAAGAATCGATTGAAGGCAAAAACAAGATTCCAGTAGTACAATTAAGGTCTATCTTCAAAAACTAGAAAAAAAGCTTAGTTTATGTTGATTCACTTATTATTGCAAACAACATTGGGAGAATTGTAGAGTACTGTAAAGTACAAGTGTACCGTGTGAGTCCTGGAAATGGCATTTTACCGTACAGTATGAAAAAATATAATTTTGGGGTTGAGTATAAAAATAACTTTAACTAATACAAGGTATTCATATTAACACGTAAAATAGTAGAATACGTCATCGATTGTGAAGTAAAGCAAAGGATAGTTAAACAAACTATACTCAAGCGAACGAAATTCGTCAAGGTTGCGCATGACGTAGTTCAGAGACAGATATTTATGACCCAAGGTAGAAAATTAAGTTAGTATTGTCTTTATTGGATCCGATACAATAATACACTTTTCCTACGACCTCATGAAAATGGCACCTAACACTGGTAATGCTAGCTATAAATTTTTGTGAATAAATCACTTTAATTTGTTCAATTTGATCAAGAAATATTATCTTTTGGTAAAATAATTGTCACATTAATATTTTTATAAAACAATTGTATTATTTGCTTTATTTACGCAACCAAAGTACCTACACTGGAAAAATTTTAAATGTAAATTTACCACGATAAACGTTGGTTATTTATTGCCAACGATTGACATAGCATATTTAAACTACATATAGTAAGTATACCAATTAAATGTAATTCTTTTGCTACATTGATTAAGCTAATATTGGACATTAAAAAGTGTTTTATTACAACAATCTGTAAAATACCATTACACTTATTTTATTATTGAATTACTAGTGTATTGATTCTGCAGTTACAAATAGTAAAAGTTGTAGTATAGTTGTATTTTTAGTTCAATTACAAATTACTTTTCAAAGCTTTATTGTGTAAATTTACTCCATTAGGTGTAATATTTGATTATTTATGTTGTAAAATGGCAGTAGTGGCTAACATTTTTTACTTTAACTTTTAGCAAATTTCCATATTGAATTAAGCAACATTTTATATTCAGCTGTAATAAGTTGATTACTTATATCATAAAATCGCAGTAGTTATTATTGATTTTTGCTTCAAACTTATATTAAATTTACATACTAAATTAAGTAAAATTTTACATTTTAAATTAGGTAATTTTGCAACGTATCTAGTATCTATATTATTTCTATTAATTTATAATTGCGAAATTTTATAAAACAGATAAGCGAAAGTATGTTAAAT
This sequence comes from Ophraella communa, assembly GCA_035357415.1. Taxonomy (NCBI): domain Eukaryota; kingdom Metazoa; phylum Arthropoda; class Insecta; order Coleoptera; family Chrysomelidae; genus Ophraella; species Ophraella communa. Next base: position 21,019,422 of record CM068987.1, read on the forward strand.
TCGGTAGCAAACATAAGGGAGATAAATAGGTTAACAAAAACATCTAACATATTTACTATGTTTACTTTGTTTACCTAATACCGAAATTAATATGTTCGCTTATGTATTAGAGTTTTGCAATTATAAATAGAAATACTATACTTAGGTATTTAAATGTAAATTATACTTCTAGGTACTCAGTTTAAAAAAACTACAAGTTAAGAAAAAAATTTTATTATTTTAATTTCAACAATAAAAACAAACAAACAATTGGAAGTAACAAAAATAAGTGAAATTCCACTAAAACTAATCAACAAATATACCTACCTAAGTAAATAAAATGGAATACTTGTACACTGTGGTTCAACGAAAACTCAGCAACTCATCTAGGATCTTGTAATTTTTTAATCAAATTAAACACTTTTCTCTTAAATATTTCACTTGATTTGGATCCAGAATCCGGGTGGATATTTAAAAAATATCTTTGCACCATCTCTAACGTGCCTTTTATTTCCTTTGGATATGAAAGGTTGAAATTGAAGAACAGAGCAAATAAAGCCGTGAATGCAGCTGCCATCGACTCGTAGGGTGTTGTATCAATGATAATTCTCTCCATAGAAATAAAATATTCAAATTCGTTTGTTTTTGAGTTTTCTAAAATATAAAATAATTTGATATTACTAGACTTATAATAAACTTTGGCCTATTTTTGGACAAGAACAATAAATTTATTTAAATCAAATAAATGATATTCACAAGTTGATCTTACCTATTTCCACCATAACAGGAGAAGGAGTTAAAATAGTTTCCAAAATAATATTTTCTGGTAGTACATCCTGTAAGTATAAAAATGACAAGTTAATGTATAGGTAGGATAAAAATATGTATATGTACAAACATTACCTTAAATTTATATAACAAAAAACCCAAATCTTCACCAAAATGTTTGCTAATTGTTTCCAAACATAGAAGTAATTTTGGTGTATTTTCTACATTTTTCAATCAATATAAAACTATTTTTGCATATTTTACATAAAAACATAATTACCTTATCTGATGAACAATTCAAGAGCAACAGAAGCACGTAAAAACTCTTCTAAACTCAGGTCTCAGCAGGCACCCTTGTGATGAACTACAACTAAGCCGTTTGAAGCGAAATGGACGCTCCCGTCGCTCCCTCATCAAAAAATAGAACACGTGACAATGTTTACATTTTTAGTCGTGTAAATTTACACTAATCACAATGTAATTTTACAGTTAAATATTAATTTTGCAGTATTTATTTAATTTTAGACTATTTTTACATTTATATATTAAAATTAAGAAATGTGATCAGGTAAATTTTCAATACTTTGGTAAATTCACACCATTAACGAGCCTTTTTTAATTTAAAAAGTACATTTGTTATAGAAATGTAATTTTAAATAATTTCCAATGTATATTCACTACCGTTTAGTTAATTTACTTAAATTATAATTTAAAATTTATATTTACACCAAGTTTACTTAATTTTTTTATTTACGATATTCACAAATAAATTTTACTTAATTAACTTCGTAATTTTTAGGTTACTTTAAACTACTTTTACTATTTTAATAATGTGTTATTAATTCGTTATACCAAATTCACATTTTATTAGTAATTAAACATCATTGACTTTAAAACTAATACTGAAATGATTTAATAATACACATTTTTGTGGATATTTACATTTATTTTATATTTACTACATAAATATGGCAAAGATTTTCATAGTAATAATCTAATTCACATGTAAGTTTAGAGTAACTTTTTATAGTGTACTCAACTTTGTGAGGGATTTTCTCACAAATTTGAAATGTAATCACGTACTTAATTAGGTTGTAAAACCTGTGTGGTTATAAATAAATAAATAGTGAACTAAACACTATAAAATAGGGAAATTTGAAATGTATACGTGTTGGTACCTAATTTTTATTAAATTTTCGAACTAGACAAACTATTTTTTTCCAAATCTAGTAATGAAATAACAGTTTAAAATATAATTAAAATATTTTCTACCTAGAAATAAATCTCATTTTAACTAAATAAAGGTATACATAAATAATAAACTATAATTTCGCAGTGACTACAAACATATAGTATCTACTGCAATGTGGTTGGGAAATGGAAATTTCGTAAAAATCAAATTAATTTCTTATAAATATATTTAACTGGGATTTTATTAAGAAAACAATTAATTTTTACTTACCCTGATAATAAACGACGTTGATCAGTGCAAGCACTGACCAAGTGGCCGTTCTGAACCGCCCTTTAGACACACTAAAATCATCTGTATTGAAGACAACATCAAAAATATCGGGCTGTCTTTTATTCACTCTTTGCCTTCGATTTTCCAATCACCTGTCCAACTTACCAATAAGTTTTTAACCTGAAATCTTCGTTCAAATAATTTTCGTTCAATTTGTTCATAATATACCTACCAATCAAAATCTGTATGTAACCTTCAAGACGTTATCTACTTTGGACTCAGAATTTCTGTAAACAATAAAAATCTATGCACAAAATGTAAAGCTCAACAAATACAAAATAACCTTCGATCAAAACTATCTCCTGGAAAACAATAAGTATTAAGATAAAGAATTAGTTTCTTATCAGGGCCTGTAATATGACAAATCAAAAGTTCATAATATTATGGTTATATAAATATTGCAGCATGCAACCTCTACAATCTATTAGAACTACTATCCCATTGCTACGTAAGTACATGCTTCCTCAATCATGCATTTTCCCAATTCAGATTATTACCCACCAACATTCCTGCGTCATACCAACCTCCACCATTCCATTTTTAAACTTATCAAAGCAAAGTAACATGCTTAAAAAAAATTACCTTCTATAAAAATTTAAAGGTCTTTTTCATAAAGATCTAATTCCTTGAAATCTGATAATGTATTTTATGTTTCTTATAATAGACCTGTAAATGATAAACACAACTTAAAAAATTTCATATATTTCCATTATAGTCGATGAAATGTTTGTTTAAATTAGTGCAGAGTTACAAAGATCTCATAAAGATACCTGGTGTCTTTTATGTTCTGTATAATACACCTGCAAATTATAAAACAAAACAACTATTTGCAAATTTCGTCTCATACATATAAAATCATAAAACATACAATTAAAAATGTTACCTTTTATAGAACAATTAGTCTTTTTTTAAAACCTTGATTTTTTGATACCTACCTAATATCTTACAATGTTTGCAAAAATGAAGAAGGTGTCTTCAACATTCGAGTTTATTCTAAGACAAATTTAAGATGTTGGCTAATAATATTTACCTATCCCAAGCGTACTATGAAACCTTGAAACAACCTACCATGAATATCAAAAACTAATTCATTTATTCTTTTCGATGCCCTAGTTATGCCAAGCCAATTTCCTCTCGGAGTATATTTAACAGTATCTTCAATGTTTCTTTCTTGCGTTCATAATCTGCAAATATTTTTTTTATTTTAGTTTATCACTCAGTGAAGTTCTTGTTTGTTACCTTTTGCAAAACAAAAGTCTCCACATGAAGTTCATTTTCTTCATCACTATCAAGGAATGTGTCGTATTTTTCCAGAAGAATATTATTTAAAAGACGTAGTGGGATATAAGTACTTTATTTTAGAATTTTAGAGAAGAGACTTTTATGTATCGTGACATAAGGTTTTGTAGACCAAGTATACTGCTAGGAGTAACTTGATTTTGATAATTATGACATGAAAAGTGAAGATATTTGGTTTGTCTTGAGAAATAGGAAATTATTATAATGTAGAATTAATAGTCCTGCAGTCCAGGTGAGGATGAATTTTTAGTTTTTTATAATAATTTATAGTAAGATATACGTTTTACTCTATTAAAAAAATACCATAAGTAAACTAATAATTTTAGATTACCCACAATATATAAATTTCCTCAGAATAAACATTTTTAAAGAAATTCACTCTGTAAACAACCAACTTTCTTAAATGTTTGAATTGTTTCCATTTAAATTCCACTTTGTATATAAAAAAACTTTCACCGCTTTTGTCTTTTACAGTCTTCTAATTATAAATATACGGAGGTGTGAAGTATAAATATAAGATATACAAAAATTTATATTATTGTATATACCCAACTATATATACAAAATGATATAAAACAATAGATAAAACGCCCTTTTTTAGTATAGGTTATTAAAATATTTAAAAAATTGAACATTAAAGTAAAATATATCATTAATATATAAAAACACTTTGTTAATCTCTAAGTAAAGATTAAATTTCATATTTTTTTCTAAAATATACGTTTTACTCTATTAAAACAATACCTTAAGTAAACTAATAATTGTAGAAACTCCAAAATATATATTTTTTTAAGTTAACTCAGATTAAACATTTTTAAAGACATTCACTTTGTAAACAATCAACCTTGTCAAAGTTTTTCTTTTTTAATTGAGGTACAAGATCCGACTAAAAATGTTTCTATATAATTGAATTCCACAAAGTACACAAAGAAAGAAAATTTAAATAAAAATAATTACACAACTTCAATTATATCATTTGAGTTCCTATTTTATTGCACTCACCATTTTCAAAATCAAATGCTAGTGAGTAGTGACGATCTTGAAGTACATCGTAAAACATTAGAGAAAGAAAATGTTTTTAAAGACTTACCCTGCAACAAAAGAAAAAATAATTACTTTATAAAATTTAAGATTTCAAGATTGTTATTATAAATTGTTATAAACCATATTTAAGGTATTTTAAGAGAAATACTTTTACTATTGTTTTCTCCAAAATAAATTGTTTGCAAACTAACAAAACTGTGACCTAATTTAACAACTGTGGCTTGAAGTTTTCTGAATAGGCTACTTAAAAATGTCAGCTTAAATTTTGATCAAATAGTTATCCGTTAAAATAATCTTAAATGCATCAAATGTTAACTATTTTTTAAATAAAATTTTCTTTAAAAATTAATCCCATTGGTTGAAAATTAGGCATAAGAGAATTTTGTTTAGGCTAATCCCAACAAAAGTCCAAATAGGTACATCTAAAAAGCACATTCACCATTTTTCGAATTACATATTGGAGTAGCGTAATACCAACCAAAGATGAAAATATTTACGTCTAACTTTGTAAAAAAGAAAAAAATACTCAATCAACTCAAAACCAAAAAAAAAAAAATTTAAATAGAAGATTATTTAGTTTATTTTTGACCAAAGCTTATTAATTTTACTATGAAACGATTGATAGCTATAATTCTACGGTATATCTAATTTAAATTTATAAAATACATATCACTTACCCTTTCTATTATTAAAAATAAGCCCTACTGATGATCGTGAAGTGAAGAACGCCGTTCGAAGATCTGACGATATTTTCTTCAATACTCACCTGTAAAAAATATAAGAAATAATTAAATCTTGCATAGGTAGTTTTGTTTCAATAAGTACAAGATGACTTAAATTATATTATGAATGTAAGTTTTGCAAGGTATGTAGATAACTAGAGGATAGAGATATTCAAAAATGTAGTTGCAAAATTTCAAAATATAAAAAGTGTATAGATACTATTATAGGTACTAGTCTATAGGTACTATTTAATGGTGAGATAATCTTTTTTGTACCATAGAGTATAAAAATACTAATCGTAAATATTGTATTAATGCCACAGCTGAGGCATATATACAATATGAAATTTATGGTACTAACCCTTACTGTGTAAAAATTCATGTTATTCAGAACAATAAACAACTAAAAGGTTGTATTAACTTTCACTATTTATTCTATAAATTGCAATTACAGCTGTTTCGCTATAACTAGCATCGTCAGATTGACATATTGAAATTACATGTTTGTTTGTAACTAGGTACTTGATGTTGCTAAGTAGTTAAGGCTAGACCAAGTAAGGAAGTAATAAGACATAACAATAATAAAGCCTAGATGTTATTAGCCCTAAGGGATTATCCTGGATGTATTTCCCTCTAAGATCAGTATAACTGTGCAATGATATAGAAAAACCAG